>OY101444.1:47367657-47930157 GCA_956483585.1 Gymnocheta viridis
TCATTTTTGAATGGTGACCATCCTGCATTTAGTAGATTATCACTTTCAGATTTATTCCATGATTCTTTAATTCTGTTGCAATACCCAAGTGGCGAGTGCGGTCAATTTCTACTCCATTGATTTCATATCGAATCTCATTAAATAGATGTCATACACATTTGTTTAAAAGTTGTATAGATGTAGAAACTGTTGAATCTTCCTTTGTTGCAAGTCCCTCGATATAGATAAGACTTTGGCTTGGTAAAACATACAAATCTTGATTTTGAATTGTGATACGAATTTCATCATTATTTTTAAATGACTGCAAATATGATGTGTAACTGTGATATTCTTATTTAATAATTGAATTATCAAAATGTGGTTTTTGTAAAATATTAATAATATTACTCATTGTATCCCTCTTTCTCTTTTTACGCTCTCTATATATTAAATGTTTCATTTTTTTAGATGAAAACCCAAATTTCTTAAAAGCTCCTTATTGTCCTCACGAAGATTATTATATTGTTGCTTCTTTATGATTCCTTCAATATGTTGTTTTTTCTTTTTTGTCTGATTATTAAAATTTGGTTGCTTTCTGGTTTCGTCTTCCGTTGGCAAAGATAAAATGAATGGCGAACGCTTCTGCAATTCAGTTTTATTATATATAATCATTCTCTCATAGGCTTCAAATGTAATCGTATTGTAATTTTTTCACCACGAAAATTTATTAAGTTTCCGTCTTGATCAATAACTTTCAAAACAAGACTATTTATTGTTCTTCCATTTACAGGTAGATATATTACATTAGTCGGAGCCTCAGTTATTTTGTAACCTGGGCTAACGTTAAGTGAAAACTGATGCAAAATATGTGCGGACATGTTATTTATATATGATCCGCTGACAATATTACATTCAACGATTACTGTATTAATTTTAGTTATATCAATTGTTTTATCGGAGTAATGTTCTATACCAGGCTTCAATACTCTGGTACTAAAACCTAATAAGGATCGGATTGATATCGTTTTATTGAAATAAATTGTGTCTTTAGTGCTTTTTATGCATGTTTGCAAAGTATTATAATTTGCTCAAGGGTTCCATCAAGGGTTCCATTTGCGTTTATAGTATGGTATTTATTTTCTAGTACTTCAGCTATATCTGATAATTCGTATCATCCTACTGGAACTTCTATCTCATGGTTACCAATATGAAATAAATTGTTTTCTGCATCAACATTCGTAATTGAGTGATATGTGTCAAAACTTATTAGGCCGCAAACATAATTTTTATATAGTTCGATTGGTGGAAAATATTTTGCAACAAGATTTGAAGAGTCTCCGTTTAATGTTAATGTAATTGACATTTTAACGTTTGATGAGTGAATAGGTTAATTTTAAAAACTGTATCGGGTTTTATAATGAACCAATGTCGATATTAATCCAAGAGTTGTGTTCTGACGAAAATCCCAACCATTTAACGTAAACCATATTTCTTCTTCTTTTTAAAATTTTTTCAACTAAATATGTTTCTGGAAATTTAGTTTTCATTAGCTCATACTCGTAAAAGCCACCTTTAATTTCATGTCCTTGATAGTCTTGCAATATATTGTTGTGAGTCAGAACTGAACAACCCTCCTACCTGTGGATTACACTATTTGTTAATTGTGTAACTGTTTGTGTTGGTAAATTGCGCAATGCCAATTGGATCAAAAGCTGTTAAATTAAGTTATATTCATAAAATTGCTTACTAACTAAATTGTATTAATGAATTATATTTAGGTCATTCTTGTTTTTGATTTGTGTGTTATTCTTATATTCATAAAATTGCTTACTAACTAAATTGTATTAATGAACTATATTTAGGTCATTTATATTTTTTATTACTAACTAAATTGTGAAGCGTTGACATTGCACAATATTAAATTGTGCAATGTTGATATTTCACAATATTAAATTGTGCAATGTTGATATTTCACAATATTAAATTGTTTAAGTTTGCATTAACTATTAAGTATAAATAGCTAGGTTTAAGAAAAGAATGGAGAGAGTCTTTTGTTAAGTTTAAAGTAATAAACAAGTCTTGAATTGGAAAAATAAAAGTGTTTACATTCATCAATCAATTGACGTATGATACCTGCGAATCCCACGGGACCCTCCAGGATCATAACATTTTTGGCGCAGCCGGTATTTCAATTTGCAGAGTACAGGTTTGATACCTTTCGACCAGGAAAAAAGTATTGTGATATTAGAAAGCTATTTTAGCTCAATTTAATTTCATAATACATAATCCTTGTTCAAAGGATTCGTTGTTTTTTAAGCTAATAGCACCAACTACTAAAGGTTTTAATTAGCTATTTTAGCTGCCTTAAGTTGTATCGATTCTATTGGTAAACTAAACAACGATCAACCAAGCTACTCGAGGCAAATGGGACCAGTATATTTGCTCGTTGGCAGGGAATTAACATTTACGCGAGAAGATATATTTAAATAGATAGGATTTAAAACATATGGAGGATTTGCAAGCGAAACTGAAGAAAACACAAGAAGAGTCAAACTCTGAGGGCACAGATTCACGAATTGAAGGAAGGCAGAACGAGAGAAGAGATTTCGGCTAACAACTTTACAATCATCAACAACATGACAAGTTTTAGTGAAACTGTGAAAACTATTTCCCATGTGGTACCGATTTTCTATGGAACAGATGGACCAGACCTCAGTACCGAAGCGAATAAATTTATTGAAGGGTGCATGTTGGCGAAGGATAAACTAGGGGAAGCAGGTGATGTGGTCGACATAATTAGGTGTATAAAAACGAGGCTGTTTGGAAATGCATATAAATATTTACACAATAAGGAATTCGCAACAGTAGAAGCACTATGCATGGCCATCCGAGAAAAATTTATGAAAACAAGATCTTTAACAGAAGTGCAGGAATTAATTTTTAATAGTAAGCAAGGTTCAACGGAAAGTGCTTATGAATTCGGAGAAAGACTAGAGGCACTCCTTGGTAATGCAACAGAACTAATTGCATCACAGTGGCAAGACGTTTCCCATCGAAAGTCCATGATAGACCATTGTAACCAATCAGCTGTATGAAGTTACATAAGAGGTTTACGAGATCCCAAGCTGGTATCAAACTTCATTGGTCACGAAAACGACGAGTTATCTACCCTGTTAAAAATAACCAAGAATGCTCAAAATCTATTGGACAGTAGCATGTATTTTCCGAACGTCACAACAGTGCAAGGCGAGGAACGTTTACACGAAACGGTTCAACAACTGGTAAGAGAAGTGCAACAACTATCTCTGAATAACAGAAAATTTAGCCATTTCATACCGAACAATAATATACAGAGGAACCCCACAAAATACTGCAGTTTTTGCAATAGACAAGGTCATTCGTTGAGCGAATGCTTTAACAAAAGAAACAGTACCCACTATAATCAAGCAGACGGCAGGAGTATGCTGATTACAACTTTAGATCCACCCCGCAGAATTTTCAGAATCCGTTCACTCAAAACAGAACTCGTTTCCAAGGCAACAATGATAGAGAACGACGGTGCTATAGCTGCAATCAACTTGGGCATATGTCACCCAATTGCCCTGGAAATAGTAACAACGGCAGCAGAAATTACAATAATAATGATAGAGGCAATAACAACGGCAATAGAAACGGCTACATGCACAAAAATTATAGGAATGATTCGGGAAACGGGGAACGGCCCAGTCAAAATTAACTGACTGGAACGCCAATAAATACAGAGATAACACAAATAAAACCAGTACTAAACAGAAAGAAAATAGAACACCACACTTGGAAGACGCTCACGAAAAACAAGATAAGACATTTAACATTACAAATTTGGATATCAATAGAATATATTTACCAGAAGAACCAGAAAATAGGAACCCAGATACGGAAACAATACAAACCAACAAAGCAACCACAGAGAAGAAACGCTACAGTTCACCAAGAAAGCCACGTCGGAGGAAAAATACTCGCATCACCTTGTTGTCTGACAAAAGACCCACAGGATCGACATGCCACGAAAGTAGGGACATTTTGGAGAAAGTCCTGAATTGTATGGCAACAGTGTTAAATTACCTAATGGTGACATGGAATTATACGGAAATAATAAAATATAATATAAATGACAAGTTAAAGGGAAAATCAATTTGCCGCGCTAGTAGAGACATTTTAAATAAATTCCTGACTTATATGGAAATGATGTTACACCACGTACATGTGGCATGGAATAATATAAAAATAATAAAATATGATATAAAAGAAAAGGTAAAGGAAAAAAGGAACTTCCTGCGATATCGTGCACACCACTCAGAATCCAAAAAAGAACGGAGACGGAAGACCTGTACTACAAGTAACGGAGAACGGAGGACAGATGATGCATACATAACTTTTCCTTGTAGTGAAGCAAGAAATGAAAAACTACTATTGTTGGTGGACTCGGGAGCAGACACTACACTTGTAAAAAATGAAGCGTTAGCACCACACATAAAAATTAATAAAAATGAGCTGAAGACGTTAGTAGGAGCATTTGGAGGGAATATAAGCACAGAGGGAACCATAAAGGTAAATCATAAAAGCATAGACACACTGTCTTTAAAAATGCACGTAGTACCAAAGGGCAGCAATTTGCCGGCAGATGGGCTACTGGGCAGAGATATGATGTGGAATAAATCAATAATGGACACAATTACAAAAAACGTAAAATTTTTTGAGAGCCAGCAGGAGATAGCTTCCTTACCACTTATTCCGGAACCACCACAGTTATATATAGCAGAAAAAACCGCTATCAAGGGTCGCTGCCAGGGAGTTGTATCAGCAATAACAACAGCCAAGGGAGAAATAATAGTAGAAAAAGCAGAAATCGTGCCAGGGGTCTTTGTGGGGGAAACCCTAACATCCATCAAAGAGGGAACAGCATTCATCCCTATCCTGAACACCAACGATTTTACGGTAAACATAGACCACAAAATAAAACTGAATTATGAGATCGCCGAAAACTTCAGAATAGAATCAACTGCAACCATAAATACCGCAGGTACCACGGATAATACGGCGAGAACACAATTACTTTTGAAAACAGTACAGCTAAGCCCAGATTTGAATCCGGAAGAGCGGAGCTCGATCGAAAACATCCTGAAATCATACGACGACGTGTTCCATCTATCCGGGGACAACCTTACGTACACAAATGTACTCAGCCATAAGATACCAACCGATCCCAGGCAACCTCCAATTAATACTAAGCAATATAGGCTGCCTGAGGTCCACCGGAATGAAATTAATAGACAAGTAGGACAGATGATCAAAGATGGAATCATCATACCCAGCATTTCACCTTGGAATTCCCCAATTCTGTTAGTACCCAAGAAGGCAGGAAAGGACGGAGAGAAAAAATGGCGTTTAGTGGTAGATTTCAGAAAAGTGAACGATGCTACAATAAAACAAGTATTCCCCATACCGAGGATTGATGAAATCCTAGATCAACTAGGGTACAGCCGGTATTTTTCTACTCTGGATCTAGCAAATGGATACCACCAGGTTTTGATGGATAAACGGGACCGGCAGAAAACCGCTTTTAGTACCAACTTGGGTCATTTTGAATTCAATCGAATGCCTTTCGGATTAACAGGGGCCCCAGCAACTTTCCAAAGAATAATGAACTCGATACTAACTGGGCTACAGGGAATTAACTGCTTCGTCTACCTTGACGATATAGTCATCTACGGAAGAAACTTGGTGGATCATCAGCTACGTCTGAAAAGTGTACTAGACGTCCTAAGAAAGTACAACCTTAAGTTGCACCCCGAGAAATGTCACTTTCTGCAAAGGGAGGTAGTATATCTGGGCCACAAGTGTTCAGAAAAAGGCGTACTGCCTGACCCCAATAAAACTAAAGCTGTAAGGGACATACCCCCTCCCAAGACTATCAAAGAGCTTCAAGTGTTCCTGGGCCTGATCAACTACTACAGAAAGTTCATTCCTAAATCGTCGGAAACTGCATTGCCACTAAGCAAACTATTAAGGAAAAACGTAAAATGGGAATGGACACAGGAGTGCCAGAGCGCCATGGACAAACTAAAAGCAGCTGTAGCAAATCCCCCTCTACTACAGTACCCTGACTTTACCAAACCATTTATTCTAACTACGGACGCCAGCAATACAGCACTAGGAGCTATTCTTTCTCAAGGTGAGTTGGGTAGCGATTTACCAATCAGTTTCGCAAGCAGAGCACTAAGCGAAACAGAAAGGCGATATTCTACCATAGAGAAGGAGTTGCTCGCGATCGTATGGGCGACAAAAACTTTTAGGCCATATCTACTGGGCAGACATTTTACAATTTTCACAGACCATAAGCCCCTGAAAGGCATAGCCAATTTAAAAAACCAGGAGGGCAGATTGGGTCGCTTAAGACTGAAACTTTTAGAATACGATTTCGAGGTACGATATAAGCCCGGGAAAACAAACCAAAATGCGGACGCCCTTAGTCGCCTCCCAGTAGAGGAAATAAATGTAGGGGCAGTAACCAGAGCGAAAGCAAGAGAGACACAAGAAGCTCAGTATAAGCAAGACGAAAAAAGTACGGAGGAGATTGAGGCAGACGAAGATTCTGGGCACGAAGATATGGCCGTCTATCTGACAAATCCGGAAGATATCAAAAGGGTTATAAAAACATTTCACGATACACCTTTAGGAGGACACCAGGGGACATTAAAAACTTACTCCCGCATCAGGAATCAGTACAAGTGGGCCGGTATGTACCGACAAATTAAAAAATATGTAGCAGCGTGTTCATTGTGCCAGAAAAACAAATGCTCAAAAGTCTAAAAAAATGCCTTTGGTAATAACAACCACTTCCAGCAGACCGTTCGAGAAGATGTTCATGGATCTGGTGGGTCCACTGCCGGAATCGTCCAGGGGAAATAAATACATCGTAACATTTCAGGACGACTTTTCAAAATTTTTCGCGTGTGCCGCCGTGCCAGACGCAGAAGCATCGACAGTAGCAAAAGTGTTTTTTAAGGAAATAATTTCAAGATACTTTATTCCCAAGGTGTTGGTAACAGATAATGGATCAAATTTCACTTCAAAATTATTTAAGGAAACGTGCAGAATACTACGAATAAGAAAACTACTGACCACGCCTTATCATCCACAAGCTAATGGTGCTCTAGAAAGGGCCCATCGACCGTTAGCCGAATTTCTTAGAAATTTCGTCAACTTGGATGGTACAAATTGGGACGAATGGCTCAGTCACGCTACACATGTGTATAATAACAGCATACATACAACAACAAAACACACACCCACAAGAGTTTTATTCGGATTCGAGTTCGAAATGCCCATAGTATTGAAAAAACCGCCGGCACCCGTTGTATAGGGGTGATTACAGCAAAATTCTAAAGTATCAAATTCAACGTTCACATGAAATCGTCAGAGGAAATCAGGAGAAGGCAAAATTAAGATCAAAGCAGTATTATTATAGGGGTTCAAAGCATCGAGAATATAAAATAGGTCAAAGGGTTTGGTTAAAAAACCAGACTCGGAAGAATAAATTTTCTCCTTTATGGTTAGGGCCATTTGATGTTATAGACGTACCAACAAGAGTAAACGTGAAATTGAGAATAAAAAACAGGGCGAAGGTTTACCATAATAATTTAATAAAGCCATACAGAGACCGATAAGAAAAGGGGGCATGTGACGAATAAGTTAGGGGGAAAAGGAAGAGCTGGATAGTAATTGATAGGCGGGATACGGACATACACATATAGAAATTAACAAAAATCGAGAAAATCGTAATAGACAACACTAACGCTTAAATGTTCTCAAGACTGTTTAAAAAATAGGGCTTCAACCGCAAAATATCATAGGTTACATTTTATCCAATTTCAGTTCATAAAGATAGTCTGAGGTGGCAATGCGAGAATCGGTACAACTTCTCCCTACACTGGTAGCTAAGCAAACACCACTGAAAATGAGTCACTCAAAGAAACCAACTGCAAGTACAGAAGGTAATAGGAAAAGTTTCTGTAGATACAGAAATGGTAAAAGATATATAGATATGACAGCTAATGATTATTCAGACGTCATACAGAGACGTTGGCTAAACGACAAACACATCGACGTTTTTTTACATTGGGTCATTACTAATACACTGAAAGCATCAAAAAGGCAGGACGTGCACATTTTCGGGGCACAATTCTATACTGCCGTTAAAGATTGGTGCATTTCAGCAACCGAGGGAAGTACAAGGATTAACCTCGCAACTAAGCGAGTAAATATACTCGAGAAAAAACATATAATATTTCCCATTTGTGAGGACCAGCACTGGATGCTGGGTGTAATTTCATGGCCTAAAATAATAGTTTTAGACTCACTAAGACCTAGATACACTGGCCACATTTTCAAGTTTGTGGGAGAATTTATTATGCAAGAAGCAAAGAAGTACGATGTAGAAAGCAAATTTTTGCAGGCACCATTACAGAAATGCTACCCCGATTGTTCCCAGCAAGATAATTTGACGGATTGTGGTATTTTCCTCCTAAAATTTGCAGAGAATTTGGCAAAGAATATAAACAACGGACACGAAATAGGGGAGACAAAAATAAGCATCGAAGATAGCCGAATAGACAGAGGGAATATAGCAAAAGCCATGAGTAGGTGGACAAATAAGTTTAGCACAGAAAGTAAGGCGGAAATACCAACAGAACACAGAAGAACTTTACGTTCAGTGCTATCAGAGTTAAAAGGGAACTGGAAAATAAATCGGTACCTAAGGAAAATCGTGAGAATAGAAGAAAAGGACTATGTGTTGATTATTGGACGGGGAGGAAAGGAAACAATTAAAAAACTTTAAAAAAAAAAAAAAAAATTTTAATGTAAGAAACTATATGTATAAAATATATTTGGAATTTAAAGCCTGTGGCAAAATATATATATACATGTATATATATAATATATAGAAATATATTATAAAACCAAAATAGCATTTACAAAGTTAGTTTTCAAATAATAATATAAACAAAAACCTGTTATAAGTATATAATTTTAACACAGTAGTTCTCAAATAATAATACAAACAAAAAACTGTTATAAGTATACAACTTTAACATTTCATAAATATCTTTGGAGCTGCGTTGTACATGGCAGCCAATATAAATTTACACAAAAACAAATTCGGCGATTATACGAGAGCCCTCTAATATGGATAAATTTTAATTCAGCTTTTAGAACTTCTTCTGGTGGGAATTTGGTTCACGGACGGAGAGATGCACATTGAGAAACTGGAGTCAGTTGATGGTTACGCTGAAATACACATGGGGTCGGCAGAAATAGCCTCAAAATTTGACTACATCCTACATCACATCGATATCCAACAAATAGCAGACTCTGTCAGCGAGGTCCGCCTTAACCTACCAAAGATACTACCGAGTCCCTATAGGGAACTCATCATAAAAGAACTAAGTGAAATTGATAACGGCATTCATACACTACTGCCAGGCCGCGTAAAACGTGGTTTGCTGAACATTGGAGGAAAAGTGATGAAGTGGCTCTACGGCACACTAGATGAGGAGGACCGGCAACTAATAAACCAACATTTCGAGGTGATTGACACTAACGGGCACCAAATCATCGAACAGTCAAATCAACAGGTCCACATAAACAATAGATTCAATACATCAATTAACCAGATGGTGGAAGCAATAAATGAGAACAGGAAGACTCTGAACAGCTTGACTCAGATCAAGCAGGAATCAGAGATCCAGCACTACCGCGACGTTGCGATTTTCCAGCTTTTCAAACTCATGGAGATGAAAAGCCAAGTGAAGACCGTACAAGAGTCCATCGCATTAGCAAAAATGAAAATTTTCAACCCAGCACTATTGACCATTGAAGAAATCCAGAAGTACAAAATAAATGTGGAGACTATACAAGACATGCAGATGGGAGTAGCACTACATAGGCATAGCAGCCTGATGTTCATAATCAGATTGCCCATCGAAACCATGAATTTAAAAAAATCCCTGATAATACCCATTCCAAATGAAAGCCACCACCAAATAGATGCCAAAAGAGAATACGTAGTGAGGAATGACAAGGACGTTTTCGGGTATAAAGGTGAGAGAGATTTTAAAAGCTTAAGACAACCGAAAATCTGTGTTTTCAAAGGAAAGTGCAACCTAATCCTACACGAGGCAGAAACCGTGGAGCTAATAGAGGAAGGCTCGATCGTAGTTAGCAATGCAGACAAAACCCCAATGTCAACAAACTGTGACGACCGACGTTTAAACCTCACAGGGAACTACCTGTTTTCGTTTTGCAATTGCAGCATAACAATAGGTGACCAAACCTTCGTTAGCCATGTCATAGATGTAACCCAGAAGTTTCTGTTAGTAAGAGGTAACAGCAATGTGGCCACGGAAATTATACCTACCTTGGAGAATCTACACATAAATCAGATCAGCAACATCAACACGATCCGGGAACTGAAATTCCAACAGAATGTTTTAAATAACATTACATATACAACAATAATCATTATTGCAACAGCAGCCATAATAACCATATGGGTGTTGTGCAAACGACGTAATCAAATAAAGGTCAAAATAAACAATGAATTCCCGGAACGTGGCCCAGAGTTGAATAGAATTGTGGGAAACCATTTACAGGACCATAATTCCCCCCACGTTTGAAGTATCCAAATACACGTACCAGCATCAATACCAACAACTACAACAACAGCAACAAGCTCCAATAGATTCAAACTCAGAATAAACCAACTACATTTAGGATTTAGAATAAAAATCTTCTGACCCAAGGCATACCAAACATTGAGAAAACATCTACACCTAGATGTTTTCTTCCAGCAAGGAGGGAGGGATGTTGTGAGTCAGAACTGAACAACCCTCCTACCTGTGGATTACACTATTTGTTAATTGTGTAACTGTTTGTGTTGGTAAATTGCGCAATGCCAATTGGATCAAAAGCTGTTAAATTAAGTTATATTCATAAATTTGCTTACTAACTAAATTGTATTAATGAATTATATTTAGGTCATTCTTGTTTTTGATTTGTGTGTTATTCTTATATTCATAAAATTGCTTACTAACTAAATTGTATTAATGAACTATATTTAGGTCATTGATATTTTTTATTACTAACTAAATTGTGAAGCGTTGACATTGCACAATATTAAATTGTGCAATGTTGATATTTCACAATATTAAATTGTTTAAGTTTGCATTAACTATTAAGTATAAATAGCTAGGTTTAAGAAAAGAATGGAGAGAGTCTTTTGTTAAGTTTAAAGTAATAAACAAGTCTTGAATTAGAAAAATAAAAGTGTTTACATTCATCAATCAATTGACGTATGATACCTGCGAATCCCACGGGACCCTCCAGGATCATAACAATATAGGTATTAGGATTTGTATTTTTTATAGTTTTAATTTTAAATATTTCTGTAGTCCAATTTGGTGTGTAACCTTTTTCAAATGTATGCTTCTATTTACTTATCCGAACATTATCATTTACCTTAAACTTAGGTTTTTTAAATACTTTTAAATTGTTGTAGACTGTATTCAATAAAAAAGTTTCATTTAAAGAATTTACTTCATTTGGGGTCATCTGTATTGTTCTATGAAATGTATTATTATATTTATCAACAAGTTTCTGGTATTTGTTTATCCATTTGTATGTTCCCTGGTAACTAAACTCCTTCCACATCATTCCTTTTAAAGTTCTGTTAAATCGTTCTACTATGGATGCCTTTAGAACACTATAAGTTGAATAGTGATTAATTTGATTAGATTGCATAAGTTGATGAAATTGATTATTAAAAAATTCTTTGCCATCATCTGTTTGTAAATTCTTTGGTTTTCTGTTGTTATTCGTGAAAATACTTTTCATAGCATTCGTTACGTTGCATGCAGTTTTATTTTTTATGGCTACAGCCCATGCTTTTTTTTGAAAAGGTATCTTTACTGTTAGAAGGTATCGATATCCATTATTATGTATTGCATAGTTCCCCATTTCAACCAAGTCCGCCTGCCATAAATCATTAATTCCTTTCATTATAACTCGTCTTCTTTTAAAATTTTTTCGCGCTTGTTTGTGCAGCTCGTTAACTATTTCTCTCTTATCCACGTTCATTTTGTATATGGTAGTGTATGTCGACGATCTTCTTATATTATATATGTATGACAACCACTTGGCTGCCTTAATTTTAAGTCATTCAAGCTTTTGTTTTTTTACATCATCTACACCAACATTTTTATTATTCCTTTTGAACAGAAAATCTTCAATTTTATTAAATCTTTCTTCAATATTTTTTATAAAGTCTTTATTTGCAAAGTGTATTTGGTTCTCTACTACTTTTTCAATAAGTTGAACATCTTCATCAATTTCTTTTGTAATAGTTTTTTGTAATTTTTTTATTTCACTTTCAATAATATTTAATTTAGAGTCATATCCATTTTTAAGTTCTTAAATTTTCTTTGAAAAGTTAATATTTTCATTGTGAAACTGCTCCTTAAAAATCATTATCGTGGTATATATTTGTTGCATGTCTTTTGTTATGTTATTTATTTGTAAATTATACTTATATGTTTTTATTTTCGAATTATTTAGATAATTCTTAAACGAACTTTCTCCAAATTTATTTATGTAACTCATTTTTAATATATTATATTAGCTTCTCTCAATTCTTCAACAATGGAAATTATTTCGTTTTTGTGATTATTATGACCAGCACTTTCCGATGAAAGAAGTAAACGTAATCTGTCAACTAATTCATTCGGATCATCCCAATATATATAGCTGGACTTACGATTATCTATCGTTTTTAACGATAACCCGCTACCTTTTGCTGAAGACTTTTCTTTTGCATTAAATAAATTTTTTATTATACGAACATATTTAAAACCTCGTGTACCTTTAATTTGAGCTTTTGATTGATATTGACGCTTGTGTGCATTTGTACTTAATAAAATTTCTTTATATTTTTTCAAATCATTTTTAGTGTAATGAAAAATTAATTCAAATAATCCGGGAGTCATTTTCCATGTTGAATTTCCTATTTCAATAGAATTATCCATATTAAAATTTAGTTCATTATTTGCATATCGCCATTTTCCGCTTTCATCTATATTGAATCCATAAACCATATCTAACTTTTTATTACTCAGGAGCAATTCTATATTTTCAACTAATGAGGAGTTATTAATAACATTTTCAGTTACTTGTTGTTTGCTGTTATCATAATCATCATCATCACTATCAATTTTTACATCCAACTTTTTTATTTTGTTGGTGGGACTGTAAATAGTTATATTATCGTCATATCCCTCAGCATCATCAAAATTATCAGAACTGCCATCAGATGGTAATGATGGAAGTTCTCAATCTGGTATATCATTATTTGATTGATAATCAGCTGATTTATAATCATGAGTTTTTTATTTAAAGGTTTTGTTACAGGTTTAAATGTATCATCCAGTAAATCATTGGATTGATAATCATCAAGTTTTTTGATTATCTTATTCAGAGGCTTTGTTACTGGTTTAAATGTATCTTCCAATAAATTAAACCTATCTGCTTCATTTAGTTTTATATTTTTTAGTTTTTCTTTTAATATCGTTCTTGTCTTAACAATATCTTTTAATAATTTGTTATTATTCATATCGAAACGGTTTGTAACTCGTTGTGAACTGATTTGCATCTGGTTGTAAACTGCTTTTTTATCGGGTTACGAACAACTTTTTAACTGATTGTGAACTGCTTTGTATCTGCTTTTAACTGGTTATGAACAGCTTTTAACTGGTTGTGAACTGATTTTTATCCGGTTGTGATCTGCTTTTATCCGGTTGTGACCTGCTTTAATCTGATTTGTATCTATTCCTAAACAAATCTCACTTACAGTTGTATGAATTTATCAAAACCTTTTCTATATCGCCCTGTATTTATTGAATCGTCTTTACTGACAACGGCCAACCCACATTTATCTTTCCAGCACTCACTACATATATCCTTAAATTCTTTAAATGTCATATCTCCAATAACATGATCATTATATATATGTCGTAAATTCATTTCATCTTGTTTAAAAATTATAATCATATTAGCATTATCTCGTATTATATGCTTTGGAATTTTCGTATACGTTTGACATAAATAAAAGCAATCAATACGCTTATGTCTTCCCATACAAAAGTAATCTCTAAGATTATCTTGTTTACCACAAATTACATCATTAAATATCATAAGAGAGTTTGGTTTGCTTCTGCTGGGCTTAAAATTGTATCATATTCCGAAAATGTAAAAAGATTCATTCCTTTTATGGGATCGATCAGTTTCTTAAGGTAACAGTATTTTGATTGATATAAAGACTTTGAATATATATACAAATTTCTAAATCTAAGACCATTAGGACTTTCTATTAGTCCAATCATGACGTTAGTTTTTCCACAGTTTGACGGTCCTACAATTAGTGATCGTATTGAATTGGGTAATAATGTGCTATGTTTAATTTTAGCTTTCTTTTCTTGAGATTCAGCCACATTTCTTATAACAATTTGTTTGGCTTGCTCTACTAAGCGCATATTGATAACTTATGTGTCTTATCTATAAATACAATCTTATATAAGGAAATCTCATCATTTAAATTTTTAGTATAGTATAAAACACATCATACACGTATGTTAAAGAAAAAATAAATAAAATGGTTATAAATTACACCAAAGGAAATAAACTAAATCAGTGTAAGACTGGAAGCGGTTTTGTAAACAACTTAATAGATAAATTGCCGGTTGAACTGCATTTACCTGGTTATCAGTTTTGTGGACCTGGAACAAAACTTGCAAAACGTTTAGCAAGAGGAGATAAAGGCATAAATTTATTGGATGCAGCTTGTAGAGAGCACGATATTGAATATTCACAAACAAGCGATATTAATAAAAGACATCAAGCAGATCAAATATTATCTGGAAAAGCTTGGCAACGAGTAATATCTAAAGATAGCGGTTTCAAAGAGCGAGCACACGCTTGGTTCGTAACAAACGCAATGATAGCAAAAGTTAAATTTGGATTAGGCATGAAGAATACTAAGCCTCGTGTATCAAAGAAAATTAAGAATAATGTGAAAAAGAAAACACGCAAAGTATGCAATAAAAAAATGTTTTTATCTACTGTCAAACATGCTTTAAAACTTTTGAAAAATGAGAAACCTGATAATATAAGTGATGCTGTTAAGATTACCCAAAAATATGTTCATTTAAATTTTAAAAGGAAGAGGAAAGCTAATATTAGTATACCAAGAGTTATTCCAGTACCAAAAATTGGTGGATTTCTACCATTAATTCCTGTTTTAATAGCTCTATCAGCTTTGGGAGGATTAGCTACCGGAGTATCAGCTATTGTTAAAGCTGTTAATGATATTAAAAATGGAAAACAACATCTAGCAGAGTCTACTCGACATAACAGGCATATGGAATCAATTACTATGGGAAAAGGTTTATATCTTAAACCATATAAATCAGGATATGGACTCTATTATAAACCAGCTCCAAAAAACGTTTAGATAGTCTACCCAATCGACCTTTAACGGATCTAGATTTAATGAAATATGCTAAGCAACTCAAACATTTTAGAGGTGTTTTTATGCGTAATTGTTTGCGTAAAAAAGCACTAACTCAGGAATGTGGTATTGTTAATTTAGATAATTCCAGCGGTCCTGGAACACATTGGGTAGCCTATTATAAAAATTATAACTATAATTATAACATGCGGTTGATCTTTTTATTTATTGAAAATTCTTGGATTGACATTTTTATGAGTGTCTGTCTACCGTCTGTCTTTTTTATTGAGGTCGATCTTTTTATTTTTTTATTGAAAAATTTTGAGTTGACATTTTTATGAGTGTCTGTCTACCGTCAATAATAATAAGGGTGCGGGAAAATTTGTTAAACACTTGCGCATCTCGTGTATGTGTGTACAGTTACATCGTTATTGGTCAGTTTGAGTGAACTCCTTGGAATATTTTATTATATTACGCATGCGTGTGTGTTTGCATTAGATAGTTTTCTGTCTATCTCCTCTAACGTCTTCGTTTTTATAATGAAAAATTAGGATGTGGGAAAGTGAAACATGTGGATACTTGCAAATTTTTTATTTTTTTGGTTATATTACAGGTATTGCTCAATTCTTTCGATATATACAGATTTTACCCTTTTTTGAATGATTTACGCTAATATAGTTTAGTATAAATGCGAGTGTTTTTCAGATTTTTTTTTTCAAAGAAAATTGTGGTCAGTGACAGTTAGAATAAAGAAGAAAATATTTTATACAATTTTTTTAATAAATATGGAAGAGTCATCAATGTTAAATTTCATTAGTTTTGATGATGAGGAAACGCAGCTCCTGTTTCCATCATCATCACAAGAATCACCACCACAACAATCATTTTCCAGAAGACCTTCACCATCATCTTCATCAGAAATACCACCAGGACAGCCATTATTTTCCAGAAGACCTTCACCATCATCTTCATCAGAAATACCACCAGGATAGTCATTATTTTTTTTTAGTTGGTATTCATCATCATCTTCAACATCTCCATCACCACCACCATTATTGTTTAGGAACTTTTGCTTATCTTCATCAATAGAAACATCTCCACCACCACCACCAATTAGCGAAAAGTTAGTAATACAAAACATGTATAAGCAGGTTCGAATTAACTTAAAAAAAAAGTATAATACTTATAACAAAAACCAAGATAAATATAATAATAAAATAAACAAATATATTGAAAAACGAACAGCATCAACCATCAAATTTAAAAAATACTTGCAACAAATGATTCATAAGAAGGACACCGAAGAGAGTCCTCTTAAAAGTATATTTGAACAAATCTATAAATGTTTAATATGTAAATCTTATAAGTCGGGTGCAATTATAATGTATCTTAGTTGCACCCATTTGATATGTAAGCCTTGCCTGCAAAAATGGAGCAGATTGGACTGCCCTTTTTGCAGGCAAAATATAATATATATATATATATATATATATATATATATATATATATATATATATATATATATATACATATATATATATATATAAATACATACTAAAATAAATATTTTAAATAAAACTAATTGATATACAGAAATATATATGATGTGCTTTTATTTATTATGGAGATTTTTATTAGGAATTTTTTTTTCAGATTACATAACAATTAAAAATGTTTACATTTATTTTACTTTTCAGATATAGGTTTATAGTTAAAAAGTCTTTTATAAAGATTAAAAAGCTTTTGTGCTAATATGTATTCGTTATAATATAAATTACATACACATATATTAACATTTGATATACTGATATTTTCACAATTATATCTATGAATTCCATTATGAACATATATGAAAGGATAAGAGCCATTACTATACATTCTTAATTCCTCAATCATTATCAGGAATAATTTCTTGTGTTCCTTATCGATAAAGCAACTGTATCCATCTAATAGTTCCTTTAATTCAGCTGACGAAACCATTTTTAATAGAGTTGATGTAGCTCGCAACAGTATGAATGAATAACTAATTAAAATTTATCGGTAAGCTATTTTTATTAAATACAAACTGGGTCAGAAGAATACTAATAAATAAGCTGACTAAGAATTGTTGCGCAATATTAAAATAGAATAATTAATTATTGAATGGTAATAAAGTATAAATAAGCTAGGTTTAAGAAATAGGATAAGAGTTGTAAAAGTGAAGTTAATATTTATAGTCATAGAATTGGAGTTTAATAAAGTTGACAGATAAAATAAAAAACATAGTGTATTAATTTTAAACATAACAAGACTATTTATTATTAAAATGTTATTCAAATGAGTAAACAAAGTTTTGAGATGTTTTAATTGTTCTCTTCATTGAGTGATATAAATAAAAAAAATCCTTTTTTTAGTGTTTTACATATTATTGAAATTACAATTTTTACATTTAGGTATATTGTATATATTATAGTATGTTTGTATTAGCTTTTTTGCCTCTTCTTCTATTTCCATATCTCTTCATCTGTAGTATGAGCATGAGCAAGTGTCTGCTCCACATGTTGTATATTCATTCGACCAAGAACAGTCTTCATAATGTTTTTCAAATTTATTTTTCTTTGTTTTCAAGCTATTTGCACTCTCAAGATGTAATTGAATATTGATGAGTTTGTATTTATCTTCATGTAGTGTATACATAACATAGGGTATAAATTAGTTTAGTGTGTGCATAGCATAGCGTGTGTGTAATGTAGACAAACCACACAATGCATGCACACAAGTAGTGTCATTCATGAGACGGTCGAGTTTCTTTGATTAACAAAGAAATATGAGATCCTTTTTGGTATGCGGCTAATGCACTTGACGAGTGCATTAACTTAGCAACCCACTTATGACAAATGTGTGCGGTAATTGGAATAAACACTAGAGTAGGATATACGGTCACTCACATAGCTACATATTGAGTAGCTCGTGAACTAGAGTACGAAAAGTAGAGTATTTTTGAGTGAGTTTGGGGAAACTCCAAACAATTATTAAAAATAACGGGATCAGAGAGAAACTCCGCCCAATCAATGACAATAGTAGATCAATAAGTTGTTGAGTGATTTTAGTAAATCTCTCTTAGAGAAGAAGTTCTAGACGATATGTCAACTTCTCATAATCAGTATAAATACCAAAGTAAATTGAATAAACGAACAGACTTTAATTTAAACAAAAGAAAAGCGACATCTTTCTTTGACTTACCAGCACTACTGCGATCCTCAAGAGGCCCTCCAGTAGCGCTGCAACAAACCCCTTGAACTAGTACAGGACTAGTTCCCTACATGGCGATCCTGCCAAACATTTAGAAATTGTATTTTTAAATACAAATCTGAATAAAGGATAAAGGCAATTGTAGCTTATGCTCAGCCATTATCCTTGCGGAACAATAGAATATCGTTACAGATCCCACCACTGAATGGGGAAACCACTGGATGAAGTGCTGAAAGACATCCAGGAAGCAGAGGCTCGCTGGAAGAAACTACAAGAAGAAGGCAACCCAAAGAGAGAATAAAGGCCAACAATACTAACGGTCGGGCCTAGACCCAAATACCTGCGGAGGGAACAACCAGCAGAACCTAAAATACCGATATTCCCCCTGCCAAACACCGGTAAATCAAGGAGTGGGACAGTGGCCAGAATCCGAAAAGAAATAGCAGTCAAGAGGCACGAGTTAACCTACGTACAAAAGGAAGAAGTACGGCAAACGCTTCAAACTGCAGTTATCAACCTCAAAAAAGAGCTTAAGGAGATAACAAAAGCAAACAGAAAAAGAGAAAAATTATAATAGAGAAATGAAATATTTGTAAAGTAAACAAAGAGAATGAAAATAACAAACGCAATTGTGTCAATAATTATAATTACTTTTGCAATAATTTTTATTATTAAGTATATAGAAAAGGAAACAGAAGACCTAAAAGAATGGGCATCGAACAAGATAGGAGAAGTGAACAAAAGTAGTAAAGTGACGTACAAAAACAGAGATAATAATAACAAGAAGAAGAAGAAAAATTCACGCAAATATAATTTCATATAGAAAATTTTTTTAAAATCACTGAAAGATTTATTTGTCAAATGTATAACCTGCTTGATGCTGATAATATTTTTGTCAATGTTAATATTTGTCATAATAAATCTAAATAGGGACATGTTAAAATTAATAAAGGGACTTTTAGACAATTATTATTGTAAATGTAAAAATCAAAAATAATTAAGAAAATAAAATAAAAGAAAGAAAAAAAAATATATAAAATAAAAGTTTTTATTTTGTACAAGAGAGACCATGAGAGGTATCCATCCTTTTGTTCTAAATGGAATTTATAAAATCATTAGAACAGATTAGTATAAATGCTAGAAAGTCATTGAATAGACCCTATACCACAGAGACAATAGAGGAAAAGAAAGTAGAAATTCAGAACATAGAAAAGAATTTAAGCGTCTATATACAGAACTCAGAGGAGGAAGACGAAAAGACAACTAAATTATTGGAGCGATTTGAAAGGTTAAAATCGGAAGCGACAGACATTTTGGAACAACATTCAGGGAAAAGATTAGTTTTGGAAAGAAGACAAGGCACTATCATGGCTAACCTCGATATGAGCGAGTTATCTATGATAACAAAGCTAGTACCGAAATTTTCAGGCAAACAATATGAATTACATGAGTTTTTAAGCAGTTTGGAAACATTTAGCGTAACAATACCCACTGATAAGCAAAGATCATTCTTTGATTTTATCTTCAAGTCAAGACTGGAACTAAAGGTTCAGAATAGAGTGAAACAGAACAACGTACCGACGACCATAAACGAGTTAGTGCTAGGACTGAAGCAGGCGTATAAGCCAATGCGGACATCGAATAGCATCCTTAACGAGATAACACACTTGGTACAGAGAGGTGACAACCTGTTGGGATTTGCAACAAAGATTGAAAATCTCATCACAGAACTTAATGAAATCCAGATTGACGAGGAGGGAGAAGCATTTAGAACCTCCATTATGAGCGCGAATGGGAAAATTGCTTTTAACGCTTTCATGAATGGTCTGACCGATCCACAAACAATAACCACAATAGACGCGAGTCAAGTCAAAACTTTCACTGAAGCACTAAAGATCTCTGAAAAAGTTTCCTCACGGGTGGAGCGGAAACAGGTGTTCCATCAAACCGCTCAACACCACAAGCAAAGGAACGGCACATATAAGCAACAATCACGATGTAAAAAATGCGGAAGACAACATAATGATAAATGCCCTGCCGACGGCAATAAATGCCACAACTGTGGAAAGCTCAACCATTTTGCGAAAATGTTGCTAAGAATACGACAAACAATAGCAACAATGTCAGCAGAAATGACAACAACAATAACCAGCCGAACAATAGAAGAAGATGGAATAATAGAGGTCGCACAATAAAGCAAGTACAAAACCAGGGAAACTCTCAAAACCAGGAGTCCTCACGAACAGAGACTCCAAGGGGAAACATTTAGAAACTAAAGAAATATATAGCATATCATCCAACCTCAAAAATTACGTAAGATTAAGCATAATAGATACAAACAACGACGTAACATTTTTGATAGATACAGGAGCGGATGTATCGCTGTGCAAAAGGAAATTCTTAGAGAATTATAAGGAGGATCAGGATGACTATTGCAATTTAACAGGAATATCAGAGAATATTATTAAATCTCTTGGTTCCACAACTATTGGGATGGAAATAAACGGGAATATAATAGAACAGAAAATACAGTTAGTGGAAGATAATTTCCCAATAAGCACAGATGGAATATTAGGAAGAGATTTCCTATCCAAGTTTAGGTGCAATATAGATTATGACAAATATGTGTTGACATTCAACATGAACGGTACGGTGAGACGATAACGATACCGATACACGATAACACGTTTAGAGTAAACGAAGTAAGAATACCGCAAGGAAGTGAGATTATTTTGCCTTTTTCAATCGAATTGGAAGAAGACGCCTTTGTATTAAATAGAGAAATAACTAAAGGAGTGTTTTTGGCGAACGCAATAATACCTAAAGAGGGAAACCAACACATTAAGTTATTGAATGTAACGGATAAAATAGTGATAGTAGAAAATCTAAGAATAGAAACTATCCCTTTGGCAAACCATATCAGAACACCTCTTTAAGAAATCATATATTTCTTTTAATATAATCATTTTTACTAGTGTTTATGACTATATACTCCAACAAAAAGTTTATGAATAGTTATAATTCACGATGGATTTGTTATTTATAGTTTTTGAAAGCAAATGTGAAATTACTTACGTACATACATAAAAAAATATAAATAATTTCTTTAGCTTTATTATTAAATTTATTAAAATTATTTTCTTAAACTATCTATAAAATATATATATATATATATACATATATATATATATATATAAATACATATATATATATATATATATATATATATATATATATATATATATATATATAGGATCAGCTATTGTTAAAGCCGTTAATGATATATCTAGCAGAGGCTACTCGACATAACAGGCATATGGAATCAATTGCTATGGGAAAAGGTTTATATCTTAAACCATATAAATCAGGATATGGACTCTATTATAAACCAGCTCCAAAAAACGTTTAGATAGTCTACCCAAACACAACACTTACCCAATCGACCTTTAACGGATCTAGATTTAATGAAATATGCTAAACAACTCAAACATTTTAGAGGTGTTTTTATGCGTAATTGTTTGCCTAAAAAAGCACTAACTCAGGAATGTGGTATTGTTAATTTAGATAATTCCAGCGGTCCTGGAACACATTGGGTAGCCTATTATCAAAATTATAACTACAAAGAATATTTTGATAGCTTTGGAATCTTACAACCACCAGTTGAAATAGTTAACTATCTTAAAACTCCAATTGAATATAATTATGAACAAAAACAAAAATTCAAAACATTTAATTGTGGACATTTATATTTAAAATTTCTATTCAATAAATATCATATGAAATAAAACAACAATTTATCTTTTTTCTTTTTACATAATATTTTTATATTTTTATTTTACAATTGTTTGTTATTATATAGAAAAGTTAACATGCAATTTCCTTAAAAATATCGTCATCAGAATCATTTAAAAACTGATGTATAAAATTATTTGAGGCTTGATTATTTATATAATCGATTTGCATAAAAATATCATCATCCTCTTCCATAATTTCTTTATAAATATTTAAATTTGATGATGTTGGTACTGTTGAGAAGCAATTTATTTTATAATGTCCCCACGCATAAGTATCAACACCATTTTCAGGTATAAATCTCTTATCATCTAAATAATGTTAGTTTACTTATATATTGTGTATATACTTCATGCACCTTTGATCTAAACACATACATTGAATTATAATATAGTTTTTTCTCCAGCAAACATTTTCTAAAATCATTAATTGATAATTTGTTGGTTACACTCTGTTTTACTCCTTTTATTTTTTTTATTTCTGTGTCTATCCTATCTATTTTTATAGAATACATTTTTGCTCGCAAACCAATGAATTCCTTAATTACTTTACCATTGCATTCATCTTTCATCATCCCTAATACTTTTTTATTCATGAGTGGGAAATTGAATACATTTTCTTTCGGATATGCAGATGTATCGAAATGTGATTTGATATCATTTCTAATATCTGCATATAGATCATTTGTTTTAACGTTATATATATATAAGAATCAGTATCCATGGAATTCAAATTAATATTTTCACAATATTTGGGTTTGAAATTTTTAAACGGGCGGTATTGAGACATTGCATAACCATATAAGTTATTTACATCTAAATACATCAGATAATTAGATTCTTTTGTAGGATCATAATCGCTAACGTATTTATTATTGGCTACCGAATGTCGTTTACTGCATTGAACAATACCCCCCTAATACCACGCACAAGAAAATTATACATGTTAATATCAGTTAATAATTCCAACTCAATTTCCGTTGTTTTCAACATTGCATCCCATGACAAGCCCTGGCTAGTATAATATTGGCAGGGGTCTAAATTGTAAATGTTTTTACAAACTTTACGGAAATTTTCAAATACATCGCAAAGCAATAAAACATCTACTTTTAAATATAATAGAAGATAGTCCATCAGAGTGTTACATTTGAATGTACTCCAAACCTTTTTAGCATGTTCATAATCCTCTACACTACACGGCTCATTAGAAAATTTATTAAAGAAGCATGAACGGGGTGGTAGATGACTTTCTTGGAGACGATTCACTGAATCTAGATAGTCATACGGAAAGACATCTTTACGCTTCATTAAATTGAATTCACTATCAATGCGGTAAGTTGATTTAACGGTTGACAAATCATCATCGGACAAAAATCCTGCTAGTTTTTCTAAACTCGATGGCATAAACCGACAAGAATCTAGAAAACGTAATTCAAGAGTATTTTTTTCATTTACAGGGATTCTTTTTGATATGGATACATATAATTCCTTATTTAAAGAAATTATATTTATATCACCTTCAATAGATGACAGTTCTCGTACAAACAAATGACAATCATATGTCGAAAGATTATGGAAAAATATCGGGATGAAGTTTGCGATTTGGTACTCTAAATTGCACTTGTTATGTGCGGGGCCTCTATATTCGCCAGTTAAATGGCAATGATCGGCCACTCGATCTTCAACAGATAAAAAATTTTACAGATGTGACAAGCTGTGTCCTCATTTTGTCTTGTCTGTTGAAGCGGTGTTAAGAAATTCATTGGTTTAACTATACTTAAAACATTATTATATATATCTAAACTATCCTCGACTAATAATTGGTTCTTTTAATGGGAATCTTTCAAATTTTAGTGTTAAATTTTTTTTATTCGCACTTTTTCCCAAAATGAATATTTTACTTATTCAGTAAAACATTAACCATTTTGTTAAAAACAAATTGCAATTGATTATTGAGGGGTATACTAGCTTGTTCCTATGCGCATTTCACTGTTGCTAATGCAGATCATCAGGGAACTTTACCCAAATATTTCTTAGAACAACTGGAGATATTATATTAAACCTTCATTAAAACAAATGAAAAGTTTAAACAATATCAAAGTTGTAACAAGAACTCAATAATCATCCAATTGTTTTTGTTTTCTTACTTTACCATTACTACCTAGGCTGACTTTTTTTCAACTCTAATTGTAGTTGTAAGAGGTTTGTAGAAAATATAAAAACAACAACTGCTATACATTTGTATAGAGTGATGTCAAACAAAATTTTGCGACCGGGTGCTTGTCAAGTTAATAATTGGTGCTTTTTATGCGAATCTTTCGACTAAGTTTTTAAAAAAATTTTGTGGTGAATTATCACCACTATATATTCTAAATATATCTAAGCTAGAATTAAAAGAACATGTTATATAATAATTATAAGCAAATGGAATATGCTTTTGTACCGACTTAATATTAGAGGAATTTTTAATTTGATTCAAGTATACACTCGAAATCTGCATATACAACAAAAAGCATATCCATTTGCTTCTTAAAATTATTAAATTATTATCTGCCGTGGGCATCCTAGTTACAACTTTCTTGCAGTTTTCCTTGTGGGTTTTTAATGAAGTCTCACTCTGAAAGTGAATTAAGCAGCAATTACATATGTGTACACATCTTCTGTGTTTTGTTAATTAACTTTTTATCAATCTATAATTAAAAGAAAAAATCATTTTAATATAGTATTAATTTTCAAAAATATAAATATTATTCACATACCTTGAAATATTTTTAATCCAGACGTAGTGGAATCTTTCACCATCTTCTAAGATGTTTGGCTTTTTCCTGTATGCTGCAGTAGTATGGACCGACAATTTCATCATTTTCCAGTCTAAAAACATTTATACTTATTTCCGGGTTGTTAACTTCAAAGGATTTAATTTTGTTGACAGCGAGAGGGAAATTTAAATTTTTAAAATTTAAAACAGTACTATTTTCTAATTTAATAATTTCTTCTCTTATGTCTATGATTTTATAGGATGTGCATCTATTTGAATTAAGATCAACTGGGTAAAATTCGTCATTATTTTGCACATTAATACATGCAAACTTTCTCTGGATTGTTTGTGGTAGTACATTCCTGTGACCCTTTAATGCATTTATATTGATTTATATTTATTTCAAGGCGTGATATTTTAATTAATACCCATTCGCTATCACGCTCCTGAAATTCACTCATTCTTTTCACAATAACATCGCACTGGTTACTATAACATTGCTGAATATCATCTGAGTAGTATGTTTTTGTACCTTCGCTATCACGTTTTTCATATAAAATGAATGTGTATGCCTGGCTGGGAAACGTGATCGTTAAATATATTTTTTGTTAGGTAATTAAGTGTATTTATTATGGAAATGCGTTTTCCATCCTTGGATGGTTGTTTGTATTAGGAGGTTTCATTAAATTTGTATTGTGTATTAAGGGGTTTCAAAAAAAATTTATATGTAATTTTTTTTTTGTTTTCACATGCCTGATTTGAATGTCAGTCAGGACTCCTCTATTGAATATCACCCCTGAAACTTCTATACGAACACCCCTACCAGGGCACCTATATTGAACAACTATGTTGAATGTTTGTCAGGAAGCTGGAAATTTTCTTCATAGGTGCATAATATTTCACCGAGTTAAATATGAACGTCCCTACTATTTTTTTCAGTTTTGATTGCTGAAAGAAAATGAAACTAATAAAAAAGGGCATTTCGCTCTATTTTTATTACCCTTGACCTTTTTGAAATTCCTTATCCTTTCTGTCTATTCATTAGCATTTTCTTTTTATTGCACTTGACTTTTCCGTTTATCTCTTTTATTGCGGTTGATCATTTTATCTTTTTTTTAATGAAAAATAAGGGTGCGGGAAAATTTTTAAACACCTGCGTATTTCGCTCTATTTTTATTACACACATTTCTTAACTTTTTCTAAGAAAAAGGATTAGAAATTAAGAAAGGGGTTACAAAAACAACATGCATTTACATTACATAAAAGTATGCTTGTGATTGCATTTGCATAATTTTCTATCGATGCCCAACCAGTTATGTTGTTGTCTCTTTTTATTTCACTCACCAATGCGTATATTTATGAGTATAATGATATACAAATACATATATAATTCTTTGATTAGTAAAACCTTGCTCTCTAAATCATTTAAACCACGCCCACAGTTTTAAGTATAAATAGATGGTTAGAAAAATAGTATATAATGGTATATAATGATATATGCGGAAAATCATTTAATCGCAACTTTTCCTTAAAACGTCATGTGAGGACGCAACATCAAGGTTCTTCAATGATGTGCAACGTATGAAATATACGTTTTTCAGACCGAGCAGAATTTCATTTGCACTTAATAGATCATTCTAAAAGAGAAGAGGAAAGTAAAGTTTATTGTAAGGATTGTGGAGAATATATTCCTGAAATAATTTGGCATTATCACGTAAGGACAAATAAACATAAAATTAATTGTGCAGGAAAATCTGATAGTGATAGGGGGCTCAACCGGGATACTTGTAAAAATAAACAAGGATCCTCAAGCCAACTAAGAGTTCATCACTACAACTCAATATACTGGAAACAACGCTATACTAAATACAAGGTAATAGTAAATCCAGTGATAAAAAAATAGTGAAGTGTACAAAAAAGAACATCGAGTAGTAAAAGGAAAAAGCGGAATTAATTCATGAGGATAAAGTAGAACAATTAGTTCACGAAATCCTGTACAATTCAAATAAATTGATTTAAAAGAACGAGCAGGACATTACAAAAAAGTCCACGAATTCAATAAAACTGGAGAAGACCCAGAACAAAAGGCAGAAGATTTTTGACGCAGCTAGAAGGTTCACGTCAGAAAAAAACAAAAAAAAATGTCAATACAAGACTTAGCAGCCATCCAAGCACAAATAGCTTCATTGGTAGCAGCTCAAGCAGAAGCCCAAAAGACAATAACTGCATTAACAACCAGCAGAGGATTTAACATTGAACCAACTGTTCAACTCACAGCATGTTCCAGCGGAATAACCACAGAATCACAGATTAGTTTGGAGGTATTCAAGATTCTACCCATTTTCGATGGTGACAAAAAGAAATATAGAGCATGGAGATCTGCAGCATGGACTCACATGGAAACAATAAGGAGTTTTCAGAATACACCAACATACTACACAGCATTGGCCATAGTTCGAGGAAAAATTCAAGGAGCAGCAGCAGACATTCTAATAAACCACAACACTATTTTTAATTTTTATTCTATGATAAATCGTTTAGATTATACATACGCTGACCAACGTCCAATGTATGTACTCCTAGAAGAAATGAAAAAGATTTCTCAAGGAAGAAAAGAATTAGCCGAGTACCATTCAGCAATGAACGAAGCACTTAATCTCATACTTTCAAAAATTGAGATGGAAAAAGGAGACGAAGCAATGAAATCATTTGCAAATCAAGAGGCGGTTCGAGCATTCATAACAAGGTTGAATTCTAAATAAACGATTGGCACTCTCTACGCTCAAAATCCAAGAGACCAGAGACAGCATACTCCATAGCCAGCACCATATACCATGACGACAAACCTCTACAGTTTGATTCACCAGGTCATCGAACACACATGAGTCAACAACATAATCAACAAAGAACGTCACACTTTGAAAAGAATCGTTATCGACCAAATGTACAGTACCGGAATGTACAGTCAACACCCAATCATCAAACAACAAGCCAACCGATGGAAGTAGACACTACAGTTAGAAACGTACGTCAACCTACTCAATTCCAACGTAACAATGATCAACAAAGATACAACAATCCTTTTCGTCAACAACATTTTAAACGAGAATACAACGGTTCCAACAACCACTTCAATCAGCACAAGCAACAACGAATCAACAGCACAGTAGAAGAAAATGACATCGCCTCAATACAAGGCGAATACGATGAAGAAGATGACTACAAAACAGCTTTTTTAGACTAAGAGATGGTCTACCACATTTACAAAAAACAGACAGGAAAACGGGCTCTGCTTTGAAATTCATAACTGGAACACCAGATCATGAGGACGAAATAGAAATTAAAACTAGAATAAACCAATTAGTTGAAAATAATAACAAACAGAAAATAATAAATTCTCAGTTTGATAAAATTATGAATAAATTAAAAATTGAAAAAATAAACGAAGAATTTATGTTGAGTGAAGTCTATATGGAACTCTTAACCTTAACCAATACAATAAACTTTGCAAAAAATAATAACTTTTATTCAGGCATTGTTGGGGTGAGAAGTTGGGCTTGCCGCTGTCGCGTGCACAAAATTGATGAGTATTCAAAATTCCACTTAAAATTCCACTTAATTTTCCACTTAAAAATTAAACCTCATTTGTGTTTGTATTTGTTATATTTTTTCTTTTATTAAATATATATATTTATATATATGTATTTGTCCACTATAGTTTTAATATTATTTATATATAGTTATATTTGTTCACTATAAATGTAATATTAGTTATATATATGTATTTTGTTTGTTCAATATAATTTTAATATTATAATAATAATTTTATAATAATAATTTTTAATATTGGCACTTGCACTTTTTCCACTACGTTGCTTACACTTTAAAAATCACAAAACTAATGAAAATTTAATGTATTTAAAATGATTTGGTACTCGCGCTTTGCAGACGAGAAAAAGGGAAAAGAAAACAAAGTAAAAGGAGTGTGGTCACTTGTAGCGATTTAATTACGGCTTCAATAAGGGCCGCTCGTAAACATCCTGCCCCCCTTGCTATAGAGCAATTTTAGAGAAGGGGGTAGGAGCAAGAAGTGGTAGCAACATAGTGGGTTTAAAAGTGGAAGTGATGTAAAGTAAAGATAAAGTATAAGAAGGTATAGTTCAAGAAATGCGTAAAATAATTATAAAAGTTAATATATATATATATATAAAATAAAGCGTAAGAGGGAGTAATTTTATAATTCAAAATTCAGTTAAGTATAATTCTAAGGTATATAGAGGTAAGTAAACAAGGGAATAGTTGTATAATTTAAATTCAAGCAAGTATAATTCTAAGGTATATAGAGGTAAGTAAACAAGGGAATAGTTGTATAATTTAAATTCAAGCAAGTATAATTCAAAAAGGGAAGAAAGGTAAGTATACAAGTGAATAAGGTATTACGTAAGAGAAATATAAATTGGTTGTAAATAAATTCATTGTTGACAAAAACTTTAAGTCTTGGTTTCAGAATCCGAATTTTCCTATTATGACCCATCCTAACAGGGTATTTTGTTCCATAGGGGTAACAAGAGATTGGGGTTGAATGCCGCTTTTGATTAGCTGGGGGTAGATATCAGCTCCAAGGACGAAGTTGATCGAACCGCTGGTGAAAAAATCAGGATCGGCCAATCGCAAGTTTTGGTAACCGTCCGTTACCCTGTGGTCCAGCCGTTTCTTTGTTTGGAGCGCTGGGAGGTCCTTTGTTACCTGGGCGGTGAGTGTAAAGGTTGGGCCCTCATTGAAGCGGGATTGGAAGGATATACGGCACCATTTTTTACCAAGGCGTGACTCTATTGGGAGATTGTACCGTTCAATGAGAAAGGCTGCTATGGAACTGAACTCGACGCAAGGGTTGAGAAGTCCGCGGACTCGACCCCAGCTGCCATCCAGCTGCATTCTTATGATAACGGTCGGTATGACAGTTGTAGTATTACGCTCAGATGTGGTGTTTCGTGGGGGTGTGTGAAGGCGTGCGTGGCGATGCAAAAGAGTGTGATGTTTACCACTACATATTCGACAGCGTTCTTTGGTGACACATTTTGAGAGTCGGTGAGAGTGGGCAAGACAGTTTTCACAATACGTGAAACGTTTTACCGTCTTTGTCCGATCGGATACGTTCATCCTTTTGAACGTGACGCATTTCCGCAACGGATGGTTCTGTTGGCATATGCAGCAGTCATATCTAGGCCGCTTATTGGTTGATTTAGGAGGTTTTTGCTGTTCGATGGGTGATGCGCTTCTGCGGTGATGACTAGACATGAAGGCTAAAAGAGAGAGAAAAACAAGGAAAACATATAGTCATTGTTGACCTGAGTTGGGTAGCAAGACTAATTTAGTGATGGGTCTCGTAACGACGCCATTGGCGGTGCGTAAGTCAACCACTCTGACCCGTTTATCAGGGCCAGGGTGAGTTTTCTCTATACGACCTAACCGCCATTGGTTGGGGGCTAAATTATCTTGTCTGATTACAACGAGATCGCCTACAGCATAATCGCGTTCGGGGTATTTCCACTTTATTCGTTTGTGGAGTTCTATTAAATATTCTTCTTTCCACCTTCGGGCTAGTTGTTGATGGAGGATTTTTAGCTTTTGCCATCGATTGACGTAGCTTAGGGAATGACTAGACAAGTCTGGTTCAGGAGGCGATAGTAATGGCGCACCGATGAGGAAATGACCGGGAGTCAAAGCGCATAAATTCGAAGGATCATCGTTCATTGGGCTGAGGGGTCTGGAATTCAGACAGGCTTCAATACGAGCAAGCATAGTACTGAACTCCTCATATGTGAAACTTTGACTATAGCACATCTTCTTAAAATGGGACTTGAAGCTTTTTACTCCTGCTTCCCAGAGACCACCCATATGTGGAGCACCTGGTGGGATAAAGTTCCATTCGAGGGGAGAAAAACTGTCTTGGGACAATAAGTTTTTACGTATATGGGATAGAAATTGTTGCTTGTCGCAGTTCAGTATATTAGAGGCGCCCACAAAGGCCGTTCCGTTGTCAGAGTACAAGGAGTGGGGTGTTCCACGCCTGGAGAAAAATCGTGCGAAAGCGGCTAAGAATGCTTGGGTTGAGATTTCGCCAGTTGCTTCAAGATGAATCGCTTTCGTTGCAAAACATATGAACACGAGTACATAACCTTTAGTAACCTTACAGCCGCGTCCAACGTACGATTTGATATCAAATGGCCCAGCGAAGTCTATGCCAGTATCATAAAAGGGGCGTGACAGATTGGTACGCTCAGGGGGTAGTGCTGCCATTATTTGCTGACCTCGTTGGCTTTTCAGTTTCACACACACGATGCACTGGGAAATAATCGTTTTTATTAATGTTTTTAATTTGGGGACATAAAAACGAGTTCTCATTAAGCGGTATAGAAGTGCATTTTGACCATGGAGGGAGTATTTATGGAGGTAGTTGAGAAATAGTCGGGTGAAACGAGCGTGGTAAGGGAGCAAGACGGGATAGCGTTCATCATAACTAAGTGTCGGCGCGTTTGCTAACCTGCCGTTAATTCGCATCATTCCGTCAGTGCCTAGGAATGGATTAAGCGTTAAAAGGTTACTTTTCCGGGATAGTGTGTGACCAGCGCTTAAGTTGTCATATTCCGTAGTAAAATATAATTTTTGACAAGCGATTACTAAACGATTTCTAGCATGTTTCAATTCACTTGACGACAATTCGCCATTCATGACAGAGTTGTGATTAAGTTTGGAATTTATTCGGGAGTAAAAACGGAATACGCGACAAATAATGCGCAAAGCCTTAGGGAGCTCAGAAAAATCATTCAGAATGTCATGATTTGAAATTGATGTCGAGTGTACTTGGATGGGTCTAGCTTCTTCTTCAGTCGAGTAGGGGGGGGTTCGCAGCGGCCATTCCGAATGCGGGCGTCGTAGCCATGACGGTCCGTGCTACCATAAGTCTTTTGAGACTAGTTCAGATACCGTGATACCACGGGAGGCCAAGTCAGCGGGATTACTTTTGGATTCCACATGAGCCCATGAGTCATTTCCTACCTTTTCAATAATGGAGGAAACTCTGTTTTCGACGAAGGTTTTCCATTTATGCGCGGGTTTGTGCAACCATGCTAAGACGATGGTGGAGTCGGTCCACAGAAACAGCTTATAATTTGTGAGATTGAGTCGAGGTTGAATAGAGTCGATCATATTCGCCATTAATTCTGCTCCGCAAAGTTCCTTACGTGGTAAAGAGACAAATTTCACTGGGGCAACTTTTGTCTTTGCCATTAGCAGATGAGTGGAAATGAACCCGTCGCTTTCCGCGCGGATATAAAACGTAGCTGCATATGCTTTTTCTGAGGCATCGCAGAATCCGTGCAATTCAATAGTGTACGATGGATCGAAGTCTACGTAGCGCGGAATCTTAATTTGTTCGATATGTGCATAGTCGTCTAAGAACGCGTTCCATTGATGCAGGGTTGATCGGTGTAGATCTTCATCCCAGTCAGTACCGTCTTTCCAGATTTGCTCCATAATGATCTTGGCGACAATGATCTTGGGGGATAGCCAACCGGCGGGATCGAATAACTTTGCGATTTCAGAGAGTACCGCTCTTTTCGTGATCATATTACGCACGGGCTGGGTTTTCAATTTAAAATAGAAGTGGTCATTTCCAGCATTCCATCTTAAGCCGAGAGTTTTAGTAATGCTAGAATCTGACAGTTTAAGAAACTCCTCATCTAGTACGTGATTTGGGGGAAGATCTTTCAGCAAGTAATCGTTATTCGCTGTCCATTTACGGAGTGAGAATCCAGCTGATTCCAGAACTGCTAAAAGTTCGTTGCGTGACTCGAGGGCTGAGGATAAGGTGTGAGCTCCTGCTAGTACGTCATCGACATACATGTAATTTTTTAGAATTTCAGAAGCTCGGGGGGACTGCAATTCACAATCCTTAGAAAGTTGCAATAAGGTTCTGATGGCCAAATAGGGGGCACAGTTCACGCCGAAGGTGACTGTGTTTAGCTCATAGTCATGGGGTTGCTCGTGAGGGGAGTTACGAAAAACTATGCGCTGGTAGCATGTTTGTGAAGGGTTTACGAGAATCTGTCGATACATCTTCTCAATATCAGCATTGTAAACGTACCTAAAAAATCTCCATCGCAAAATTAGGGTGGGTAAGTCCGCTTGTAGAATAGGGCCAGGATGAAGGAGGTCGTTGAGGCTCACACCATTGCTCGAGGGGTTCGAGGCGTTAAACACAACTCGTAATTTAGTGGTAGTACTGTCTGGTTTAAAGGCAGCATGGTGAGGGAGATAATAACCTCTAGTGTCATTTAGCACAGGGTTTACTCTGGTCATATGCCCTAAGGTCGAATATTCGTTAATAACGCGATCATATTCAGTTTTAATTTGGGGATTTTTCTTTAGTTTTTCTTCATTTCGGAAGTATTGGGATAAAGCAATATGACGGGATATTTCTACATTCAGAGTTTCGGGAAATTCTTTTTTAAAGGGGAGTGAAACAATAAATCGACCTTCGCTGTTACGAGTTGTTGTCGTCTGATACAGGTGTTCGCAATACAAGTCCTCCGGGGACGACCGTGGCTTATGCGGGATATCTTCAAGCTCCCAAAATCGTTGAAGTTGGTCGCCTCCAAGAAGCAAGTCGATTTCAGAACCGGCTTGACGGTACGGATCGTCTAACTGAAGATGGGCAAAATTGCTATCTGTTACGCGGGACATTGGGTAAAATGGGAGTTGACCCGTCAGTCTTTTTATGACCAAAGCGTGAGATAAAAGTTGCTTCGGACGCAGAATCAATAAGGGCGCAGACAGTGAACTTACTGTCGCAGCTATACACATCAACCAGGGCGGTGCCGAGAACAATAGATTGTGGTGTCGATGGTAATTGAGTGGAGAACGATTGTAAAGATCGCTCTGTGGCTTGACGAGAAGTGGATGGAGTGGAATCAACTACCTGAGGCCTGTTATCTGTGTGAATTTGGGGTTTGTGACCTGCAAAAGTAGCCGCGGCAGATTTATGGGTGGGGTTCATGTAATGATTGGGGGTTGGTTTGGTTTCTGCGCGGTGTAGGAGAGAATGATGCTTTTTGTTGCACGCATTGCAAAGAAAGCGACTTTTACAATTATTGAAATCATGGGAAGTTCCGAGGCAATTAATACATAATTTGCGTTGTTTGGCGGCATTGAATCGTTCGTTAACTGACATATTCAGAAACGATGGGCAAAATCGAACGGGGTGATAGTTAGGGCATATAACGCATTTTCCTGGCTCTCGATTAGCTATATTAGTACTATAGCTATTGAGTTTCTTCTGTTCAATTTTCTTGGGGGTGTGCAATTTGTTAGGGTGTGAGGAGGATGGGGTTGAAAATGTTGTTCGAATATCTGCAACAGATTCCAGGGTTTGAAACCGGGTCGTCAAAAAAGCATCCATCTGCTTCCATGTGGGCAACTCTGTGCTTTGCGGCAGAGATTGTTCCCATAGATTAAGGGTTACATCGGGCAAACAAGTTGAACATATGTAGACGAAAATTATATCCCAGTTGTTAGTGTCGATTCGCAGCAGGGTTAAATTCGTGACGCAATCATTAATTGAACGCTGTAGACGTCTTATATTGGGACCGGTCTCTTTTGTGAGGGGGGATATGTTGAAAAGGCTTTTTAGTTGCGCATTGACCAGTACTCTTTTGTTTTCATAGCGATGCAAAAGATTTTTCCAAGCCATTTCGAAACCGTCATTAGTAATGGGGCAGGTTTTTAGAAGTTCGCGAGCTTCTCCCTGGGTCTTCTTCAGCAGGTGACACATCTTCTCGACGGGGGAGAGACGTTTGTTAGTTCCATACAGGGCCATGAACATGTCGCGGAACGTGGGCCATGACTTGTAATCTCCATGGAAAATCTCTGTGTCGCACGGGGGTAAAGAAATATGACTGGTGTTATCAGAGTGGGTATCAGAATGGGAAACGACTGGCTTATGTTGATGACGTAAACTATCAATGACTTCATTTACCTTTGCCAAGATTTCAACGTGGGCCTTGAAAGTGGAAGCGAAACGCGCCTTAAGTGTTTCCATGTCGATCTCCTTTTTGATATCCTCGTATTTATCAAGCGCATTATCATAGCATGATCGAAAGCCGTAGTAAAAATTTTTCTATAAATTTTATAAACACTTTGTGGACGCGCCTCGTATAAGCGGCGTTAAAATTTTAGTGCAAGGGGTGTACTGTCTCGAAGAGACGAGCAAAAAATATGTTTGTAGTAAAAATTTTTTTTCTATAAATTTTATAAACACATTGTGGACGCGCCTCGTAGAAGCGGCGTTAAAAAATTTTAGTGCAAGGGGTGTACTGTCTCGAAGAGACGAGCAAAAAATATGTTTGTAGTAAAATTTTTTGATTTTGATTATTTGATAAATTATTTTTATACATATACGCATAAGTATACGGGGTTTTTATAATTTTTCATGAGAAGAAAATCTTATAAAATTTCCGGGTATGCCTCGTAGAAGCGATTTGTCACACGACCCACGTATTTTTATTTTGCAGCTGTGAACATTTCTGACCTACATACATACATTTGTTATATACTTTGTTTTCTTTAGGTATTAGCTGACCTACTTTTGATTTCTTCAACTATGTATATACTTTGTTGTACACAAGCAAAAGTTCGATGGCGAGTAAGTTTGATTCCAACCCTTATTTGTGTATAAATTCCTTGGCCGATTTTCACTCTCAGATGTTTAAGTTGGAACTCTCTCAGTATGATCGACCTGAAGAGAGTACAACATAAGAGCGAGTCGTTGTGGAATCCAAAAAGATGGAATGAAGTAAAGTTAAAGGGCGAACACAAGGTCAATCAAGATGTCTTTGATATGGCTACTTGTGGAATTCGTTTCTTAATAGTGAATTTTTGCAAACTTTTGTTGACGACAACAACAATAATAAACCGCTATAACGGCACTGAATCGTTGGTATGTCGCGAAATGTATGTATGTAAGTATGTATGTAAAGGGGAATATATATGTACGTAATTTTTATGTTAACATACATACATACGTACGTGCACAGATGCCAATGATGTTACGGGGTATATAAAAAATAAGGAATCTTTGACTTACTTGCTTGCAGGTTTGATTGACCGAAAATATGTAGCTTCTTGGGGGTGGATCCAAAAGGGATATGGATCCGGCTCGAAGGACCAAAAATGTTGGGGTGAGAAGTTGGGCTTGCCGCTGTCGCGTGCACAAAATTGATGAGTATTCAAAATTCCACTTAATTTTCCACTTAAAAATTAAACCTCATTTGGTTTTGTATTTGTTATATTTTTTTAATATGACCAATGGTATAAAACACAAATTATTAAAAAGGTTGTCTGTTGGTAACAAAACAAGAAAGACCAAGTTGTTTGTTGGGTATGTTTTATTCTTTTATTAAATATTATTTATATACATATATGTATTTGTCCACTATAATTTTAATATTAAAAATTATTATTAAAAATTATTATTATAAATTATTATTATAAAAATTGTAAAAACATACTGGATACAAACATATGTATGTAAAATTAATAATCCAGATAATTGTACTTTAAGTATCTTAAATGATAAGCCAGCAGAATGTAATATTAAACTCGAAAATAATGCTAATTTTGAACACTTAGGCAACGGAAATGTATTCATTGACAACGAACACGTAATCCTTGGTCAAAAATACAGCGGACCACATTTGGTACAATTCGAAGAAAACATAACCATCGACTCATTCAGATACATAAATTTGAAACAGAACGTACTGGAAATCATACATAGACGACATAATGAAGAACTAACAATTTTGGATATACACTAATGACCACACTTTATATGATTTTAATATTCGCAATAATTTACTCTTTGGTACAGATTTGCAAATTCTATAAAATACAACAAGCAAAGATGCGTCAAGAATTATATAATAGATACTACGAAGCAGAATTACTTAGACTTCGGACTTAAGTACAAAACGAGGACGTTTTTTTTCAACACAGGGGAGAGTTAACGCACGATATATGTACGAGTACTTTACACTGATAAAACGTACAAACTAAAGATAAGACACATTTTCATAGACAAAGAAAATTAAAGATAAGACACATTTTCATAGACAAAGAAAATTAAAGACAAGACACATTTTCGTAGACAAAGGAAATTAACTATTAGACACATTTTAGGGAAGAAAGAAAATTATTATTATCAACTGATAAAAGTATTTCTGACCTAAATAAATATTAAGATTGAAATATATGTAAGTAAACAAAGCAACTAGTATAAATAGATATTAAGTAACACTTTGTAAATTAGTCTTAAGAATATATTCAAATAAACAACAAGCACATTGAGTGCTACTAAAATATATTTTTTTTACTCCTTCTCTCACATAGAAGTTTAACTCGTGCACCATAGATATCAAATTCCATCAGACTAAAATGATTATACTTAATATATTTTCAACAACAACTGATATTCAGCAAAGTTATAGTAACCAGTGCGATGTTATTGTGAAAAGGATGAGTGAATTTCAGGAGTGCGATAGTGGATGGGCATTAATTGAAATATCACGCCTTGAAATAAACATAAATCAATATAATTGCATTAAAGGGTCACAGGAATGTACTACCACAAATAATCCAGAGAAAGTTTGCATGTATTAATGTGCAAAATAATGACGAATTTTGCTTTAAGTGGGCCATAATATCGGCATTATATCCAATAAATATTCACTCAAATAGATGCACATCCTATAAAATCATAGACATAAGAGAAGAAATTATTAAATTAGAAAATAGTACTGTTTTAAATTTAAAAAATTTAAATTTCCCTCTCGCTGTCAACAAAATTAAATCCTTTGAAGTTAACAACCCGGAAATAAGTATAAATGTTTTTGGACTGGAAAATTATGAAATTGTCGGTCCATACTACTGCAGCATACAGGAAAAAGCCAAACATGTAAATTTACTACTCTTAGAAGATGGTGAAAGATTCCACTACGTCTGGATTAAAAATATTTCAAGGTATGTGAATAATATTTATATTGTTGAAAATTAATACTATATTAAAATGATTTTTTCTTTTAATTATAGATTGATAAAAAGTCAATTAACAAAACACAGAAGATGTGTACACATATGTAATTGCTGCTTAATTCACTTTCACAGTGAGACTTCATTAAAAACCCACAAGGAAAACTGCAATAAAGTTGTAACTAGGATGCTCACGGCAGATAATAATTTAGTAAGTTTTAAGAATTTTAAGAAGCAAATGGATGTGCCTTTTGTTGTATATGCAAATTTCGAGTGTATACTTGAATCAGTTAATATTCAAAATTCCTCTAATATTAAGTCGATACAAAAGCATATTCCAATTGCTTATAGTTATTATATAAAATGTTTTTTTAATTCTAGCTTAGATATATTTAGAATATATAGAGGTGATAATTCACCGCAACATTTTTTTAAAAACTTAGTCGAGGATAGTTTAGATATTTATAATAATTATTTAAGTATAGTTAAACCAATGAATTTCTTAACACCGCTTCAACAGACAAGACAAAATGAGGACACAGCTTGTCACATCTGTAAAAATTTTTTATCTGTTGAAGATCGAGTGGTCGATCATTGCCATTTAACTGGCGAATATAGAGGCCCCGCACATAACAAGTGCAATTTAGAGTACCAAATCGCAAACGTCATCCCGATATTTTTCCATAATCTTTCGACATATGATTGTCATTTGTTTGTACGAGAACTGTCATCTATTGAATGTGATATAAATATAATTCCTTTAAATAAGGAATTATATGTATCCATATCAAAAAGAATCCCTGTAAATGAAAAAAATACTCTTGAATTACGTTTTCTAGATTCTTGTCGGTTTATGCCATCGAGTTTAGAAAAACTAGCAGGATTTTTGTCCGATGATGATTTGTCAACCGTTAAATCAATTTACCGCATTGATAGTGAATTCAATTTAATGAAGCGTAAAGGTGTCTTTCCGTATGACTATCTAGATTCAGTGAATCGTCTCCAAGAAAGTCATCTACCACCCCGTTCATTCTTCTTTAATAAACTTTCTAATGAGCCGTGTAGTGTAGAGGATTATGAACATGCTAAAAAGTTTGGAGTACATTCAAATGTAACACTCTGATGGACTATCTTCTATTATATTTAAAAGTAGATGTTTTATTGCTTTGCGATGTATTTGAAAATTTCCGTAAAGTTTGTAAAAACATTTACAATTTAGACCCCTGCCAATATTATACTACCCCGGGCTTGTCATGGGATGCAATGTTGAAAACAACAAAAATTGAGTTGGAATTATTAACTGATATTAACATGTATAATTTTCTTGTGCGTGGTATTAGGGGGTTATTGTTCAATGCAGTAAACGACATTCAGTAGCCAATAATAAATTCGTTAGTATATCCTACAAAAGAATCTAATTACCTGATGTATTTAGATGTAAATAACTTATATGGTTATGCAATGTCTCAATACCTCCCGTTTAAAAATTTCAAGTGGGTAGAAAAGTTGATTTAGAATATCCAACCACATTACACGACTATCATAGCGACTTATCATTTTGTGCAGAAAACAAGAAAATTTAAAGCATGAAACAGCGAAAATTAATAACAGACTTAAACAACAAAACCTATTATGTAATACATTATAAAAATCTTCAACAATGTATTCAACATGGATTGGTATTAAAGAAAATTCATAGAATTCTTGAAATTAGTCAGTCTAATTGGTTGAAAAAATATATTGATATAAACAATTATCACAGAACATTAGCTAAGAATTCATTTGAACAAAACTTTTTTAAATTATTAAACAACGCTGTATATGGTAAGACTATGGAAAATGTCGATAAAAGGAAAGACATTAAAATAGTATGTGAATGGGAAAGTAGAGGTAAGCGATTAGGAGTTAGAGCTCTTATTGCTAGACATAATTTTCATAGTTCCCTCAAAATTCATGACGAAATGGTTGCAATTGAAATGAGTAGAGTGCGAACTGAATATAATAAGCCCATTTACGTTGGGTTTTCTGTCGAAATGGAAAATGTATAATTTTCATTACGATTACATGAAACCCAAATATTGTGAAAATATTAATTTGAATTACATGGATACTGATTCTTTTATATATAACGTTAAAACAAATGATGTATATGCAGATATTAGAAATGATATTAAATCACATTTCGATACATCTGCATATCCGAAAGAAAATGTATTCAATTTCCCACTCATGAATAAAAAAGTATTAGGGATGATAAAAGATGAATGCAATGGTAAAGTAATTAAGGAATTCATTGGTTTGCGAGCAAAAATGTATTCTATAAAAATAGATAGGATAGACACAGAAATAAAAATAAATAAAAGGAGTAAAACAGAGTGTAACCAACAAATTATCAATTAATGATTTTAGAAAATGTTTGCTGGAGAAAAAACTATATTATAATTCAATGTATGTGTTTAGATCAAAGGTGCATGAAGTATATACACAATATATAAGTAAACTAACATTATTTAGATGATAAGAGATTTATACCTGAAAATGGTGTTGATACTTATGCGTGGGGACATTATAAAATAAATTGCTTCTCAACAGTACCAACATCATCAAATTTAAATATTTATAAAGAAATTATGGAAGAGGATGATGATATTTTTATGCAAATCGATTATATAAATAATCAAGCCTCAAATAATTTTATACATCAGTTTTTAAATGATTCTGATGACGATATTTTTAAGGAAATTGCATGTTAACTTTCCTATATAATAACAAACAATTGTAAAATAAAAATATAAAAATATTATGTAAAAAGAAAAAAGGTAAATTGTTGTTTTATTTCATATGATATTTATTGAATAGAAATTTTAAATATAAATGTCCACAATTAAATGTTTTGAATTTTTGTTTTTGTTCATAATTATATTCAATTGGAGTTTTAAGATAGTTAACTATTTCAACTGGTGGTTGTAAGATTCCAAAGCTATCAAAATATTCTTTATAGTTATAATTTTGATAATAGGCTACCCAATGTGTTCCAGGACCGCTGGAATTATCTAAATTAACAATACCACATTCCTGAGTTAGTGCTTTTTTAGGCAAACAATTACGCATAAAAACACCTCTAAAATGTTTGAGTTGTTTAGCATATTTCATTAAATCTAGATCCGTTAAAGGTCGATTGGGTAAGTGTTGTGTTTGGGTAGACTATCTAAACGTTTTTTGGAGCTGGTTTATAATAGAGTCCATATCCTGATTTATATGGTTTAAGATATAAACCTTTTCCCATAGCAATTGATTCCATATGCCTGTTATGTCGAGTAGCCTCTGCTAGATATATCATTAACGGCTTTAACAATAGCTGATCCTCCGGTAGCTAATCCTCCCCAAGGCTGATAGAGCTGTTAAAACAGGAATTAATGGTAGAAATCCACCAATTTTTGGTACTGGAATAACTCTTGGTATACTAATATTAGCTTTCCTCTTCCTTTTAAAATTTGAATGAACATATTTTTGGGTAATCTTAACAGCATCACTTATATTATCAGGTTTCTCATTTTTCAAAAGTTTTAAAGCATGTTTGACAGTAGATAAAACATTTTTTTATTGCATACTTTGCGTGTTTTCATTATTCTTAATTTTCTTTGATACACGAGGCTTAGTATTCTTCATGCCTAATCCAAATTTAACTTTTGCTTTCATTGCGTTTGTTACGAACCAAGCGTGTGCTCGCTCTTTGAAACCGCTATCTTTAGATATTACTCGTTGCCAAGCTTTTTCAGATAATATTTGATCTGCTTGATGTCTTTTATTAATATCGCTTGTTCGTGAATATTCAATATCGTGCTCTCTACAAGCTGCATCCAATAAATTTATGCCTTTATCTCCTCTTGCTAAACGTTTTGCAAGTTTTGTTCCAGGTCCACAAAACTGATAACCAGGTAAATGCAGTTCAACCGGCAATTTATATATTAAGTTGTTTACAAAACCGCTTCCAGTCTTACACTGATTTAGTTTATTTCCTTTGGTGTAATTTATAACCAAAAGAAAAGTCTTAGGCAAAAGGTAGCGGGTTATCGTTAAAAACGATAGATAATCGTAAGTCCAGCTATATATATTGGGATGATCCGAATGAATTAGTTGACAGATGACGTTTACTTCTTTCATCGGAAAGTGCTGGTCATAATAATCACAAAAACGAAATAATTTCCATTGTTGAAGAATTGAGAGAAGCTAATATAATATATTAAAAGTTCGTTTAGGAATAATCTAAATAATTCGAAAATAAAAACATATAAGTATAATTTACAAATAAATAACATAACAAGACATATGCAAAAAATATATACCACGATAAAGATTTTTAAGGAGCTGTTTCACAATGAAAATATTAACTTTTCAAAGAAAATTTAAGAACTTAAAAATGGATATGACTCTAAATTAAATATAATTGAAAGTGAAATAAAAAAATTACAAAAAACTATTACAAAAGAAATTGATGAAGATGTTCAACTTATTGAAAAAGTAGTAGAGAACCAAATACACTTTGCAAATAAAGACTTTATAAAAAATATTGAAGAAAGATTTAATAAAATTGAAGATTTTCTGTTCAAAAGGAATAATAAAAATGTTGGTGTAGTGATGTAAAAAAACGAAAGCTTGAATGACCTAAAATTAAGGCAGCCAAGTCATTGTCATACATATATAATATAAGAAGATCGTCGGCATACACTACCATATACAAAATGAACGTGGATAAGAGAGAAATAGTTAACGAGCTGCACAAACAAGCGCGAAAAAATTTTAAAAGAAGACGAGTTATAATGAAAGGAATTAATGATTTATGGCAGGCGGACTTGGTTGAAATGGGGAACTATGCAATACATAATAATGGATATCGATACCTTCTAACAGTAATAGATACTTTTTCAAAAAAAGCATGGGCTGTAGCCATAAAAAATAAAACTGCATGCAACGTAACGAATGCTATGAAAAGTATTTTCAGTAATAACAACAGAAAACCAAAGAATTTACAAACAGATGATGGCAAAGAATTTTTTAATAATCAATTTCATCAACTTATGCAATCTAATCAAATTAATCACTATTCAACTTATAGTGTTCTAAAGGCATCCATAGTAGAACGATTTAACAGAACTTTAAAAGGAATGATGTGGAAAGAGTTTAGTTACCAGGGGACATACAAATGGATAAACAAATACCAGAAACTTGTTGATAAATATAATAATGCATTTCATAGAACAATACAGATGACCCCAAATGAAGTAAATTCTTTAAATGAAACTTTTTTATTGAATATAGTCTACAACAATTTAAAAGTATTTAAAAAACCTAAGTTTAAGGTTAATGATAATGTTCGAATAAGTAAATATAAGCATACATTTGAAAAAGGACTACAGAAATATTTAAAATTAAAACTATAAAAAATACAAATCCTAATACCTATATATTGCAAGACTATCAAGGACATGAAATTAAAGGTGGCTTTTACGAGTATGAGCTAGTTGAAAAAATTTTAAAAAGAAGAAGAAATATGGTTTACGTTAAATGGTTGGGATTTTCGTCAGAACACAACTCTTGGATTAATATCGACATTGGTTCATTATAAAAACCGATACAGTTTTTAATGATAAACTATTCACTCATCAAACGTTAAAATGTCAATTACATTAACATTAAACGGAGACTCTTCAAATCTTGTTGCAAACTATTTTCCACCAATCGAACTATATGAAAATTATGTTTGCGGCCTAATAAGTTTTGACACATATCACTCAATTCCGAATGTTGATGCAGAAAACAATTTATTTCATATTCGTAACCATGAGATAGAAGTTCTAGTTGGATCATACGAATTATCAGATATAGCTGAAGTACTAGAAAATAAATACCATACTATAAACGCAAATGGAACCCTTGATGTACGAGCAAATTATAATACTTTGCAAACATGCATAAAAAGCACTGTAGACTCAATTTATTTCAATAAAACGGGATCAATCGGATCCTTATTAGGTTTTAGTACCAGAGTATTGAAGCCTGGTATAGAACATTACTCCGATAAAACAATTGATATAACTAAAATTAATACAGTAATCGTTGAATGTAATATTGTCAGCGGATCATATATAAATAACAGGTCCGCACATATTTTGCATCAGTTTTCACTTAACGTTAGCCCAGGTTACAAAATAACTGAGGCTCCGACTAATGTAATATATCTACCTGTAAATGGAAGAACAATAAATAGTCTTGTTTTGAAAGTTATTGATCAAGACGGAAACTTAATAAATTTTCGTGGTGAAAAAATTACAATACGATAACATTTGAAGCCTATGAGAGAATGATTATATATAATAAAACTGAATTGCAGAAGCGTTCGCCATTCATTTTATCTTTACCAACGGAAGACGAAACCAGAAAGCAACCAAATTTTAATAATCAGACAAAAAAGAAAAAACAACATATTAAAGGAATCATAAAGAAGCAACAATATAATAATCTTCGTGAGGACAATAAGGAGCTTTTAAGAAATTTGGGTTTTCATCTAAAAAAAATAAAACATTTACTATATAGAGAGCGTAAAAAGAGACAGAGAGATACAATGAGTAATATTATTAATATTTTACAAAAACCACATTTTGATAATTCAATTATTAAAAAGAATATCACAGTTATACATCATATTTGCAGTCATTTAAAAATAATGATGAAATTCGTATCACAATTCAAAATCAAGATTTGTATGTTTTACCAAGCCAAAGTCTTATCTATATCGAGGGACTTGCAACAAAGGAAGATTCAACAGTTTCTACATCTATACAGCTTTTAAACAATTGTGTAGGATATCTATTTGATGAGATTCGATATGAAATCAATGGAGTAGAAATTGATCGCACTCGTCACTTGGGTATTGCAACAGAATTAAAGAACTATGTATCATTGGATAAATCTGAAAGTGATAATCTACTAAATGCAGGATGGTCACCATTCAAAAATGATGATCTCACACTATTTAAATTTTGACGGCTATTTAAATTTTTGTGTTCCACTAAAACTATTGCTTGGATTTGCTGAAGATTTCAGTAAAATAATACTTGATTCTAAACATGAATTGATTATTTTACGATCTAAAGATGATAATCAAGTTTTTAAATCTCAACTAACAACTGAAAAAACTAAGTTGTCGATTCTAAATGTTACTTGGAAAGTACCACACATCCAACTTGCTGATGCTTATAAATTGCAAATGTTTAAAACAATTAACAATCGCCATCCATTAAATATATCTTTTAGAAGTTGGGATATGTATTATTATCCTTCACTTCCAAAAAGTACAACAGTCTTATGGAATGTTAAGCTAGCCACCGAAAACGAAAGACAACGTTTCCTGCTCTTAGGACTTCGAAATAGAGACAATAAATTTCAGCATTGTGACTTGACAGGTATAAAAGTACATCTTAACTCTGATACATATCCAATTTCAATTTCGGTTAGTACGAAATCCCATCTATGATGAATAACTACTCTATATATTTCAGTCTCTCTTGCTTATTCAGCGCCATTGGCTGCTGAGAAATAAGCGGTACTTAATCATGTTGTTAGGTTTCTGTCATTTGTAGTTGAATTTCTTTTTTAGTATTCAACCAACTATGACCAAGTAAACATGTAGATTTTGACGCGTGCCATCGTTATTTATAATTAATGTTTATAAGTAATTAGTCGAACTGAAATATATAGAGTAGTTATTCATCATAGATGGGATTTCGTACTAACCGAAATTGATTTGACATGTGAAAATGAATAAGTTTGTACTTTTCGTATCCTAATTTGTTAAATAATACGGTTAAATAGTTGATATTCCTGATCACTAGTATCCACCGTCAAAAGTGGTAAAATTGAACAAAGAACGCTGATGAGATGGTGTAGCGACCTCGAAATCAGTACTGATCCGTTCTGCTAGTATGATGAATAATAAAAATTGTTCTATATATAGTACTCTCTTAATAAAAAAATAATAATGAATTTATCCAAAAAAATTTTCTAATAAAAATTAAAAAAAAAAAAAAAATTAGAATAAATAAATGGGTAAATTCGGGTTTGAACTTGAGCCAAAATTAATCGTTTCAATATATAAAAATATTAATAAAAGTTCGACTAATTACTTATAAACATTAATTATAAATAACGATGGCACGCGTCAAAATCTACATGTTTACTTGGTCATAGTTGGTTGAATACTAAAAAAGAAATTCAACTACAAATGACAGAAACCTAACAACATGATTAAGCACCGCTTATTTCTCAGCAGCCAATGGCGCTGAATAAGCAAGAGAGACTGAAATATATAGAGTAGTTATTCATCATAGATGGGATTTCGTACTAACCGAAATTGATTTGACATGTGAAAATGAATAAGTTTGTACTTTTCGTATCCTAATTTGTTAAATAATACGGTTAAATAGTTGATATTCCTGATCACTAGTATCCACCGTCAAAAGTGGTAAAATTGAACAAAGAACGCTGATGAGATGGTGTAGCGACCTCGAAATCAGTACTGATCCGTTCTGCTAGTATGATGAATAATAAAAATTGTTCTATATATAGTACTCTCTTAATAAAAAAATAATAATGAATTTATCCAAAAAAATTTTCTAATAAAAATTAAAAATAAAAAAAAAATTAGAATAAATAAATGGGTAAATTCGGGTTTGAACTTGAGCCAAAATTAATCGTTTCAATATATAAAAATATTAATAAAAGTTCGACTAATTACTTATAAACATTAATTATAAATAACGATGGCACGCGTCAAAATCTACATGTTTACTTGGTCATAGTTGGTTGAATACTAAAAAAGAAATTCAACTACAAATGACAGAAACCTAACAACATGATTAAGTACCGCTTATTTCTCAGCAGCCAATGGCGCTGAATAAGCAAGAGAGACTGAAATATATAGAGTAGTTATTCATCATAGATGGGATTTCGTACTAACCGAAATTGATTTGACATGTGAAAATGAATAAGTTTGTACTTTTCGTATCCTAATTTGTTAAATAATACGGTTAAATAGTTGATATTCCTGATCACTAGTATCCACCGTCAAAAGTGGTAAAATTGAACAAAGAACGCTGATGAGATGGTGTAGCGACCTCGAAATCAGTACTGATCCGTTCTGCTAGTATGATGAATAATAAAAATTGTTCTATATATAGTACTCTCTTAATAAAAAAATAATAATGAATTTATCCAAAAAAATTTTCTAATAAAAATTAAAAAAAAAAAAAAAATTAGAATAAATAAATGGGTAAATTCGGGTTTGAACTTGAGCCAAAATTAATCGTTTCAATATATAAAAATATTAATAAAAGTTCGACTAATTACTTATAAACATTAATTATATTTGTTTATTTTATTATTATATTTATTTTGGTTTTTGTTTTAAGTATTATACTTTTTTTAAAGTTAATTCTAACCTGCTTATACATGTTTTGTATTACTAACTATTCGCTGATTGGTGGTGGTGGTGGAGATGTTTCTATTGTTGAAGATGATGAAGATAAGCAAGAGTTTCTAAACAATAATGGTGGTGGTGATGGTGTTGTTATTGACGATGTTGAAGATGATGATGAATACCTCCTAAAAAATAATGGCTGTCCTGGTGGTATTTCTGGTGAAGATGATGGTGAAGGTCTTCTGGAAAATGATTGTTGTGGTGGTGATTCTTGTAATGATGATGGAAACAGGAGCTGCGTTTCCTCTTCATCAAAACTAATGAAATTTAACACTGATGACTCTTCTATATTTATTAAAAAAATTTTATAAAATATTTTCTTCTTTATTCTAATTGTCACTGACCACAATTTTCTTTAAAAAAAAATCTGAAAAACACTCGCATTTATAATAAACTATGTTAGCGTAAATCATTCAAAAAAGGGTAAAATCTGTATATATCGAAAGAATTGATCAATACCTGTAATATAACCAAAAAAATTAAAAATTTGCAAGTATCCACATGTTTCACTTACCCACATCCTTATTTTTCATTATAAAAACGAAGACGTTAGAGGAGATAGACAGAAAACTATCTAATGCAAACACACACGCATGCGTAATATTATAAAATATTCCAAGGAGTTCACTCACACTGACCAATAGCGATGTAACTGTAGGTATACACCCTTATTTTTCATAAAAAAAGGAAGATGGATGAGTAAATAGATAGAAAATTATGTAATACAGACACACGTACACATGCGCAATATAATAAAATATTCCAAGGAGTTCACTCAAACTGACCAATAGCGATGTAACTGTACATACATACACGATATGCGCAGGTGTTTAACAAATTTTCCCGCGCCCTTATTTTTCATTAAAAATAGCCAGACGGTAGACTCATAAAAATGTCAACTCAAAATTTTTCAATAAATAAAAGGATCAACCGCAATAAAAAAGATAAACGGAAAAGTCAAGTGCAACAAAAAGAAAATGCTAATGAATAGACAGAAAGGATAAGGAATTTCAAAAAGGACAAGGATAATAAAATAGAGCGAAATGCCCTTTTTTATTAGTTTCATTTTCTTTCAGCAATCAAAACTGAAAAAAATAGTAGGGACGTTCATATTTAACTCAGTGAAATATTTTGTACCTATGAAGAAAATTTCCAGCTTCCTGACAAACATTCAGCGTAGTTGTTCAATATAGGTGCCCGGGTAGGGGTGTTCGTATAGAAGTTTCAGGGATGATATTCAATAGAGGAGTCCTGACTGACATTCAAATCAGGCATGTGAAAACAACAAAAAAAAATTACATATAAATAAATAAACACCATTTATATTTGAAATAGCAATAAAGTTTAAAAAAAAAATAAATAATACAGAAAACAATAAAAATTCAATCGTAATACTGAAAAACCAAATCTAAATTATTACTACAAGAAACGTAAGAAAATATTTTATTGTAAAAATATCTTATAGCCCAAAGCTTTAAGACTTGAACAAGTTTGTTCCACAATTTATTAAGAAAAACCAGGGCACAATCTCATTTAAAATTTTTTTTTTAATTTTTCGTTTTTTCCAATTTTATGAACGATAAAAGATTTAGTTTTCAAAAATATCCAATATGTTATCAGATAGGATTTTGTACAGTGATAAAATAATTATATGATGAATTCAGTAAGTTGTCGACGTTTTTATTTGACATAATAAAATAATAACAACAAAAATAAAAATATCTTGACGGTGTAAGAAAAAATTTTAAATTATAAAATATAACAACATATTTTAATTCATTATTTTAATATAGTTTTTTCTTTGAAACTCGTATGATGTACGTTTGTATGTAAGTTAGTGGTATTCTGATAGTTGTCTTTTTAAAATTTTGGTAACTTTTCCACTTACTTATCTGTATTGCTTTTGGACCAGACCATAAAGGTTTTAGTTCAATATAACCTGTATATTTCTGATATAGAAACACAATGGAATTTCAACCACAATTGATTTAAAAAATACGAATTCGGTAATACATATAAATCCTGCTAAGAGAACAGATGGATTTAACTAAAAACATTTTTTATTTAAATCTTCTTCTGCGCTTACTGTGTAAGACAGAGATCTAAATATGAAAACTTACGATAAAATCGCAAACAGAAAGCTTTTTGCTCTCAAATCCAACCCATAATTCAGCTTATTTTCGTAATATTTTACCATTAATCCGCGTCCAATTCCGTAGTGCGTGCTATCGACAATGCGTTATTCCGCAAAATTTTGATTTCTTAGGTGTTTTTATATCCTAAGATGTTAACTTATAATTTTGTATATGCTGAATTGGGGAAAATACGAAAATGTGCAACAAAAAAAAAAAAAAATAAAATACAAATATGTATGCATATACCATTTTTAGACGCGGTGCTATTATCGCTACGCTTTACAAATGTTTTGAAAGTTTTCCTCAAATATTCCGATCTAAAATTCAGGCAAATTTGAAAATATTTTTTTCGGTCAGTCGTTCCAAAGTTCATATGTATGTACATATATGATAGGAACTGACTGTTTGAAAAATATTTGATGAATTGCGAACGATTCTTAAAATACATTTTAAGCCCACATTAAATTATTAAATTTGTGGAAAATAGGTATTTGCAATACTTTTATTTAAAATAAAAATGCATTTTAATTTCTCTATTCCAAATACAAAATACTAAACTAAGAGATGATTTGAAACGTAAGAAAAGGTTTAATAATGAAGAAATTCTCCCAAAGTATATAAAAAATATCGACACCTATTACATAAATCTGCTAGTCTAATGATTAAAATGTTCCAATATTATCTTCATATTAAAAATAATTTAAAGCTATCAAAAATTCTTTAAAAAAAGAACGAACTTTTTCAAATAAAAAGTAAAAGTAATAAAAATAACTAAAATGTATCAAATATTAAAAAAAATATAAATGATTGTTCAGGATTTAAAAACGTACGTTACCCGTTGGCACGGTTTCGAATCCTGAACACAACAAAATGCTATTTTTTTAGAATTTTCGATACATTTTAGTTGTTTTTATTAGTTTTACTCTTTATTTGAAGAAGTTTGTTCCACAATTTATTTAAAAAACCAGGCAACATCTCATTTATAATATTTTTTTTAATTTTTACGTTTTTTCCAATTTTATGAACGATAAAAGGTTGATTTTTAAAAATATCCAATATGTTATCAGATAGGATTTTGTACAGTGATAAAATAATTATATGATGAATTCAGTAAGTTGTCGACGTTTTTATTTGATATAATATAATAATAACACCAAAAATAAAAATAACTTGACGGTGTAAGAAAAAATTTTAAATTATAAAATATAACAACATATTTTAATTCATTATTTTAATATAATTTTTGTTTTCTTTTTCAATTACTTATCTGTATTGCGGTTGGACCAGACGATAAAGGTTTTGGTTCAATATAACCTGTATATTTCTGATATAGAAACAGAATGGAATTTCAACCACAATTGATTTAAAAAATACGAATTCTGTAATTTATATTCAGCCTGCTCAGAAAACAGATGGATTTTATTAAAAACATTTTTTATTTAAATCTTCTTCTGCGTTTACTAAGTAAGACAGAGAACTAAATATGAAAAATTACGATAAAATCGCAAACAGAAAGCTTTTTGCTCTCAAATCCACCCATAATTCGGCTTATTTTCGTAATATTATGATTTTTTAAGTTTTATTAGTAAATGTAAGACCAGTTAGTTTTATATGAATATAGAGAAATTAATTTTTTATCTCCTAAGATCTTAACTTATCATTTTGTATATGTTGAATTGCATATACTATTTTTGGAAATCTAAAGTTCATATGTATGTATACGATAGGAACTGATTGTTTGAAAAATATTTGATGAATTGCGAACTTTTCTTAGAATACATTTTAATTAAGCCCACATTAAATTATTCAATTGGATAATGCAATCTAGAAACTAAATATAAATTTGTGAATAGTAGGTATTTGCAATACTTTGATTCAAAATACAAATGCATTTTAAATTTTTATTCCAAATACAAAATAGGTTTAAATAAAAGTTTAATTTTCACAATGGAAATTATATTTTTTAAGTTTTTTTACTCTATAATGTTGCTGTTTTTAATCAATATTAAATCGAACAATTTTCCTGATGTTCGCATATTTTTAAGAATTTTTGGCATTTTAGAGATTTTTTCAAGATTTTTGGCTGCCGATTGCCAATTATTTGATTTTTTTAAAATAAATTTTGGGAATAATTTCCAATATTGCAGTTGCAATTTTTAGAATATGCGCTATTTTCGCGGGGTTTTAAATTTTTTAGTTTCTTTGCAAATTACATTTTGGAGCTTGATATCAAATTAAATTCTTACATCAAACTTTGTTTTTATTTTGTAGAAAAATGGCAATTAATTGAAGTGCTTTTGAAGATTAACTCACTGATGTTACAGAATGAAAGAAACATTTCTTATCAATTTCTAGCCGGGAAGAGATTTTTCTGCTTTGTTATGTGTTACTAAGTATCCAAACAGCATTTTAATTGTCAAAAGATTTTTTATCACATTGTACAAATACAATAATAATACCGGGTTCTGATATACTGCAGGTACGCTCTGCACCTAAATATAGAAAATAATTAAAATTACACAAGTATAAAACAGGATATAAGCATCAATTTTGCCTTCTGAAATCACATATAGTCATAAAAAGTGAAAAATTAAACATTTTTAAAACAAAACGAAAATTCCATTTCATTTATTTAGTATATTTAGTCGTACATAGTGTCTTGACGATCCATTTTATTTCTTTAATATAAATAATATAAAAAATAATTATGGTTATTTATATACGAAAAGAAAATGTAAGCGATAAAAAATACTGTAATATGCATGCATAATATTATACTAATAAACGTACAAAAATAAGTTTAAAGAAACAAACAAAAACAAAACAACAAATCATTGCTTTTCGATTGTTTAAATATACACATGTATACACACAATGTGTACATGTGCCCATGAACGCATTTCAGTATGTATGCATTTGATATATGTGTGACAAAAAGGGAAGATTTACAACAACCACACAAATTTCCATCAAGAATTTGAAATTTTAGTATTTTATAATAAATAAGATATATTATGTTCTTAAACGCGTAAACTACTATGAAAAATACAACTGCTCTGTGGTGTACAAGAAGCGATCGTGACTACCAACCAGTAGGTTGTTGGATTGAATCCCCACGCAACTTTTTAAAAGTAAAATTATTTCGAATGCCATTTTTTTTGCTCATATTTTAGTCGTTAATGGACCGACTTCAATTATTTTCAGTCTAAACCTTCGTATAACTCCATACAAGAGATCTGCTTCATAAAATTGACCGTAGGACAGTTGGGGCCATAAAAAACAACAGAATAGGAAATATAATAAAAAAAGTCTTTTGGCTATATCTCATTAATTATTATACCGAGTTTTATTATTTTCAAACCGAACAAATTTATGAAAAATTCCAAGAGAATTGTATAAAATTTATTTCTCTATGTTGTGTTTTGGCCTTAATACTAACTACACCAAAATGTAGCAGACGGACAGACGGACATCGCTCATTCGACTTCTCTATCCAGAATATATATACTTTATGGGGTCTTAAATGAATAATGAAGAAATTACATACAGAATGACCAACCTATATATCCCCTTTCAAAATTTTTTGGTGAAAGGTATAAAAACATAAAATTAAATGAAGTAGATAAACAGAATTTATTCGAAGATTCTTTTAAACCCATAACTAAACCTTTGAATATAAGTGAAAAAATTGCTGATTATCAATCAAAAATTTTGTTGAAAGATGAGATGAAATCTAAAAAACGGTTAAACGTAAGTTAAAAGTCAGCAAAAATAATGATGATGATGATCGATTAGATAATTATAAATCAGAATACAATCAACCTAATGAAGATAAAACAGATACAACACTTACACCACTATCAGATGATAATAGTTTTGATGAAAGTTCTGATAATTATGATGATGCTGAAGACTATAACCAAGTTATTGAAATGATAATAATAATAAAACTAAATCTACACTTGAAGGAAATATTAAATTGCTTCTAAATAAAGTTCATGGCTTCAACATAGACGAAAGAGGAAATTGGCGATATGCAAATAACGAACTAAAATTTAATGATGACAGCTATTTTCAGTTGGGAAGTACAAAGTGGAATATGACACCAGGATTATTTCAATTATTATTTCATTCAAAACTTTTACATTACACTGAAAAAGATTTAGAGAATTATAGAGAAATCTTAATGATTACAAATGTATACAAACGTCAGTTTCAAGCAGAAGGGGTGGTGGACAACAAAGGGCAGTGGACTCTTGTTAAAATCTGTAAGTAGTAGGGAATTGTATGTCTGGCAACCATTAAAATTCTCAAATTTCAGCAATTAAAATTTAAAATTTTAATTTCAAATTGTGTGTTAATGGGTTTGGCGGCATGCTTTGATTAGTGTGTGTGTGTGTGTGAATGTGCGCGTGAGATATTTTTTGTTTATATTTTGTGTGTGTTTATTTAAGGGATATTGATTTCAGTTGTTGTGAATTTGTTGTGTCTGCTCGTTATAATTGATTTGAGCTGGTGTGTGGTTTGCTTGTTTGACTGCCCGTTAGAATTGATTTGAGTTGTTGGTTTGGTTTACTTGTTGTGTCTGTCCGTGGGATCTTTTATCTGTCCATGAGAATTGATTTCAGCTGATATGTTGTTTAGTTGTTTGTGTCTGTCCGTGGGAATTTCTGTCTGTCTGTCCGTTGAATTTATGGGTAATTAAAATTGAAAAATTTTGGTAATTAACACTATGTTTAATGGGGTAATAAGAAATAATGAGTTTTTTGTCTGTCCATTCCGTACGTCCTTTTGTGTGGGTGTGTTGATTCCATCCGATCATATGGACATAATTTTGTTGATGGTGGGGAGGATGATGGTTAAGTTTTTTGTTTGCATTTATTTAGTGTATGTGTGTTGTTCTTTATACATACATTTTATTTTTAAGCATGTTTGTCTTTTCGACCGTCCGTTCTTCCAACTGGTCGTTTTTTCAACTGTATGTCTTTTCAAGCGTCCGTCGTTTTGTGGACAGTGTGTATACATACATACATTCGGTATATGGATATTTGAGTATGCGTAGGGATATGTTAAATCTTTTAGATATTTGCGTGCGCAATCGTATTCATATTTTGTTAGCTGTTTTGTTTACATTAGTTTTTTGCAAGTACAGGATACTAAACAAAAAAATTGTGTGGATATATAATTTTAGAAATTATATACATATTTGTTTTGTGTATGCTTCTGCTTGACATCACAATTTTTTCTTAAAGTTTTGCTTGATATACTTAAATAAATTTTTTTTCAACTAGAAACTTTTTTTTGTCGCAAATATTCGTATAATCGTTTGAATTTCTGGTTGTGTTGCTAAGTACAAAAGATGTGGTTTGTATTTGAAATAAAAAACACTTGTATAATTTTTTATGCTTTTATTTTTACTAAATAAACTTAATTAATTAATTACAAAATTTTTTATATATGTGGGTTAGCAGCGGTTTCAACTGCCTTAGTTGCTTCGTCTAAAATGGTATCGTCTGAATTTTCAAACAACTCCAGAAGTATGGGAACATCAATTGGTGGAAGGATTTGAACGTTAATTATTTCAATGGGTGGTTTGATTGATGACTGCATTATTCCTTGGGTATTAATACTTAGAAATTCATCATCACCACCTTCGATAAGGCTTACATATGATGGTTGTTCCGCTCCATCTGTTGCTATTTCTGCTTCATATGTTGGTTGGGAATCTATACTTAGGAACAGCTCCTCATCACCCTCTAGAAGTTGTTCGTATTGCTCCAGTATGTAGGCTTTAGCACGCACTTTCCGGTAGTGGCGCATGAGTCTCCTATATAATGGTGTTCTCTTCGCGAAACTAATTTTTGAAATGAAAATATTCTGATATTAGAGTTTAGGAATTCGATTTTTTGAACATTTCTTTTGCTTCAAAATTTTTGCAACGTAGGGATTTCATTTACCACAAAATCATATACGACATAGAAATTTCTACAAAATTTTGCAACGTAGGGATTTTTTTATGCTTGTTTTAGCATGCTTCTACTTGACCTCGATATTTGCTAGCAATCAAATTTTTTGTAACGGACAAATTCTTTCGAGGCTAAATTTTTGCAACGTAGGGATTTTTTATGCATGCTTCTGCTTTTTGTCGATGATACACATGCAAAATTTTTTGTAGCTTAGAGATTTGTTTTGCTACAATTTTTTATTTTTTCAAGCTATGGCTTTCTATTACCACAATTAGTAGCTTTGGCACTGGAAACTACTCATTGAAGTTATGTATACCACACCATACTGAAAATATTATTATATAAATCATAAAGTTTTCTATCTTAAATTAGTGCAGTTTTGTATCTAAAAGTAACAAGTTGTTAATTCTTATTAAATTAGTTTTGATAAAAAATAAAACTATTGAAAACTAAAATATTGTTATAATAGTATTTGTGTATATAAAAGTTTATAAAAAAAATTGTTTGTTGTGTTTTAATTCAATTAAAGTAACTGTTTTGAAAATATCAAATAAAATGAGTTCATCCATTTTCCGTTGTGTAGTGTGTTCTACGGAATACAAATACCAAAATTCGTATTTGGAGCATTGCAAAAGTCATGCTCAACTACAAGCCATTCAAATGCCAGTCTAATGTGCTCCACAGCCTCCAATATCTTTATGTAACCCTATGGCTTGGAACAATCAGCAACAGCAATATCCGCTGTCCATTCAAGAGCTTCCGATGACTTCGTACTATCCTACGGCTTTGAACAATCAGTTTTCAGTACCCATACAAATTCCACAGAATCTTCCTATTCCCTATCAATATACATCACCAATACAATGGCAGCAAGCTTTGAACAATCAGTTTTCAGTACCCATACAAATTCCACAGAATCTTCCTATTCCCTATCAATATGCATTACCAATGCAATGGCAGCAATATAATATGCCCAACTATTATCCCACTGTTTGGAATAATCAATTTGCCATAACGATGGAGAGTTTCAGGCAACCTCAGCAACACCATCAACAACAACAACTATATAATGTTGTGCTTGACGACATGGAAATAAGTCAAATAACCCAACATGAGCAGCCTATTGACAGCAACAACACTATACTTGATGAAGAAGAAATGGATGTTTCAAATTCTACCAGCGGTGAATATGATTCTTCTTTGAATGTGGAACAGGCTGAAGGCTTTGAACCAAAATATTATTCGATAAATAGTGCGTTCAAAAATAATATTGCTATCTATGGAATTCCCAACAAAAAAGATGATCTTCTATTTGAAGATTTTATTGTGAAAAATAAACCAATTTTCAAGGAATTACTTCAAAATAGTTTAGCTAAGCACAATATTTTAAAATTCAATATAACTCTTATTGGAGAGTATATAAAAATTGTGGGTGAGGAAATGGAATTGTGTCAGATTTCACACAGAGCAAAAATGGTTCGATTGTGCTTAGGAAGTAATATTGATGAGCTAATTTCAAAACAATTACAAGACATCCATAATCATATGTCAGAGTTTCAGGAAAGAGATTCTGGGTGGACGTTAATTAGAATTATTCGTGTTGAAATGAATATAAACAAAAGTTCACTTGTAAAAGGATCTCAATGGATAAGCTAAAACTAGCTAAAAGGAGGGCCTGCATCAATATTGAAAACAGTGATGATTATTGCCTTAAATGGGCTTTAGTCGCTGCATTGGATACTTCAATAATAAGAAATAAGACACGTTGTATCTCATATAACATCGAAGACATTAGTGCCGATACTATAGCCTTACAAAATGGGGTTAAAATAGATTTCATAAATCTAAGATTTCCACTATGTCTTAAAAATAATCAAGAATTTGAGGGCAGGAATGATGATGTTAGTGTGAATGTGTTTGGGTATGATAGTGAGACTGATGAAATAATTGGACCATTTTATATTACGCAAAAAGAAAAAACAAAGCATGTTAATTTATTGCTGTTGGAGACGGAGACAATCACCATTATATATTTATAGAAAGCATAACAAGGTAAGTAAATATATATGAAAGTAGTATGTTTTTGTACCTTCGGTATATTTTTTTCCCATAAGGGGCAATGTAAAAGTGCACATTATGCCTGGCTGGGAAACGTGATCGTTAAAAATATATTTTGTTAAGTAATTAAGTGTATTTATTATGGAAATGCGTTTTCCATCCTTGGATGGTTGTTTGTATTAGGAGGTTTCATAAAATTTGTATTGTGTATTAAGGGGTTTCAAAAAAAAATTTATATGTAAATTTTTTTTGTTTTCACATGCCTGATTGGAGAGTCAGTCAGGGCTTCTCTATTGAATATCACCCCTGAAACTTCTGTTCGAACACCCCTACCCGGACACCTATATTGAACAACTCTGTTGAATGTTTGTCAGGAAGCTGGAAATTTTCTTCATAGGTACAAAATATTTCACCGAGTTAAATATGAACCCCCTACTAATTTTTTTTCAGTTTTGATTGCTGAAAGAAAACGAAACTAATAAAAAAAGGGCATTTCGGTCTATTTTTATTACCCTTGTCCTTTCTGTCTATTCATTAGCATTTTCTTTTTATTGCACTTGATAAGATGCATCAACTTAGGGCTTGTGTTTTTTCTTTTGTTTAAAGTAAACCATAAATGTTTGACTGTGTCCTCTATTGTCTGTCTATATTTAATGAAAAATAAGGGTGCGAGAAAGTGAAACATTGGCGGTATTCAGTGTTTGGTGCAAATGCTCTTGCGAAAAGGCAAATGCAAAATATCGTAGCTTTTTTGTAAAATCCAACAACAAAATACACAGAGTTGCCGTTAAATTTCACAAAAAAGCTACGATATTTTGCATTTGCACTTTCGCAAGAGCATTTGCACCAAATACTGAATACCGCCATTGTCTATTTTTAAATGCATTTATATGTCGTGTATGTACATATGTGTGCACATTTATATCGCTATTGGTCAGTTTGAGTGAGCTCGTTAGAATATTTTATTATATTGCGCATGTGTGCGTGTGTTTGCATTGGATCATTTTCTGTCTGTCCTTCTCTACCGTCTAGCTTTTTATCTCTACCTATTTCACACCCCAGTGCGTATATTTATGTGTATAAGGATTCACAATTTCATTACACATATTTATTATTTTTTTTCAAAGAAAAAGGATCAGAAATTTAAAAAGAGGTTACAAAACCAACATGCATTTGCATTACATAAATGTATGAGATACATGGAAAATTCTTAAGCAAAGTTAAACACCTGTGCCGGTCTATCTCTTTTTTATTACACTTGTCCTTTCTGTTTTTCTTTGCTGTCTACCTTTTTTTTATTGCAGTTCATCTTTTTTTATTGAAAAATTTTGAGTTGGCATTTTCATGAGTGTCTGCTCCTCTACCAACTTTCTTGTTGGTCGCTTTCATTTATCGAAAAAATAAATGTTGCGATACCAAGAAAATTCTTATAACGTAAATAGTTGTGATTTTTTGCAATTTTGATTGTTGAAAGAAAATGAAATATTAGAAAAATGTATATGGTTTTTGCAGCTGTATAAACGAATTCAACATGTAACTATTTATCACCATACAGATGTGAAAAATGTATGACCGAATGTTGTAAATTTAAAGAAATTTGTTTACTATGAAAAATAAATATTTTCTTCATCGTTTTATAATATTGCTTTTTCTTAAGACATGCGCTAGCATAATTTAGTATAAATGCGAGTGTTTTTCAGAAATTTTTTTAAACAAAGCTTAGAACATTAACATTCTTTCTATTTTCAGCCTAATATAATAAAAATACATACTAAAATAAATATTTTAAATAAAACTAATTGATATACAGAAATATATATGATGTGTTTTTATTTATTATGAAGATTTTTTATCTTACTTTTTCAGATTTCATAACAATTAAAATGTTTATATGTATTTCTTTTACTTTTCAGATCTTCAGATCTATTAACCTATCAAAAACAATCAAAATTGCAAAAAATCACAACTATTTACGTTATAAGAATTTTCTTGGTATCGCAACATTTATTTTTTCGATAAATGAAAGCGACCAACAAGAAAGTTGGTAGAGGAGCAGACACTCATGAAAATGCCAACTCAAAATTTTTCAATAAAAAAAGATGAACTGCAATAAAAAAAATGTAGACAGCAAAGAAAAACAGAAAGGACAAGTGTGATAAAAAAGAGATAGACCGGCACAGGTGTTTAACTTTGCTTAAGAATTTTCCATGTATCTTATACATTTATGTAATGCAAATGCATGTTGGTTTTGTAACCTCTTTTTAAATTTCTGATCCTTTTTCTTTGAAAAAAAATAATAAATATGTGTAATGAAATTGTGAATCCTTATACACATAAATATACGCACTGGGGTGTGAAATAGGTAGAGATAACAAGCTAGACGGTAGAGAAGGACAGACAGAAAATGATCCAATGCAAACACACGCACACATGCGCAATATAATAAAATATTCTAACGAGCTCACTCAAACTGACCAATAGCGATATAAATGTGCACACATATATACACAACATATGAATGCATTTAAAAATAGACAATGGCGGTATTCAGTATTTGGTGCAAATGCTCTTGCGAAAGTGCAAATGCAAAATATCGTAGCTTTTTTGTGAAATTTAACGGCAACTCTGTGTATTTTGTTGTTGGATTTTACAAAAAAGCTACGATATTTTGCATTTGCCTTTTCGCAAGAGCATTTGCACCAAACACTGAATACCGCCAATGTTTCACTTTCTCGCACCCTTATTTTTCATTAAATATAGACAGACAATAGAGGACACAGTCAAACATTTATGGTTTACTTTAAACAAAAGAAAAAACACAAGCCCTAAGTTGATGCATCTTATCAAGTGCAATAAAAAGAAAATGCTAATGAATAGACAGAAAGGACGAGGGTAATAAAAATAGACCGAAATGCCCTTTTTTTATTAGTTTCGTTTTCTTTCAGCAATCAAAACTGAAAAAAAATTAGTAGGGGCGTTCATATTTAACTCGGTGAAATATTTTGTACCTATGAAGAAAATTTCCAGCTTCCTGACAAACATTCAACAGAGTTGTTCAATATAGGTGCCCGGGTAGGGGTGTTCGAACAGAAGTTTCAGGGGTGATATTCAATAGAGAAGCCCTGACTGACTCTCCAATCAGGCATGTGAAAACAAAATAAATTTACATATAAATTTTTTTTTGAAACCCCTTAATACACAATACAAATTTTATGAAACCTCCTAATACAAACAACCATCCAAGGATGGAAAACGCATTTCCATAATAAATACACTTAATTACCTAACAAAATATATTTTTAACGATCACGTTTCCCAGCCAGGCATAATGTGCACTTTTACATTGCCCTTTATGGGGAAAAAATATACCGAAGGTACAAAAACATACTACTTATGAATAACCATATATTAACATATATATTAAATTATTAATTTTCCAGACTTCTGAAAGCACAGACAACGAAACACTGTAACGAACTTTTATTTTGTAATAGCTGCCTACAATATACGCACACTGAAAGGACTATGGAGCAACACAAAGCAGAATGCGGAAAAATTGTCGCAACGTTGCCTTCTGCTGAAATTGTCTCTTGAAATTTAGAGATCATCAGCGGCAGATGGATGTGCCATTCGTGGCTTATGCTGACTTCGAATGCATACTTGAGGATATGCAAACAAATGTAAGTCACAAAACTAAAATTATTAAGAGGCACATTCCCTGTGCCTTTAGTTATTACATCAAGTGTATAGGTAATGATAGGTTAGATAAATTTAAGATATATAGTGGTAAGGACGCGTCAGAGAAATTTGTTGATTGCATAATTGAAGATTGTGAGGATATTTACAATGAGTTTCTTACAAGTAAGGAAGGAATGGATAGTTTATCCCCTTCGGAAGTATATAGTTTTCAAGACGCAATAAATTGTCACATATGTGGCAAATTTCTTGGTAATGACCGCGTAAGAGATCATTGCCATATAAGTGGTAAATATCGAAGTGCAGCTCACAATGTTTGCAATTTAAAGTTCCATATTCCCAAATTCATCCCAATAAATTTTCATAATTATTCATCTTATGACTCACACCTTTTTGTGAAAGAATTGGGTAAAAAGTCTGACAATATAAAAGTCTTTCCGCTAAACAAAGAACTGTACATTTCTCTATCTAGATTTACAAAAATGACTGACAATTTTAATCTTGAGCTCAGATTCTTAGACACTATACGCTTTATGGCCGATAGCTTAGAACCCTTAGCAAATAACCTTACGGACAATGACTTCTATACGGTAAGGGCCCACTTTAAAACAAAGACAGAGTTTGACCTTGTAAGAAGAAAGGGTGTGTTCCCCTATGACTATCTTGATTCTTTCCAAAAATTGGATGATAGTCAGCTTCCGCCAAGGGAAGATTTCTTTAGCACACTGAATAACAAGGAGTGCTCACTTGAAGACTACGAACATGCAACAAAGGTCTGGCATACCTTTAATTGCAAAACCCTGCGAGATTATATGGAAGTGTATCTAAAAACTGATGTTCTTCTGCTAACAGATATATTCGAAAATTTTCGAAAAGTTTGCAAGGGAATTTATAATTTAGATCCGTGTCAGTACTACACTGCTCCAGGACTATCATGGGATACCATGTTAAAGCATACAAGTATAGAATTAGAGTTGCTGACAGACATAGACATGTATAATTTTTTTTAAAAAGGAATACGTGGTGGAATGGTACAGTGTAGTTAAAGATATTCCAGAGCAAATAACAAATATTTAGATGATTTCGATAAAGAAAAGTCTTCAGAATTTCTAGTATATTTAGATGCAAATAACCTTTACGGTTGGGCGATGTCTGAGTATCTTCCTTATGGAGGATTCAGATGGCTAGCAAGTGATGAGTTGAATCTGGATCTAAAAAGCATAGATAATAACTCACAAGATGGCTATGTGTATGAGGTTACTTTAGAATATCCTTCTTATGTGCATGAATCACACAATGACCTTCCCTTCTGTGTTGAAAATAAAAAAATTTTACAATCAAACCATAAGAAATTAATTGCCGATTTTTCATCAAAAAATTCCTACATAATACATTATAGAGTTCTTAAACAATGTTTGGAATATGGTTTAATTCTAAAGAAAACTCATCGCATTCTCACTTTTAAACAATCTCCATGGCTAAAAGACTATATATATTTAGATACTAAACATAGAGCTACAGCAAAAAATGCTTTTGAGAAAAATTTCTTTAAATTGCTCAATAATGCCGTATACGGTAAAACAATGGAGAATGTAGACAAAAGAAAAGATGTAAGAATTGTAACGAACTGGAATAGAATGAATCGAAATCATTTCGGAGCTCAAGACTGGATATCTAAATCAAATTTTCACAGCTTGTCTATATTTTCGGATGATATGGTTACAATTCAAATGAATAGAGTCAAGACGTATTATAATAAGCCCATATACTTGGGATTTTGGGTGCTGGAGCTTTCTAAATGGAAAATGTATAATTTCCATTATGGGTACATGCGACCAAAGTTTAAAGCAAAGTTATCTTTAAATTATATGGATACCGACTCCTTTATTTATACAATACAAACTGATGACTTTTATGCTGACATAAAATCTGACATAGAACAAGAATTTGACACTTCCGATTACCAAGAAGATAACGTATATGGTATTCCTCTTTTAAACAAAAAGGTGTTGGGTATGATGAAGGATGAGAATTGTGGAAAAGTGATGAAATAATTTGTGGGACTTCGATCTAAAATGTATTCTTTTAGCGTGCAATATGAAAACGATGTTAAAAAATCGAAGGGGGTAAAGAAATGCGTTCTTGATAAATATAGCTTAGCTTCTTATAGAAATTGTTTATTTAATAAGTCTATTGTTTATGATGATATGTTAACATTTAAGTCAAAGATTCATCAAATTTATACCAACATACTAAATAAGGTTGTCTTAAGTTATCAAGATGATAAAAGAAAAATACAAAGTAATGGTATAAATACATATGCATGGTATCATTTTCAAATCGAGGAAACCAATCCTAATTATGAGCATGACATGCTATTGTTGGAAATAGCTAAATTAGAAAAGGAAGAATAAAAATAATGGTGAAATTGACATATACATATGTATATAAATGTAAGTTGTTTCTATCTATGTAAGGAAAATAACTAAATGTTTGGTTTTAAGAAAAATTGGTTTGTTATTTAAAATTAAATAATAGTAATAAAAATGTTATTAATAAATAAAAAACTAATACAATCTTGTTTTATTTTCGCAATTTATTATCTATTGTTAAACAGAAACCAGAAAATTTTGCACTTTGTTTACCTATTGGCTGTACTTAGCTGGATAAAAAAAATATAAAAAACCTTGTAAAGTTTTTTGCTTATTTACATATGTCTGTATATTAGTAGTATGAATAAGGGGTTTCTAGATAGAAATGTGCAAAGGAAAAATGTGCATACCTTAACCCTTTAACGGTCGATGGAGTTAAATTCGACCCCATGATATTTTGTGTTATGAGGCGGCAGCGTGTTCGGCTTTGCTTAAAGTGAAGTCGTGGTGGGGGGTTCGGTTGCGGCAGCGTGTTCGGTTTTGCTTAAAGTGAAGTCGTGGTGGGGGGTTCGGTTGCGGCAGCGTGTTCGGTTTTGCTTAAAGTGAAGTCGTGGTGGGGGGTTCGGTTATGAGGCGGCAGCGTGTTCGGTTTTGCTTAAAGTGAAGTCGTGGTGGATGTTATTTTTGTTGAAGTGAAGTCGTAACATTTAATGTGTTCGTTAGAGGGTTAATACAATATGAATTAAACTACATTAGGGCAGTTTACGAAAGTCTGTGATTTTTTTGCTAGTATTTAATAAATAAAATTCATTTACTGCGGTATATATTAATATCCCTAATACTACTCGTATTTGTTATCAGTATAAAATGTTAACCACATTATTTAAAAACAAAACATTTATTTATTTTTAGTGTTAATCATATACCTACATACTTATAAAACATATGTATATTAGCAACAATTCTATATTTTTGTAGACTAAATAATTTACAATTACACATAACACTCGAATCAGCCGTAATTTGTTTCAATTTAAAACAATTTTCAAAATGAACACCATAAACTGATGAATCTACTAACTCCAAATCTTCATATAAAGGTATGATTTCTAGGAAATTTTCCATATATCTGATGAGATCTCCCGGAATATATCCTCTATAATAGTTTAGAAAATTTTCCACTTCAACTCTCATGGTCTGATGATTATACAAAGAATCAACCAAAGTTTCATTTTCAGTTCCTATTCGATTCATTGTACATAATATTGCTATTCAACTCAAGTATTTATAATAAACTAATACATTACAATCAAGTGTAGGAGTAATTATAATGTTTTTACTATCTAACAAAAAAATAAAATAATAACAAATATTTTTTATTAATTTTTTTTTTACTTAAATTTTTTATTAATTTGTTTTTAAATTTGATGTATTAGAAGGAAATATTAATAATAGTTAATTTTTTAATTTTAATAATATTCGATTAAAAAATTCAACAAATAATTTCGGCTTTCGTTTTATCAGTGTCGTCTATGACATTTAAGATTCACATTGTTTCTTTAGTGTATCTTGAGCTAGAACGATAACAAAAAAAATAATATTTAGATTTAATAATAATAAAATAAATAAAAAAACTATTTACCAAAAATTACCTGTTGCAGCTGCATGTATATTCAGCTCGTAATATTCATTGCTGCTGCTACCTTTGCTACCTTTTCTATCTTTAGTAAGATAGTAGGTATTGCGCTGGAATTCTTCTATACTATCATCGTCTAGAGTTTCGTTGAATATACCAGGTAGGTATATGTATTTGGTGTTTTCCACCAAACAACGTACTTTTTTCCCATAAGGCGTCTGGACACGCTCCATTTTCGTAATTTTATATTTATATTCAAAAAGCATCTCCTTTATGGGGAGAATGCTTTTTGTTTGGTTTTTTTTGAAAATTGATTTTAGGTGTGCTTCCATTTCTGTACTTAACTTGAATAGTAATTAAAGAAAAACTAGATGGGGGGTGGGTTTTTATATAAAATTATGAGAAGTAATTTTATAGCTTATCATTCTTTTCAATAAAATTTTAAAACAATGTTTCTGATGCGGTTTGTCCGTTGTTTATAAAGTTTCTATTTAATTAAAAGGTGTGAGAAAATTTTAAAAAGTTTCTGTTGCGGTTTTTCCGCGGTTTGTCCGTTGTTTATAAAGTTTCTATTTAATTAAAAGGCGTGAGAAAATTTTAAAAAGTTTCTGTTGCGGTTTTTCCGTTTTTTTATAAAGTTTCTATTTAATCAAATGTGAAAGAAATTTTAATGTATGCAGAGTTTTGTTGATATATATATATAAATATATATGATTTTAATTTTAAAAGGTTTCTGTTTAAAATGTTTCTTCTATTTCATCATCGTCATCTTCTTCTTCTTCAGTACTGTCATACAAGTTGTTGTAGAATACATATTGCTTCTTCTTTTTAATGATTAGAGTATATAATCCATTCACTTCTTTAACTTTCTTTAAAATGTGTGGATTTGCGTTTAGATAATCCATCTGATTTTTAGTAATAATCAGAAATCGTTTAGGTAAATAAATATGATATTCTTTATTTACAAGACATCTTATACTTTCACCATATTTTGTATCTACTCGTTCTATCTTGTTGATTTCATATGCAGTATTTTCTTCCATATCCTTTAAAGGTAAGTATATAATATTAGGATTTTGAAACAATTTTGTTAAACTTGCTCTCATTATTTTGCTTTTAACTTTTCACCGTAAAACGAATTTTCAAACTGATTCTTTATATTCAATAATTGATACTATAAGGTGTTTTTAGATATTTTAATAACTTCTTATCAATTGCGGTTAAGCATAAATATTAAAAAAGTATACGTATGTATGTAATAATATATAAACAGCTGGTGTTTTAATCTTATTGCATCCAAGTTTGTGTTATATATATACGTTATTTATAATGAGAGATTTAGTTGAATTAAAAAAATTTGTTAAATATGTATTGGGGTCAATTTTTAAAAACTGGTGATAAATATTGTACTTGTCATGCACAGTGGAAAACTTTTCAAATAATAAATGCAGTAGTTTTGGATATTATAATGCAGGTGTTCCTAACCGCAGAAGGAGGGACAAGAACTCAAATTTTTTCTCTTAATAGAGGACAAGAAATGTCAACAAATATTCCAATATTTCATTTTAGTCACAATCAACATATAAAAATTGAGGTTATCGGTGGTATGATATCACTAGTTGGAACAGTCTATGAGGGTGGTTTTAAAGATATAAATGTACACTCATACAAACCATCATGCGTTTATAGTGAAATAGATGAACATGTTTTTAGTGATGCAACTAAATCTTATAATGGTAAGACTGGTATCCGCTCATTGAATAAAAATCAACAAAAACCTCTCCTCCCTCAAAAAATGGTTAATAATAGTAAAGTTAAGAAAGCAGCTGGTGGTGCTAGCGATGGTGATGACTCATTTCAATATGAAGATTATTAAATTAGTATATAAATATGAGAAACAATTCTTATCATCTCATTCAAAAATATATCGCTAAATTAAGAACATATCTATTAAAAAGAAAAACTAAAATGAAAAATATTTTTATCATATTGTTTTCATATATCTATATCATACAAGTGTTTTCAGCTTCATTACCTATTGATTTGAGTGAAAATGAACTTAAAAATACAGAATTTGCAATAAAATTACCAAATAATGATACTGTGAGCATACAACTAAATTTCAAACTTTTAAAGTTTAGTAATGATTTAAATAAAAAGATCGAGTTAACAACAAAAGCAGAAAATAAATCAAACGAAGAACAAGAAGACTCCCCACCGCCTATAAGTCAACCTTTTACTGTTGAACAAGCTATTGAAACATTTAGGCAGGATTTAGTAAAAAAAGAAAAAAATATTGCAGGAATAATTGAAAGTTCGGCTCCATTTTATAGACATTTTCAACTTCAATACAAAGATAATATAAAATTGAGAATCCGTTGTACATATGACAGCAATTACTTGAAACGTCGATTAAATATTTCATGCTTCGAATACCGTCAAGTTGAATACGAGAGAATTTTAAGTAATGGTGAAATTGAGGTGGCTTCTGAGGATGATACAACGTACCGATCCGATGTTACATTAATCAACATTCAAGATTACACACATGATTTGGATATGGAAATAATATAAATTAGCTGATATGATGAAATACATTTACTACTACTTAATATAAACTTTGTTGTTGATGTGTTAAGAAGTTTTATTTAACATAAATAAAAAAATTAAAATAAGAAAAATAATGAATAATCAGTTTTATTCGAAAATTTTACATGACTTCTTGAATGAAGAAAGGTTTTTGTGGTATGAACATGAGATTATTTTGAAGAAATTAAAAACTCAATTTGATGAATATGCATTTTATAAGAAAAGTAAATCAAAATTTGGATATCATTACACCAATTGTGTGTGGTTCAACAATGAAACAACTTGTGGACCTGATACCTGTAAATGTTCCCTTATCGATAAAAGTTGGGAACAAGCATTATGTATAATGAATTTTTATAATAATTTAAAAACATAGACTTTATAAACAGTTCTACAGTCGTCGTTGTGACTTGATTAGTATTACACAATGTCTGAGGAGAGAATATTAGTTGTAGATGTACAAGGTTTTTATCTCAACAATAAATTCATTGAAAAAGAACTGAGTATTTCGATTAACGATATACAAGTACAAACATTTATTATTAAACCACCTTTTCCATATTCATTGTTGACAACAAAAGAAAAAGATTCAATTAATTGGCTTTATAATCATCATCATGGATTAAAATGGAAAGATGGCGATTCAACCTTAACAAATATTATGGAATATTATATTGCGCATGTTAAAGATAAAAATTTTATTTATTATGCTAAAGGATTAGAAAAAATTAAGTGGATTCAAAATATTTTTAAGGATAAAATTAATTTTTATAACCTAGATGATCTAAATTGTCCAAATTTAAAAACATTATATCAAAATGATAAATCTGTAAATGTTTGTTGTTATCATAGAAAATATTGTATATGTGCCTAAAAAAATGTAATACTCTTAAGAAAGTTTAATAAATCAAATATTAATAAAGAAAACATAAAATTATAAAAAAAGAAATTTTTGATTATTATTATTTAACACTTAAATCGACTAAAATAAACATCAATCATCAGTTCATTCTGAATACTTGTAATGTCAATAACAATATCTTTAATCGGAAACACTTCAACTTTGGTTGGAGAATATTTTCCTCCAATTGAACTGTCTACAAATTATGTTTGTGGACTTATTGATTTTGTAGCATTCAATTCCATACCCAATGTAGATGTTCACAACAATTTGTTTCATATAGGAAATCATATTATTACTATTCCGGTTGGTTCATATGAACTTGAGGATATTGATTTTTTCTTAAACTCAAGCTTAAACGATATTGATGAACCAATTTATCTAAAAATTGAAGCTAACAATAACACACTTAAAACTGAAATAACCTCATCAATGGATATAGATTTTTCACAACCAAACAGTATAGGAAAGTTGCTCGGATTTAGCAAAAGAAAATTAGAAGTAAATTCAACTGAATATTATAACGCTGATCAAAATCTTCAAAATGATAAATCTTTGGAAGTGGTGATTGTAGATATTAATCAATTGAATACTACAGGGTTATTTGAATCTGACTTACCTACACATATTACGAATGTTAATACAATACGCATTGAAAGCAACTTAACAACCGGATCATTTATTAATAATACTTCGAATCATACTATTCATGAATTTCCTCTTGATGTTCCTCCAGGATATAAAATAAACGAAAAACCTCGAAATGTTATTTATTTACCCGTCAACTGTCAACAAATAAACAACATAACGATTAGAATCTTAAATCAAGACGGTGAACTTATAAATTTTAGAGGAGAAAAAATCACTCTTAGACTCCACTTCAAACCAGAATAATGATCATTTACAATAAAAACATAGTGCAAAGAGGATTTCCATTCAATACCGCACCAACTCACATTCGAGAAAGTATAAAAAATAAAAAACTGTTGTCCTCATCTAATACAGAATACTTAAAATCGTTGGGATTTAATCTTCAACAATGAATGAAATACTAAATGTTCTTCAAAAACCTATGTATGATGAGAGTACTGTAAAAAGGGAATTTCATAGTTACTCTCCATATCTAAAATCATTTAACAACAACGATGAGATTCGTATACCAATTCAAAATCAGGATCTCTTCGTCTTACCAAGTGAGAGTATGATTTACATTCATGGTTTTATAGTAAAGAAGGAAGCAACCAAAGAGGTTCCAGCTATAGATGTGAAATTTAAAAACAACTTTGTTTCATATTTGTTTGATGAAATTCGTTATGAAATTAATGGTTTTGAAGTTGATCGTACACGCAAACTTGGAATTTCATCCACCATGAAAAATTTTGTATCATTGAATAAGGCTGAAAGTGCTACACTAAAAAACGCTGGTTGGTGTCTTAACGAAACTTTTGTTTTAGAAAAAAGTCATTTTAGCTGTTGTATACCTCTGAAAATGTTGATGGGGTTTGCTGAAGATTATAACAAAATACTGTTAAATTCGAAACATGAGCTCATTCTTCAACGTTCTACATCCGATGGGAGATCATATTATTCTACAAATACAACTGATCATTTGCAATTAACAATTCTGGATATAATATGGAAAATGCCGCATATTCAACTATCGGACTTTGCAAAATTGGAAATGTTTAAGATAATCAACAGCAAAAATTCTATACCAATTGCATTTCGTAGTTGGGATTGTCATGTAAATCCTGCACTACCAACGAATACAAAGGTTTTATGGAATGTGAAGCTTTCTCCACAAAACGAAAGACCACGATTTCTTATAATTGGTTTACAAAAAGAGAAAATTAAAGAAGAAGGAAATATATTTGATCATTGCAATATCTCTAATTTAAAAGTTTATCTAAACTCAGAGTCATATCCATATGATGATTTAAATAATCGTTTCGAAATGGGTCAGTATTCTGTTCTATATAATATGTATGCAAAATTTCAACAAATCTTTTACATGCGAGAACCTGAACCATTGCTGGATGTTAATGATTACAAGTCTTACGCACCGCTTATTGTTGTTGATGTTTCACATCAAAATGAGACTGTTAAAATTGGACCTATTGATGTACGAATTGAATTTGATACTGAAGCGAACAAACCAATTCCAGAAAAAACATCAGCATACTGTTTAGTTATTCATGATCGCTTAATCGAATACTCACCTCTAACAAGCGAAATTAGAAAAATTATTTGATTATAATATTTCTTTTAAAATTTTTAATAAATGAAAAAAAAATGTTTATATATATATAAATAAAACAAGATCTTTTTAATTCTTAATCGATGTATTTTATTAAAAAATTTATAGTTTCTTTTTAGTTTAGCTTCGAAAACAAAAATTTTAAACATAAATGACCACAATTTATTGTATTAAAATTTTGATATCTATCATAATTATAACTAATGTTTTTTCCTAAATATTTTATTAATTGTTTTGGTGGTTGCAAATTGCCAAAGCTATCAAAATATTCGATTTGATTGTTGTTTTTCCAGTATGCTACCCAATGTGTGCCAGGTCCCTTTGAAGTATCCAGATTGATTATTCCACATTCTTTTTTAAATGGTTTGCTTGGAAGAGTGTTACACATAAACACACCTCTAAAATTTGGAATATGTTTTGCATATTTTCTCAAGTCTACATCAGAAAGAGCTCTTTTAGGTAGCTTCATTAAAAATTTTGTTGATAAGGTTTTAAATATAATCCAAATCCTTTTTTATATGGTTTTAAGAACATGCCTTTTCCCATCGCAATGGCTTCCATTGTATTATTGTGTCGTTTTGCTTCAGTCAGCTGTTCCTTTCTATTTTTAACTGCATTGATTGCTTTTGTAATACCAGATACACCACCAGCTAAACCACCAAGTGCACCCAGTGCAGCAAATATAGGGGCAAGTGGAAGAAAACATCCAGATTTTGGTAGCGGTATTATTCGAGGTGTTTTTATTAACGATTTTTTCTTCCCCTTGAAAATATTGTTTACAACTTTTCGTGAAATCTTTATAGCATCTTTCAAGTTTTCACTTTTCTTTATATTCTTTCTTGCACTTTTCAATGCATGTGTAAATAGTTTGTGGGTATTTACTGGAGACGACTTTTTAGTTTTACTAATAACGTTACCCATACCGAATTTTGTTTTTGCTTTCATTGTAGTAGCAACAAACCAAGCGTTTGATTTTTCACCCCAACTACTATCGCTTGCTTTGACCCTTTGCCAAGCCTTTTCAGTTAAAATTCTATCAGCAATATGTCTTTTCTCTAAATCTTTATTGTTTGAGTATGCTATATCGTGCTCTCTGCAAGCAGTATCCAATGGATTGATTCCTTGATCACCTCTAGCTAAACGTTTCTTTAATTTTGTACCAGGTCCGCAAAATTGATAACCGGGTAGATGAAGTTCAATGGGAAGTTTATTAATTATTTTATTTAGAAAACCTTTACCAATGAAGGATGGATGGCGACTGAATAATTTTTTATAAATGATAGTCATATCTATTGATACTTTATCGATTAAAGATTGAAATTAAATTGATTGAAAACAAATAAAAGAGACTGGTTTATATATTATGTTATCATTAGATTTCAGAATGCGTTTTTTAAACAACATAAAAGGATTGATGTAAAGAATATCGAATCAAAGTTCGATTCATCAAATAAAATTCGTCATAGTTCATTACTACCGAATTCTATTCGAGCTCTTATTGTGGGTCCATCAAATTGCGGAAAAACAAATGTTATGATCAGTCTTATTGAAAGTCCTCATGGATTGAAATTTAAAAATATTTACTTATATTCAAAGTCAACACAACAACCGAAATATAAGTACTTAGAAAGTCTAATTAAACCCATTAAGGAGATAAATTTTTCATCATTTTCTAATAATGATGATGTTCTATCCCCAGACGAAGTTAAACCGAATTCAATATTTATATTCGATGATATAGCTTGTGAGAAACAAAATCATGTACGTTCTTACTTCTGTATGGGTCGCCATAAAGACATTGATAGTTTTTATTTATGTCAAACTTATACACGTATACCAAAACACTTGATTCGCGATAATGCAAATATGATTATAATTTTTAAACAGGATGTAATGAATATTAAGCATATTTACAATGATCATGTTGGTTCTGATATGACTTTAAAAACATTTTATAAGTTATGTACCGAGTGTTGGAAAGAAAAATATGGTTTTCTAGTTATTAACAAAGATGATTCTATGAATAATGGTCGATATAGAAAAGGTTTCGATATATTTATAAATCTATAAAAGAAATATTACAGATATTTTAAAATCAGTACAAGATTAATTATTAAACTAATAACTTCTCAACTATAATCTGATACTAGCTATTAAATTGCTAACTGCTAAACTGATCTGTTTTGGATCTGTTTCTAATTCAATCTATAAATATGAATACAAATCTGGTTAATAATCTTATTAAAACTCGAAATATTTTAAAAAAGAAATATAAGAATATTTTGCTTGGAGAAATTGCAAATGATGAATTGTTGGAAAAGACATTTAAACCAATATCAAAACCATTAAAAGAATTAGTTCAATCAACTAATAATAACATTATAAAGCATGAAAAATATCCGGATAACTCTTTTAAACATGATCTTGAGAATAATAAAGTTGCCTTCAGTACACCATATAAAAAGAGTAAGCTTGATTATAACACGTTTTCTCCAAACTTTAATAACAAGAAAATCGAGAAAAGTTCAAACACGTTTCAATCATTTGATGATGAAAATGATCATGATGACCATGATGATGATGATGATGATAATAATGATAATGTTGATAATGAGGATGATAACAATGATGATGATAACACCATTACAATACATCCCAATCAAAGTATTCAATATAATTTATCAAAAGTTAACTTAAATATATATGATAAAACCTATGGTCCTCATAAGGATAAAAATCAAATATGGAGACTGGGTAATGAACCCATCACTTTCAATTCAACCAATATTACTGTAGGTAATTTAAAATGGCCCTTCACATCAGGCTTATATGAATTGTTAGTTTATAAGAAACCAATCAGTTATAATAAAACAGATTTAAATAATTATAAACAAATATTGGAGCTGACTAATGTTCATAAACGAAATAACAGTATTAATGGTCAAATTAAAGGAAATCGTTCAATTAAATATACAACGATTATTAAAAACCTATTTAAACAACAACAGAAAATTCATAAGGGAAAAGGTTTAATGAAATTGAATAGAAAAAAGCATAATTATGTTTATTGGGATAATCCTAATGAATTGGTTGATAGATTGCGTCTTTTGATTTCATCAACAACAGCTGGTCACTCAAATCATAATAATGAAATTGTATCAATTATTGAGGAATTGAGAGAAGCAAAAATTATTATATAAATAGACTTAAAAATGTTTAACAATTCATATTCATAAAATGGCTAATTGATAAGTTTGGACATTATATTGAAAAATCTGTAAGATACCAAAATCAACATTTCAAGATTCATTTGGATAGTGATCGTAATTTCAACTTTAACTTGCGGAGAATAAAAAATATTGCTAGTCCTGCATTGGAAAACGATGCTGTAAACAAAATTTACATTAAAAGTTATTTAAGTGAAATAAAGAAACAACTGGATACAATGTATATGGAGAGAATTAAGGAAATGGAGGATCGTTTTAACGAAATAATACGACAACAAAACGTGTTGACTACAGAAAAATTTGATAATGTAGAAACACGTTTAAGTAAATTAATACATGATCAAAGTATAATACTAAATAATCTCAATCAATCACTAAAAGAAATGATTCAGTTGAAGAACGTCTAAATGAAAAACGAAGCTCATTACAAACCGTTTAAACATAGATATATAAATCGTTTTTGATTTAAATTCAATATCAGCAGCATTTAAATTGATGTAATCTAAGATAGATGTTAGAAATAGAAGGACAAGAAGTGTTTCAGGAGCTTCATAAGCAAGCACGTAGAAATTTCATTCGACGTCGAGTGGTGATCAAGGGAATTGATGATCTTTGGCAAGCAGATCTTGTTGAAATGGGCGTTTACTCAAAATATAACAAAGGCTATAGATTTATTTTAACAGTTATAGATACATTTTCAAAGTTTGCTTGGGCTGTACCCGTAAAATCTAAAAGTAGTGAAGATATACCCAATGCTATGCAATCTATTTTTTCGCTAAAGAGAATTCCAAAAAACTTGCAAACAGATAATGGTAAAGAGTTCTGTAATAAAATATTTCAAAACTTGATGATAAAACATAATATCAACCACTATTCTACATATAGTATCATGAAAGCGTCTATTGTAGAACGATTTAATAGAACTCTAAAAGGAATGATGTGGAAAAATTTTAGTCTACAAGGAAATTATCAATGGATACATATATGCAAGGATTTAATTAATCAATATAATAATAAAAAGCATAGAACAATTGGAATGACACCAAAGTCTGTTAACACAGAAAATGAAAGTTCTATACTAAAACAAGTCAATAATCATCCCAAAATATATAAATTTGGTAAACTAAAAGTTGGAGATCACGTTCGAATTAGCAAATATAAACATATTTTTTCAAAAGGATATACTCCAAACTGGACAACTGAAATTTTTAAAATCGTACTTTACAGACCACAAACCCCATTACTTATTTATTGGAAGACTATCAAAGGAATCCGATTGTTGGTGGATTCTATGAACATGAACTATTAAAGACACATTTTCCAAATACATACTTGATTGAAAATGTTATTAAAACTAAGGGGCACCAGGCGTACGTAAAATGGTTGGGATTTTCCAATCAACATAATTCTTGGATCAATAAAGATGAACTTCAATAATATTATATATACTTCAATATGAGATTTATTTTTATTATATTATAAAATTCTCAAAAAAATAAAATAATATATAAAAAATTTTGTTTTGATTTTTTTTTATTTCTAAACGATTAAATTTTATATCAACTTAGTTGAGTAAGGTTAAGAACAAGCACGATTAAATTTTATTCACACAAAAACAAATTGTGGTTACTTGTGTTTAAAATTCCTATTCAATAGATAACTATAGTTTAAAATAAAAACAAACTAAAATATTTTAATGATATTCTTTATTTATTATTTATTTATTGTTTTTTCACGTTATATATATTCACTTATAATATAAAATCACTTAATACTATTGTACAATATTATCACTTGAAGATGATGTTAATACATTTTCATTGGGATATGATGATGATGATGATGGTTGTTGACTATTTATTGCATAATGTCCCCATGCATATGTATTAATACTATTATCTCTAATAAATCGCTTATCATCTAAATAACTTAATGCTAATTTACTAATGTGTTGAGTATATATTTCATGAATCTTTGATCTAAATACATACATAGAATCATAGTACATTTTTTTTCAAATAAACATTTTCTAAAGTCATTAATCTAAAGTCATAATTAGTCTATTGGTTACGCATTTTTTAACTCCTTTAATTTTTTTAATTTCTTTTTCCTCTTCATCAATTTTAATTGAATACATTTTAGCGCGTAAACCAATGAACTCTTTAATTATTTTACCATTACATTCATCCTTCATCATTCCTAAAACCTTTTTGTTTAACGAGGGTATATTAAAACATTATCTTTCGGATAAGCAGACGTATCAAACTGTAAGATGATATCATCTAGAATATCCTTATATAGATCATATGTCTTAATATCGTAAACAAAGGAATTAGTATCCATATAATTCAGATAAATATTTTCCTGATATTTAGGTTTCATGTATTCATAATGGAAATTATACATTTTCAACTTAGATAATTCTAAAACAGAAAACCCAATATAAATTGGTTTATTATATTCCGTTCGCACTCGACTCATTTCAATGACAATCATTTCTTCTTGAATCTTAAGTAAACTATGGAAATTTGGCTTAGCTATAAGAGCTCTAGCTCCCAACCTCTTACCTCTACTCTCCCACGAACAAACTATTTTAACATCTTTTCTCTTAGCTACATTTTCCATTGTTTTACCGTATACCGCATTATTTAAAAGTTTAAAAAAATTTTTTTCAAATTCATTTTCGGCATTGGTTCTATGATCATTATTTAAATCAATATACCTTTTCAACCAATCCGACTGATTGAATTTAAGAATTCTATGAATTTTCTTTAGAATAAGACCATGTTTAATACATTGTTTAAGATTTCTATAGTGTATTACATATTTTGTTTTATCATTTAAATCCGTTATTAATTTAGACTGTTTCATATGTTCATTTTTTTATTTTCTGCACAAAATGGGAAATCATTGTGATGATCGTGTATGGTGGATGGATATTCTAAATCCACTTCCAATATATACCCTAATGGTGAATCATCTTCCACAGCATTAAAATTAAAATTTTCAATGTTTTCAACCCATTCAAAATTTTTATAAGGAAGGTACTGCGACATGACATAACCGTATAAATTGTTTACATCTAAATAAATAAGATAATTCGATTCTTTAGTAGAATCATAATCACTTACATATTTATTGTTAGCTACAGAATGTCGTTTACAACATTGAACAATTCCTCCCCTAATACCACGTGTAACAAAATTATACATGTTAATGTCAGTTAATAGTTCTAACTCTATTCTTGTTTTTTTCAACATTGCATACCAAGATAATCCAGGAACAGTATAATATTGGCATGGATCTAAATTATAAATGTTTTTGCAAACTTTACGGAAATTTTCAAAAACATCACATAGTAATAAAACATCTACTTTCAAGTATAATAGTAAATAGTCCAAGAGAGTCGTACATCTAAATGTATTCCATACCTTTTCAGCATGTTTATAATTATCTTCACTACACGCTTCATCAGTTAGTTTATTAAAGAAGAGAGAACGAGGTGGTAATTGTGTTTCCATGAGACGATTCTTTGAATCCAAATAATCATAGGGAAAGACACCTTTACGTTTCATTAAATCAAATTCATTATCATTTAAACAAACCGATTTTATAGTTTTCAAATCAACATCAGACAAGAAACCTGCAAGTTGATCTAAACTTGATGCTATAAAACGATATGAATCGAGAAAACGTAGCTCAATAGTATCTTTTTCACTCACCCTAATTCTCTTCGATACGGATACATATAATTCCTTATTTAAAGGAATGATTTTTATATCACCTGCTACTGATGAAAGTTCTCTTATAAATAAATGACAATCATATGCCGAAAGGTTGTGAAAAAATATAGGGATAAAATTTCCAATTTGATACTCTAAGTTACATATATTATGTGCAGTACCTCTATAATCACCTGTTAGATGACAATGGTCAGTTACTTTATCTCCAATAGATATGATTTCACCGCATATATGACAATTCATATCTTCATCTTGTCTTTTTTGTTGTATAAACGTTAAAGGTTTCATTGGTATTACTACACTCATATTACTACACAAATAGTTACTATAAATATATAATGCGTCCTCGACTAAACTTTTAAAAAAATGTGTTGATGCATTTTCACCACTATAAATTCTATGTTATCTAAACTAGAATTATAGGAACATTTAATATAATAACTAAATGCAAATGGAATATGCTTTTGTACTGAATTATTATTAGCTGAGTTTTGAATATCAACTGATTCCAGAATACATTCGAAATCTGCATAAACTACAAACGGAACATCTAGTTGGTTTTTATGATTCTAAAATCTAAGTATAGAATTTTTATCGGTTGGCATTATAGTTACAATTTTGTTGCATTCCTCCTTATGTTTCTTTAAAGATGATTCTTTGTAAAAGTGTATGAGGCATGTATTACAAATATACACCTTATTTTTATGTTTTGTAAATTGACTTCTTAATAATCTATAATTAAAGAAATATAAAAGGAAACATTTTTTTAATTAGTTTAATTTCACTTTGAGTATAAGTTTAAATAACGATAAACATACCTTGATATATTTTTTATCCAGACAATGGAATCGTTCTTCATCTTCCATCAATAATAAATTTATATGTTTACTTTTTTCTTCTTGAGAGAAATAATATGGTCCCACAACATTATAAACTTCTAAATACGTATCTTTTTCAAGTATAGATGTTTTCTTCTTCTTTTCAAAAGATCTTTCCAGACCAAAGACATTTATGCTTATTCCCGGGTTGTTGTCTTCAAACTGCTGTATTTTGTTGACAGATAGCGGGAAATTTAAATTTTTAAAATTTAATAATATATTATTTTCCAGGACTATAATATCATCTTGAATGTTGGTTATGTTATACGAAGAACAAATTACACTATTATTTTCTATTGGATATAGCGCTGATATTATAGCCCACTTAAAACAGTATACGTCATTGTTTTGTATATTAACACAAGCTTTTTTTTTGATATGTATGTTGGTAAAGAAATATACTGTGAACCTTTTATACATGCATATTTATTAATATTAACATCAAGGTGATTAATTTTTGTTAACGCAAAACCACTATCACGTTCTTGGAACTTTTTGCATAATTATTTCACATTTATTTGCATAAAATCTTTCAATATCATTCATATGGTTAGTTAAAGACAAAATATACATTTTTGTTTGATGTAGTATTATGGTAATTATGAGTTCTTCATCGTCTTTCATCTTCATATATTCACAGAGTAATTCGAAATTAAATTTTAAACTTGTATGTTTTTGTAGATGATCTTTCAAAACACATGCTACATTATCCTTTATGTTATTGAAAAACAATTCGGGATTTAGATTATCCATATTGTTGTTTTTAAACCGAAATGTAGTAATACGGTTTTTGAAACAAGCATCTAAACACTTTATATTATTGATTTCATCAACAATTTTTAAACAATTATCTTTATGTTTGTTTGTGCGTTGATGATATATCCACAGTTTCCTTACTACATCTTCTTTACACTCCTTACAGTGTATAATTTCTTTCTTTTGATTATTTTGATGCTCTATTAAGTGGATATGTTTAAGATAATCTTGCTTACTTGAAAAATTAATGTTGCAAGTCGTACACCTTAATGAATAACCTTGATGATGATGCATCCTGATATGTCTATTTAATGAAAAGTTGCGGCTGTACACTTTTCCACAGATATCACAAATAAAGTTGCCACCCATTTTAATTTGATTTATTTTATTAATTTTTTTTTTGTGAATAAATAACTAAAAGTATAATCACACCTTAGAGTTTAGTACAACAAGGAATATATTTTATTAATTTGATTTCATTTTATTACCACTACACTTAATTAAATAATGTGGTTAACATTTTATACTGATAACAAATAGTATTAGGGATATTAATATATACCGCAGTAAATGAATTTTATTTATTAAATACTAGCAAAAAAATCACAGACTTTCGTAAACCGCCCTAATGTAGTTTAATTCATATTGTATTAACCCTCTAACGAACACATTAAATGTTACGACTTCACTTCAACAAAAATAACATCCACCACGACTTCACTTTAAGCAAAACCGAACACGCTGCCGCCTCATAACCGAACCCCCCACCACGACTTCACTTTAAGCAAAACCGAACACGCTGCCGCAACCGAACCCCCCACCACGACTTCACTTTAAGCAAAACAGAACACGCTGCCGCAACCGAACCCCCCCACCACGACTTCACTTTAAGCAAAACCGACCACGCTGCCGCCTCATAACACAAAATATCATGGGGTCGAATTTAACCCCATCGACAGTTAAAGGGTTAAGGTATGCACATTTTTCCTTTGCACATTTCTATCAAGAAACCCCTTATTCATACTACTTATATTAATTTTTTTATTTATTTCAATTCAATAAAAATATAATTTATAATAGAATTCTATTATATTTAAAACAACTTTTTTTCTCAAATGAAAAATTGTGCATCGGCACGTGTCAGGCCCCTCCTCACATTCTGGATCATACCATAGTCCGTATTCTCGTCCAGCATGGACATGAAGCATTGTATTGCATTTTTATGCTCATAGAGCATTAAATTTTCACAGTTTAGTAAAAAATTTTGTATAATATTTCTGATTTCACTCATTTTGTTCAAGTACTTTTTTGTTACTAACAATTGTCAGGAAATTCCTAAGCCTTATGTAGCTTCATCGCTCCAGTTTTTTATACTATATACACACATACATATATCGTAATACATATTTATTTATGTAGGAGTAAAGGATTGCTCTACTCATTCGTTTTGGTGGGAGAGCGATGAGCATATATGTACATTATTTCACTAATTTTCAGTTAGGCTTCTTGCAATCATCATCGCTGCTTTCAAGATCACTTTTCATCAAAGATTCACTGTGAACGATCTCTAAAAATGGACTCGGCAAAAAATTTAACAAAAAAATTTAATTCCAGGAACATCAAAAGCTTGACTCACATAAAAGATCTAGATACAGCAATTAAATATCCTTAATTAAATTAAATAAATTTAATACGGGTAACAACAAAATATGGACCAACACTAAAAGTTGAGTTGGAAAACAAGATAATGTTTCTACCTAGAAGATATAACGCTTTAACAGATGAAGAAATCAAGGATCTCTCGAGTGGATCATTTCGACTATGCAGAGAAGAAGAACAAAACTTAATCCTTGAGAGTGAGATGGATGAATTTTTAATTCCAAATGATCAATATCCTATTTGGCAGTAAAATAAATTAATTCTGTGTAGTAAATTATAAATAAATAAAAAAAGGCGTTATAGAGTTTTATAAAATATATGTGGTTGTGTTTTTATTTAATCTTTTCAGTTATATCATAAAGAAATTTAAGACATAAGTGGCCACAGTTAAATGTATTAAAATTCTGATATTGATTATAGTTGTATTTTATATTTGTGCCCAGATCTTTGAGTAATTCCGAAGGAGGTTGTAAGTTTCCAAAACTGTCGAAATATTCAGTCTCATTAATGTTTTTATAATATGCTACCCAATGTGTACCAGGTCCTGTTGATGTATCTAAATTGATTATTCCACATTCTATTTTCTTTGGCCTTTTTGGTAGTAAGTCCAACATGAAAACTCCTCTAAAATGTGGAATTTAGAATGAAAATTTTCTCAGGTCGACTTCTGATAGTGGTCTATTAGATAGCATTTCTAAGAGTTTTTTGTCAACTCTTTATAAACTAAACCATAACCCTTTTTATATGGTTTTAGATAAAGTCCTTTCCCAACAGCTATCGATTCCATTGCTTTATTATGTCTGGCTGCTTCATCAAGTTGATTTTTCGCATTCTTTGTTGCATTTACTGCCTTAGCTATAACAGCATCTCCAGTGGCTAGACTTCCAATTGCACACAGAGCAGTTAAAATCGGTATTAGGGGTAAAAAACCACCAATTTTCGGAACATTTATTATGCGTGGTATTATAGCTTGGGATTTTCTTCCTTTTAATGATTTGTTAATAGTTTTGCGAGCGATTCTAATGGCAGAGTTAATGTCAAGAGGATTTTCCTTTTTTAATATTTTTGTTGCAGCTCTAATTGTCGTACTAATCATGTATGCAATTGATTTTTCTGCAAGATTGCTATCGTTTGACAAAACTCGTTTCCAAGCTTTATTTTCAAGAATTTTATCAGCTTGATGTCTAATATTTAAATCCTTATTTTTCGAATAAGTTATGTCGTGACTTTTGCATGCAGAGTCCAATAAATTAATTCCTTGATCACCTCGATCTAAACGTTTTTGTAGTTGTGTTCCAGGTCCACAGTACTGATATCCAGGAAGATGAAGTTCAGCAGGTAGAGAGTTTATTAAGCTATTCAATAAACCTGTTCCAACGAAGGTTTTTTTATGACTAAAGGGCTTGTTATAATGTACAACCATCTTATTTTTAATTTATTTTCTATAATAAAAGGTAACAACGATGTATTGCATTTAGTTATAAAAATGCAGTTAGTAAAACAACACAAAAATATTTTGATTCGTAATACTGATGATTCTTCGAACATCAGATCAAAAATAAAACATAGTTCCCTCTTACCAAACTCTATTCGTGCTCTAATAGTTGGACCATCGAATTGTGGAAAGACTAATGTTATGATTAGCTTGCTAGAGAGTCCTAATGGACTCAAGTTTGGAAACATCTATTTATACTCAAAATCCTATATCATCCGAAATACGAGTACTTGAAGAGATTAATTTCGCCAATTAAAGGAATGGGTTATCATACATTTTCCGATAATGAAGCGGTTATTCCCCCTAAGGAAGCTAAAACTAATTCAATTATGATATTTGACGATGTTGCATGTGAGAAGCAAAATAATATACGGGCTTATTTTTGTATGGGACGACATAGAGATGTTGATTCATTCTACTTGTGGCAAACTTATACCAGAATTCCCAAGCATTTAATAAGAGACAATGCAAATGTAATTATAATGTTTAAACAAGATGAGACGAATATGAAGCACGTTTATAGGGATCATGTTGCCAGCTACATGAATTTTGAAAAGTTTCAGCAAATTTGTAGAGAATGTTGGAAAGAAAAATATGGATTTTTGATGATAAGCAAAGATAATGAATTAAACAATGGTCGCTATAGAAAATTATTCGACTATTTCATAACGATATAAATTAGTCTACATAAAAGAAAAAAAACTTTAGTATATAATCTGACTTTAAACATAATACATCTACATATATCTTTAAATATTTAACATACTTAATCTGAACTGATAAACCGATCTGAACCTAATAATCAGATCTGATACCTGATAAGCTGATCTGATACCTGATAAGCAGATCTGATACCTAATAATCTGATCTGATATCATAATCTGATACCTGATAACCTGATCTGATAGCTGGTAAGCTGATCTGGTACCTAATAATCTGATCTAATCTTATAGCTGAAAAATGGAATCAAAAATTTTAAAAGAGTTGGTGGCGACTAGAAATGTCTTGAAGAAAAAGCTTTGTAGTATAAAAACCGGTGAAATAGACACACATGAACAACTAAGAGATACATTTAAACCTATAACAGACCCTTTAAAAGAATTTATATATAAGACTAAGAATACCAATAGAATTATCAAAAAAGAAAAGAATGAGATGAAAACAGAAATTGAACATAATAACAGCTCTCATCTTAAGAAACCATCAATTAAGATGGAGACAAGCACACCAAAGAAACTTGTAGAAGATACAACATTTGACACCAGCAACTCACTTAATGATCCTAATGGTGATAATAATAGTGATAATGATGATGATGACAATTTTTACTCCCAAAATTCAAATATTGAAGAGAGTTATACTGACTTATCAGTCTTGGAAGGAAGAAATGAATTAGATACTAACTATGGTCCACATAAAGATTTATTTAATAAATGGAAATTCGGTAATAGTAGTCTCAAACTAAATGAAGACAAAATACATGTTGGGGGTCAAATATGGGCTCTAACACCAGGTCTATTTTCTTTGTTGTTTCATAAAATACCAAAAAACTACGATAAATTTGAACTCGAAATCTATAAAAAAAATTTTAATTAGTACCAATGCGTATAGAAGGGACTGATGGTCAAATAAAGGGAACGAAAGCATATAAATATAAAAATATTATTAAGAAATTGTTTACGGAGTTGGAAGATCGCCTTCGACTACTGCTAGCATCACAAGCTGCAGGTCATACTAATCATAATAACGAGATTGTATCAATTATTGAAGAATTACGCGAAGATAATATAATAGAATAAATTAGATGAATGAAGTATGTCTGATGATAAGTTTGGACATTATTTAAACGATACAAGTGGTATAATTTCAAGGAAAAATGCTCCTAAATTGTTGGGGTTCTTTATGGATACGAACAACAACATTGATGTCCAAAACAAAAGAATCAAAAATGTTGCAAAGGCTGTGGAGGAAAACGATGTTATCAATAAATTGTTTCTGCAAACTCAAATCGAAGAAATGGAATACAAGCTATTAAAATACTTTAAGGAAAATAACAGCAACACACATAATACTATAAGAACTCAAATCGAAGTTCTACAACAGGCAATAATATTACAGTTGGAAGAGAATAAGAAAATTGAGGAAAACATTTCCAAAATCAAAACATTTTTGGAAGATGGTTATCTACAAAGATTTGTTGAGAGTCTACAAAAGAAAAGTTAAATGAAAAGACTTATAGATGGGAAAATTACATGTTCGCATCAATAAGTAAAAGTTCATCAAGCAGATTACAACGTATCCAAATCAATTCTTAAAACTATAAACATGTCTTCAAAAAGAAATCTAGTTAACGAACTCCATAAACAAGCTCGAAAATCTTTTGCACGTCGTAGAGTTGTGATGAAAGGAATAGATGATCTCTGGCAAGCTGATTTAGTTGAAATGGGAAATTACTCTATAGACAATAAAAATTATAGATTTTTGTTAACCGTAATTGATACATTCTCAAAATATGCATGGGCAGTACCGCTGAAAACAAAAACTGCACTTGAAACAACACAAGCAATGGTAGATATTTTTCAATTGGGACGAGTACCAAAAAACCTACAAACAGACGATGGTAAAGAAGTTTTTAATAAAAACTTTGCGAAATTGATGGATAAGCACAACATTAATCACTATTCAACGTATAGCACAATGAAAGCATCAATAGTAGAACGATTTAATAGAACATTAAAAGGGATGATGTGGAAAGAATATAGTTTTAATGGTTCGTATAACTGGTTGGATATCTACAAAGATCTATTAAAAGCATACAACAGTAAAGTTCATCGTACCATCAAAATGCCTCCAATTAAAGTCAACTCAACAAAAGAGAAAATATTATTATATGCAGTATACAGTCATTTGAAGATGTATAAAATCTCGAAATTTAATGTTGGAGATCATGTGCGCATAAGCAAATACAAACATACATTTGAAAAGGGTTATACTCCAAATTGGACAACAGAAATTTTCACTATTAAAACAATTCAAAATACATATCCTGCAACATACATATTAGAGGATTATCGTGATAATCTCATTCAAGGTGGATTTTACGATGAAGAACTCTCAAAAACTAGATTTCCAAATACATATCTAGTTGAAAAGATTATTAAAACTAAAGGAGATAAAGCGTATGTTAAGTGGTTAGGATTTACTAATGAACACAATTCTTGGATAAGTAAAGATGAAATATTATAGTTGAAACAAAATATTTAGAATTATTGTATTAAGAATTATTGCATTTAGTATTAAAAATTATAATGTAAATTCAAAACAAAAAAGATTAAATTAAAATAAAAAGGCTTTTTATAAACCATATTGTGTGTTAAACTTTATTCATTTACAATCAAGCAGGCATAATGTCAATAACACTTACTCTGAGCTCCAACTCATCAGAGTTATCTGCTAATTACTTCCCTCCTATTGAGTTAAATGAGACATATGAATGTGCTCTAACTGATTTTCATTCGTATAATAGCATTCCAAATGTTGATGTCTATAAAAATTTGTTTCATATAGGTGAAAATGTGATTGAAATACCAATTGGATCTTATAAATTGAATGACATAGTTGATATAGAGGAAGAATACAAACGATATGGTAGAGAAAATAAAATTTATATATAAGCCAATAATAACACAATGCAGGTTAAAGTTAATAGCTCTACGGATCCAATATATTTTAATAAGGAAAATACAATTGGAAAACTCTTAGGATTCAACGATAAAATCTTAACTCCAAACGAATATCATTATTAAGATCTTCCAGTTAATATTTTCAAGGTGAATCTATTACGAATTGAAAGTAGTATCACTGTTAATACATATATGAACAATTCCAAATCGCATACACTACACGAGTTTCCGATTAATGTACCTCCAGGCTATAAAATAGCTGAGATTCCTAGAAACCTCATTTATATACCTGTAAATTCCAGAGAGATAAGTTCACTAACGCTACGAGTAGTTGATCAGTACGGCGATTTAATTAATTTTCGAGGAGAGGAAATAACAATAAGAATTCATTTAAGACCAACTAAATAATGTTGATATACAACTCAAGTATATCGAAAAAATAACAACAGCAGCAACATACAACCCTAAAACATTATCACAGCCTAAACCACAATTAAAAAGATCAGTTCATCAAAAAACGTTGACAACAACAAATAAAAATTTTCTAAAGTCTCTTAATTTTAAACTGAAGACAAAATGAGTTCAATAATAAATGAATTGGATAAGCCATTATCTGATGAAAATATAATCAAAATGGACTATCATACATATGTGCCATACTGTTGTAGATGAGAAAACCTCCAAATCTGCAGAAAATTTTATATTAAAAAACAACTTTGTCGCATATCTCTTTGCTGAAATTCGTTATGAACTTAACGGTATTGAGATTGATCGTACAAGATATTTAGGAGCCACAAGCACTATCAAAAATTTAGTTTCCTTAACACCGACGGAAAGCAATGGGATGCAGAATGCTGGATGGAATAAAATTGACGATGTGAAACTTGTAAATGGATATTTCAATTTCTATGTACCATTAAAAATGTTTTTAGGATACGCTGAAGACTACAATAAAATTATCCTAAATAGTAAACATGAGTTGATACTCTTACGTAATAAGAGCGATGAAGATCTAGTACACTCTAGTGTTCCTACTGAAAAAGCAAAACTTACAATTTCACTCATCTCATGGAGAATTCCACATGTACAATTATCTGATCTTAGCAAATTGAATATGATTAAAGTTATTAATAGTAGTGCTTCTATACCGATGGCATTTCCTAGTTGGGATTGTCATATTAATCCTCAACTAAATACAGGAACTAGCCATATATGGAACGTTAAACTGGCTGCAAATAGAGAACGACCTCGTTTTGTATTGGTTGCTTTTCAACGCGATAATAAATTTGTTCATTGTGTGTGACCTCAGTAATTTAAAAGTACATTTAAATTCAGTATCATACCCATATGATGATCTAAATATAAAATTTAAGAATGAGCGCTATGCAATTCTATACGATATGTATCTAAGATATCAACAGAGCTACTACATGAGAGAACCTCAACCGCTTCTAACTGCTCAAGAGTTTAAAAATAATGCACCGATTATTGTAGTAGATGTAACCCATCAAAACGAATCACTCAACAGCGGACCAATTGATATAAAAATTAAATTTGAAACGGCAACATATATTCCATCAAAGACATCGCTTACTGTATTCTTATTCATGATCGCATAATTGAATATATTCCAATAAAAGGACAAGTTCGAAAAGTCTTATAAATTTAATAACATGGATGAAAATATTGTTTTCATAGACTTGCAAGGTTTCAAAAGTAATTCGAATGATTTCATCCCAAAAGAAGCAGCAGTTGTTTTCAACAATAATGATTTCATTAATTTCATCATAAAATCTCCATACGATTTGCAATGTTTGTCAGAAAAAGAGCAGAGAGAAGCAAATTGGTTAACAAAAAACTATCATCACCTATACTAAGACGATGGATCAGTTTCATTTAAAAGTGTTTACATATTTTTAAAAGCGAATGTACGCTATTCTAAAATATATGTTATAGGAGAAGAAAAGAGACAATGGCTAGAAAAAATACTCCGAAAAAGAGTTTTTAACATAGAGGACTTTGGCTGCATCAACTTTAAGCAAATGGAAATTAAATATCCCAAGTGTTTCTATTGTAATTATCACAGATTTGGTGTTTGCGCATTAAGAAATGCTCTTTTACTAACAAAAGAAAAATCTTGCTTAAAATGAACTATTCCTTTTTACAATATTTTAATTTAAAAATACATGAATTATTATAAAATTCTATCATATATTAAACAATAAATAAATACAAGCATAAAAAATTATACAAGTGTTTTTTATTTCAAATAATATTTCAAAAATATATCGAACATATGTATGTATACACACTGTCCACCAAACGACGGCCGCTTGAAAATACATACAGTTGAAAAAAGACGACCAGTTGGAAGAACGGACGGTCGAAAAGCCAAACATGCTTAAAAATAAAATGTATGTATAAAGAACAACACACATACACTAAATAAATGCAAACAAAAAACTTAACCATCCTCCTCCCCACCATCAACAAAATTATGTCCATATGATCGGATGGAATCAACACACCCACACATAAGGACGGACGGAATGGACAGACAAAAAACTCATTATTTCTTATTACCCCATTAAACATAGTGTTAATTACCAAAATTTTTAAATTTTAATTACCCATAAATTCAACGGACAGACAGACAGAAATTCCCACGGACAGACACAAACAACTAAACAACATACTAGCTGAAATCAATTCTCACGGACATACAAAAGATTCCACGGACAGACACAACAAGTAAACCAAACAAACAACTCAAATCAATTCTAACGGACAGTCAAACAAGCAAACCACACACCAGCTCAAATCAATTCTTACGGACAGACACAACAAATTCACAACAACTGAAATCAATATCCCTTAAATAAACACACACAAAATATAAACAAAAAATATCTTGCCCGCACATTCACACACACACACACACTAATCAAAGCATGCCGCCAAATCCATTAACACACAATTTGCAATTAAAATTTTAAATTTTAATTGCTGATTGGTTGCCAGACATACAATTTCCTACTACTTCTGTAGTCAATAGTAAATCCAAGTATATATATTGGGATCATCTTAATAAATTAGTTGACAGATTACGTTTACTTCTTTCATCAGAGAGTGCTAGTCATAATAATCATAAAAACGAAATAATCAAGTGTGTCACAGAATATGTACGAAAGTGAAAATTTACACAATTTTCAATTCGTACAGGTTTAGTTTTGCTTCTTCAGCTACGTTTTCATAAATCCGAAAAAAATCAAATGGTATCTCTATTGAACAGCTGGTTTGTAAACAAAAAAAGTAGAGGAAACAAAACAGAAAAAAAGTAATAAATAATTGTGGTTATTTACAAAATATATTAAAAGCATTTTTAAAACTAAAATGGCGGCCTATAAAAATGTTCAAACAAAAAACTAACTGACGTTTTAGCAGTTTTCTTTTAGTTGTTATTCCCCTTTATGTTACTTGGGATGCCAAGTTGCATTTCCGTCAATTTAACTTAAAAAAGATATGGTAACTTGGCAGGGTTTATTTTGTTTATTTCACATTTTTTATAGTTGATTTTCTAAACTTTGACAAAAATATAAAATTTTCAAACAAAAAAATGATTTTTCCTATTTTTTAAAACACAGCAAAAAACAGCATAAGTCTTTACCATTTTAAATATTTTCCGCACGTTACTTTTATGTTAATGCTCTCAAAATATCAATTACACCTTTTTATTTTGCAACGAATTAAAAAGAAAAATTTTTTCGTTTTATGTTTTCTAGAGAAGCTAAAAACGTTTTCATTTTCACTTTCGTACGAATTTGGTTTATGTGACACACCTGAATATCTATTATTGAAGAACTTAGAGAAGCTAATATAATTTACTAAATGATTTTTAAATATGTTTATACGATTAGAATAACACACATATATGTATATATATATAATATGAATATTGATAAAAGAGAAGTAGTGGATGGATGAGTTACATAAACAAGCGAGAAAAAATGTTAAAAGAAGACGAGTTATTGTTAAAGGAATTGATGATTTATGGCAAGCAGATCTAGTTGAGATGGGGAGTTATGAAACAAAGAATAACGGACATCGATATCTATTAACTGTAATAGATACATTTTCAAAGAAAGCATGGGCTGTAGCGTTAAAAAACAAAACTGCTTTAAATGTAACGAATGCTATGAAAAGTATTTTTAATGATAGTAATCATCATCCAAAAAACTTGCAAACAGATAATGGTAAAGAGTTCTATAATAATCAATTTCAACGATTAATGGAATCATATCTAGTTAAACATTATTCAACACATAGTGTTTTGAAAGCGTCAATAGTAGAACGATTTAATAGAACATTAAAAACCATGATGTGGAAAGAGTTTAGCTATCAAGGATAATATAAATGGACAAATATATATAAAGAACTCGTTGATAAATATAATAATACATTTCATAGAACAATAAAAATGACGCCTAATGAAGTGAATTCTTTTAATGAAAACCTCTTTTAGATACGGTCTATAATAATTTGAAAATTAAAAAAAGCAAAGTTTAGAGTTGGCGATGATGTTCGAATAAGTAAATATAAACATGTATTTGAAAAGGGTTATACACCAAATTGGACTACAGAAATTTTAAAAGTTAAAACTATAAGAAACACAAATCCTAAAACATATATTTTAGAAGACTATCAAAAACACGAAATTAAAGGTGTTTTTTACGAATTTGAGCTGATGAAAACAAAATATCCACAAACATATTTAGTTGAAAAAGTTTTGAAGAGAAAAGGAAGCATGATATATATTAAATGGTTTGGCTTTTCATCAAAACACAATTCTTGGATTAAGACCAACGATATATCATTTATTCATTCATCGAACGTTTAGATATCGTTAACATTAACGTTAAACGGATATTCTTCAGTACTTGTAGCAAACTATTTTCCTCCCATTGTGTTTGATAAGAATTATGTTTGTGGATTAATAAGCTTCGATACTTATCACACAATACCAAATGTTGATGTTGAAAACAATTTATTTCATATTGGTGATTATATAATAGAGATTCGTATGTAGGGTTGCCAGAAGGGCCTAATTTGGCCTGATTGTCAAGTTTTTTAATGCGCGTCAAGTGTCAAGTGAAAAAGTGATTTGTCAAGCTTTTTTGTAAGTTAATTTTTTTTCTCAAATTTATTCTAGCTATGTAATAATGCTTAAAAAAAGTATGTGTATACTTCTAAAAAACAAATCTAAAGCCCATATTTTTACTATCAATAGAACTAAAGACTAATATGATACATATTTTTTTGTGCAATTATAGTTTAAAAAATAACTATAACTTTCTGTACAATTATTTTAAAAGTGCCAACACTGATATTTACCCCATTACTCAACACTAGTAAATTGACAACATTGAACCAGAAAAGCAAGTCGTGGACTTTTCGTCGGCGGCGGCGGCGATTCGGCTTGAGCCGGGGTTTTACCGGAGCGCCAACCTTCTATCAGCTTAACCGACTTGATATACCCGTGGTGGAATAATACAGGCGGTTTTTCACTGTTTTTTTTTTAATAAAACTTATGTGTTTGAAGAATTGTCAAGATATTTATGAAAATTATTATTTATTTATTATAGACTAGCTAAAAACTCTCAGCAAAATTGTTTTTACGAGTAAAAGTTAAAATTCAATTCGTATTTTCCCAATAATAATTATCCAGAATTTCTTCTTTAAAAACTAAAAATCTCTTTTATATATTTAGTATGAGTGTTTTTATTTGTCAAGTTTTTCTTTTAAAATCAAGTTTTTTTTGGTCAATGTCAAGCTTTTTGACAAATTAGATCTGGCAAGCCTATTCGTATGGGATCTTATGAGTTTTCTGATGTAGTTGATTTAATTAAAGATAAATATCATGATTTGACTATTGAAGGTGATCTTTATATTAATGGAAATTTTAATACGTTTGTAACATCTATAAAAAGTACAAAAGGCCCCATCTATTTCAATAAAGAACGATCAATTGGATCTTTTCTTGGTTTTAGTAAGAGAGTATTACGACAACAATTGAAACATTTTTCAGATAAAACAATTGATATTACAATTATTAATACAGTAATCATTGAATGTAATATTGTGAATGGATCATATATAAATAACGTGTCAGCACATACTATTCATCAGTTTTCACTTTACGTTAGTCCAGGATATAAAATAACAGAAAGACCGGCTATCCAATATATTTACCTATAAATTCGAGAGAAATATCTACACTGGTTTTAAGAGTTGTCGATCAGGACGGAAACTTAATCAATTTTCGTGGAGAAAAAAATATCTATTAGATTACATTTGAAACCTATTAAAGAATGATTATATTCAACAAAAATAGTTTGTATAAGGATTCACCAATCACTCTATCATGATCTGCAACACAACACACATCAAGGAGAGTTTCTTCTGGTATACGAAAGTTATATAATAAAAAGCTAATATATCAAACAAGCAAACATCAACGAAAATTTTTACGAAATTTAAGATTTCAACTAAAAACGATTAAAGGTTCTGCGTTGAAAAAAACAAAAAACTTAAAAATGAATAGTTTAATTAATGTATTAGACAAACCGCAATTTGATAATTCAATTATTAAAAAAGAGTATCACAGCTATAATTCATACTTACAATATTTCAAAAACAATGTTGAAATCCGAATATCAATACAAAACCAATATTTTTTTACCAAGTGAAAGCATGCTTTATATTGAAAAAACTTAAAAATGAATAGTTTAATTAATGTATTAGACAAACCGCAATTTGATAATTCAATTATTAAAAAAGAGTATCACAGCTATAATTCATACTTACAATATTTCAAAAACAATGTTGAAATCCGAATATCAATACAAAACCAATATTTTTTTTACCAAGTGAAAGCATGCTTTATATTGAAGGTTATATAACAAAAGAAGACTCAACCATCTCTGCAAATATACAACTACTGAACAATTGTATGACACATCTCTTTGATGAGATTCGATATGAATTAAATGGAATAGAAATTGATCGTACACGACATTTAGGAATTGCATCAGAAATTAAAAACTATGTTTCGTTAAATACTTCTGAAAGCAATAACTTGATTTATGCTGGATGGGCTCCAACCAACAGTGACAAAAATCTGGCGCTTATTAGCGGTTATTTGTGTGTACCATTGAAAAATTTGCTAGGATTTGCTGAAGATTTTAATAAAATAATAATTAACTCGAAACATGCATTAATCTTATTAAGGGTAAAAGATGATAAACAAGTTTTTAAATCTAAGGTAGTAACTGAAAAGGCTAAGTTAACTATTCTGAATATTACATGGAAAGTGCTACATGTTCAAGTTGATGATGTTCACAAATTGGAAATGTTTAAAACAATTAATAGCCGCCGGGCACTAAATGTATCTTTTAGAAGTTGGGATATGTCTTACTATCCTTAGTAGTATGTTTTCACCGGTTCGCTATCAAGTTTTTCATATAAAATGAATGTGCATGCCTGGCTGGGAAACGTGATCGTTAAAAATATTTTTTGTTAGGTAATTAAGTGTATTTATTATGAAAATGCGTTTTCCATCCTTGGATGGTTGTTTGTATTAGGAGGTTTCATAAAATTTGTATTGTGTATTAAGGGGTTCAAAAAAAATTTATATGTAAATTTTTTTTGTTTTCACATGCCTGATTTGAGAGTCAGTCAGGGCTTTTCTATTGAATATCACCCCTGAAACTTCTGTACGAACACGCCTACCCGTGCCTGTTGAATGTTTGTCAGGAAGCTGGAAATTTTCTTCATAGGTACAAAATAATTCACCGAGTTAAATATGAACGCCCCTACTAATTTTTTTCAGTTTTGATTGCTGAAAGAAAATGAAACTAATAAAAGGTATTTCGGTCAATTTTTATTACCCTTGTCCTTTCTGTCTATTCATTAGCATTTTCTTTTTATTGCACTTGATAAGATGCATCAACTTAGGGCTTGTGTTTTTTCTTTTGTTTAAAGTAAACCATAAATGTTTGACTGTGTCCTCTATTGTCTGTCTATTTTTAATGAAAAATAAGGGTGGGAGAAAGTGAAACATTGTATATTTTTAAATGCATTCATATGTCGTGTATGTACATATGTGTGCACATTTATATCGCTATTAGTCAGTTTGAGTGAGCTCGTTAGAATATTTTATTATATTGCGCATGTGTGCGTGTGTTTGCATTGGATCATTTTCTGTCCGTCCTTCTCTACCGTCTAGCTTGTTATCTATACCTATTTCACACCCCAGTGCGTATATTTATGTGTATAAGGATACACAATTTCATTACACATATTTCTTATTTTTTTCAAAGAAAAAGGATCAGAAATTTAAAAAGAGGTTACAAAACCAACATGCATTTGCATTACATAAATGTATGAGATACATGGAAAATTCTTAAGCAAAGTTAAGCACCTGTGCCGGTCTATCTCTTTTTTATTACACTTGTCCTTTCTTTTTTTCCTGTCTACCTTTTTTTATTGCAGTTCATCTTTTTTTATTGAAAAATTTTGAGTTGGCATTTTCATGAGTGTCTGCTCCTCTACCAACTTTCTTGTTGGTCGCTTTCATTTATCGAAAAAATAAATGTTGCGATACCGAGAAAATTCTTATAACGTAAATAGTTGTGATTTTTGTTTTGATTTTTTGCAGTTTTGATTGTTGAAAGAAAATGAAACTAATAGAAAAATGTATATGGTTTTTGCAGCTGTATAAACGAATTCAACATGTAACTGTTTATCACCATACAGATGTGAAAAATGTATGTATATGTTTTATAATATTGCTTTTTCTTAAGCCATGCGCTAGCATAATTTAGTATAAATGCGACTGTTTTTCAGAAATTTTTTTAAACAAAGCTTTCTATTTTCAGCCTAATCTAATAAAAATACATACTAAAATAAATAAATATAAAATAAATTTTAAATAATACTAATTGATATACAGAAATATATATGATGTGTTTTTATTTATTTTATTAGGAATTTTTTTTCAGATTACATAACAATTAAAAATATTTACATTTATTTTACTTTTCAGATACAGGTTTATAGTTAAAAAATCTTTTATAAAGATTAAAAAGCTTTTGTGTTAATATGTATTCGTTATAATATAAATTACATGCACATATATTAACATTTGATATACTGATGTTTTCACAATTACATCTATGAATTCCATTATGAACATGTATGAAAGGATAAGAATCATTACTATACATTCTTAATTCTTCAATCATTCTCAAGAATAATTTCTTGTGTTCCTTATCGATATGGCAACTATATCCATCTAATAGTTCCTTCAATTCAGCTGACGAAACCATTTTTAATAGAGTTGATGTAGCTCGCAACAGTATCAATGAATAACTAATTAAAATTTATCGGTAAGAGATTATTTATTATTAAAATGTTATTCAAATGAGTAAACAAAGTTTTGAGATGTTTTAATTGTTCTCTTTATTGAGTGATATAAATAAAAAAAAATCCTTTTTTTAGTGTTTTACATATTATTGAAATTACAATTTTTACATTTAGTTATATTGTATATATTATAGTATGTTTGTATTAGCTTTTTTGCCTCTTCTTCTATTTCCATATTTCTTCATCTGTAGTATGAGCATGAGCAAGTGTCTGCTCCACATGTTGTATACTCATTCGACCAAGAACAGTCTTCATAATGTTCTCCAAATTTATTTTTCTTTGTTTTCAAGGATTTGTTATTTATAGTTTTTGAAAGCAAATGTGAAATTACTTACGTACATACATAAAAAAATATAAATAATTTCTTTAGCTTTATTATTAAATTTATTAAAATAATTTCTTAAACTATCTATATATACACATATATATATAAAATGGTTACAATAGTTTTCTTATTTCGTTTGTAAGAGGAATATATTCAAACATTTTATCATGTATAATTAAACAACAGGCTGATGTATTAGCTGGAATGTTTTTTAAGGTTTTAAATTCAATTCGAATATCGATTGGTCCAGTTTTAACCGATTCATTTTGATGAGTAACATCCAAGACAATTATTGGTGCCATAGTTTTAAAATTTTCTCTTGTTAATAGTGGTTAAGGATCGCGTGCATAATAACTTTGTAGAAATTTTAAATACATATCATATAGTATAGCAAAACGATTTCTATCGAATTTAAGGTTTAGGTCATCATAAAGATATGTATCAGAGTTAAGATGTACTTTTATACCTGTCAAGTCACAATGCTGAAATTTATTGTCTCTATTTCGAAGTCCTAAGAGCAGGAAACGTGGTCTTTCGTTTTCGGTGGCTAGCTTAACATTCCATAAGACTGTTGTACTTTCTGGAAGTGAAGGATAATAATACATATCCCAACTTCTGAAAGATATATTTAATGGATGGCGATTGTTAATTGTTTTAAACATTTGCAATTTATAAGCATCAGCAAGTTGGATGTGTGTTACTTTCCAAGTAACATTTAGAATCGACAATTTAGTTTTTTCAGTTGTTAGTTGAGATTTAAAAACTTGTTTATCATCTTTAGATCGTAAATTAATAAATTCATGTTTAGAATTAACTATTATTTTATTGAAATCTTCAGCAAATCCAAGCAATAGTTTTAGTGGAACACAAAAATTGAAATAGCCGTCTACAAGTGTAAGATCATCATTTTTGAATGGTGACCATCCTGCGTTTAGTAAATTATCACTTTCAGCTTTATTCAATGATACGTAGTTCTTTAATTCTGTTGCAATACCCAAGTGACGAGTGCGATCAATTTCTACTCCATTGATTTCATATCGAATCTCATCAAATAGATGTCCTACACAATTGTTTAAAAGTTGTATAGATGTTGAAACTGTTGAATCTTCCTTTGTTGCAAGTCCCTCGATATAGAGAAGACTTTCGCTTGGTAAAACATACAAATCTTGATTTTGAATTGTGATACGAATTTCATCATTATTTTTAAATGACTGCAAATATGATGTATAACTGTGACATTCTTTTTTAATAATTGAATTATCAAAATGTGGTTTTTGTAAAATATTAATAATATCACTCATTGTATCTCTCCGTCTCTTTTTACGCTCTCTATATAGTAAATGTTTTATTTTTTAGATGAAAACCCAAATTTCTTAAAAGCTCCTTATTGTCCTCACGAAGATTATTATATTTTTGCTTCTTTATGATTCTATGTTGTTTTTTCTTTTTTGTCTGATTATTAAAATTTGGTTGCTTTCTGGTTTCGTCTTCCGTTGGCAAAGATAAAATGAACGGCGAACGCTTCTGCAATTCAGTTTTATTATATATAATCATTCTCTCATAGGCTTCAAATGTAATCGTATTGTAATTTTTTCACCACGAAAATTTATTAAGTTTCCGTCTTGATCAATAACTTTCAAAACAAGACTATTTATTGTTCTTGCATTTACAGGTAGATATATTACATTAGTCGGAGCCTCAGTTATTTTGTAACCTGGGCTAACGTTAAGTGAAAACTGATGCAAAATATGTGCGGACATGTTATTTATATATGATCCGCTGACAATATTACATTCAACGATTACTGTATTAATTTTAGTTATATCAATTGTTTTATCGGAGTAATGTTCTATACCAGGCTTCAATACTCTGGTACTAAAACCTAATAAGGATCCGATTGATCTCGTTTTATTGAAATAAATTGAGTCTACAGTGCTTTTTATGCATGTTTTATGCAAAGTATTATAATTTGCTCGTACATCAAGGGTTCCATTTGCGTTTATAGTATGGTATTTATTTTCTAGTACTTCAGCTATATCTGATAATTCGTATGATCCAACTGGAACTTCTATCTCGTGGTTACCTATATGAAATAAATTGTTTTCTACATCAACATTCGGAATTGAGTGATATGTGTCAAAACTTATTAGGCCGCAAACATAATTTTCATATAGTTCGATTGGTGGAAAATAGTTTGCAACAAGATTTGAAGAGTCTCTTTTTAATGTTAATGTAATTGACATTTTAACGTTTGATGAGTGAATAGTTTATTATTAAAAACTGTATCGGTTTTTATAATGAACCAATGTCGATATTAATCCAAGAGTTGTGTTCTGACGAAAATCCCAACCATTTAACGTAAACCATATTTCTTCTTCTTTTTAAAATTTTTTCAACTAAATATGTTTCTGGAAATTAAGTTTTCATTAGCTCATACTCGTAAAAGCCACCTTTAATTTCATGTCCTTGATAGTCTTGCAATATATAGGTATTAGGATTTGTATTTTTTATAGTTTTAATTTTAAATATTTCTGTAGTCCAATTTGGTGTGTAACCTTTTCCAAATGTATGCTTCTATTTACTTATCCGAACATTATCATTTACCTTAAACTTAGGTTTTTTAAATACTTTTAAATTGTTGTAGACTGTATTCAATAAAAAAGTTTCATTTAAAGAATTTACTTCATTTGGGGTCATCTGTATTGTTCTATGAAATGTATTATTATATTTATCAACAAGTTTCTGGTATTTGTTTATCCATTTGTATGTTCCCTGGTAACTAAACTCTTTCCACATCATTCCTTTTAAAGTTCTGTTAAATCGTTCTACTATGGATGCCTTTAGAACACTATAAGTTGAATAGTGATTAATTTGATTAGATTGCATAAGTTGATGAAATTGATTATTAAAAAATTCTTTGCCATCATCTGTTTGTAAATTCTTTGGTTTTCTGTTGTTATTCTTGAAAATACTTTTCATAGCATTCGTTACGTTGCATGCAGTTTTATTTTTTATTGCTACAGCCCATGCTTTTTTTTGAAAAGGTATCTTTACTGTTAGAAGGTATCGATATCCATTATTATGTATTACATAGTTCCCCATTTCAACCAAGTCCGCCTGCCATAAATCATTAATTCCTTTCATTATAACTCGTCTTCTTTTAAAATTTTTTCGCGCTTGTTTGTGCAGCTCGTTAACTATTTCTCTCTTATCCACGTTCATTTTGTATATGGTAGTGTATGTCGACGATCTTCTTATATTATATATGTATGACAATCACTTGGCTGCCTTAATTTTAGCTCATTCAAGCTTTCGTTTTTTTACATCACTACACCAACATTTTTATTATTCCTTTTGAACAGAAAATCTTCAATTTTATTAAATCTTTCTTCAATATTTTTAATAAAGTCTTTATTTGCGAAGTGTATTTGGTTCTCTACTACTTTTTCAATAAGTTGAACATCTTCATCAATTTCTTTTGTAATAGTTTTTTGTAATTTTTTTATTTCACTTTCAATTATATTTAATTTAGAGTCATATCCATTTTTAAGTTCTTCAATTTTATTTGAAAAGTTAATATTTTCATTGTGCAACTGCTCCTTAAAAATCATTATCGTGGTATATATTTGTTGCATGTCTCTTGTTATGTTATTTATTTGTAAATTATACTTATATGTTTTTATTTTCGAATTATTTAGATAATTCTTAAACGAACTTTCTCCAAATTTATATATGTAACTCATTTTTAATATATTATATTAGCTTCTCTCAATTCTTCAACAATGGAAATTATTTCGTTTTTGTGATTATTATGACCAGCACTTTCCGATGAAAGAAGTAAACGTAATCTGTCAACTAATTCATTCGGATCATCCCAATATATATAGCTGGACTTACGATTATCTATCGTTTTTAACGATAACCCGCTACCTTTTGCTGAAGACTTTTCTTTTGCATTAAATAAATTTTTTATTATACGAACATATTTAAAACCTCGTGTACCTTTAATTTGAGCTTTTGATTGATATTGACGCTTGTGTGCATTTGTACTTAATAAAATTTCTTTATATTTTTTCAAATCATTTTTAGTGTAATGTTTTGAATGAAAAATTAATTCAAATAATCCGGGAGTCATTTTCCATGTTGAATTTCCTATTTCAATAGAATTATCCACATTAAAATTTAGTTCATTATTTGCATATCGCCATTTTCCGCTTTCATCTATATTGAATCCATAAACCATATCTAACTTTTTATTACTCAGGAGCAATTCTATATTTTCAACTAATGAGGAGTTATTAATAACATTTTCGGTTACTTGTTGTTTGCTCTTATCATAATCATCATCATCACTATCAATTTTTACATCCACCTTTTTTATTTTGATGGTGGGACTGTAAATAGTTATATTATCGTCATATCCCTCAGCATCATCAAAATTATCAGAACTGCCATCAGATGGTAATGATGGAAATTCTGAATATGATATATCATTATTTGATTGATAATCAGCTGATTTATAATCATGAGTTTTTTTAATTATCTTATTTAAAGGTTTTGTTACAGGTTTAAATGTATCATCCAGTAAATCATTGGATTGATAATCATCAATTTTTTTGATTATCTTATTCAGAGGCTTTGTTACTGGTTTAAATGTATCTTCCAATAAATTAAACCTATCTGCTTCATTTAGTTTTATATTTTTTAGTTTTTCTTTTAATATCGTTCTTGTCTTAACAATATCTTTTAATAATTTGTTATTATTCATATCGAAACGGATTGTAACTGGTTGTGAACTGCTTTGCATCTGGTTGTGAACTGCTTTTTATCGGGTTACGAACAGCTTTTTAACTGCTTACGAACAGCTTTTAACTGCTTACGAACAGCTTTTTAACTGCTTACGAACAGCTTTTAACTGGTTGTGAACTGCTTGTATCTGCTTTTAACTGATTGTGAACTGCTTTGTATCTGCTTTTAACTGCTTACGAACAGCTTTTAACTGGTTGTGAACTGCTTTGTATCTGCTTTTAACTGGTTATGAACTGCTTTTAACTGGTTGTGAACTGCTTTTAACTGGTTGTGAACTGATTTTTATCCGGTTGTGATCTGCTTTTATCCGGTTGTGATCTGCTTTTATCTGATTTGTATCTATTCCTGAACAAATCTCACTTACAGTTGTATGAATTTATCAAAACCTTTTCTATATCGCCCTGTATTTATTGAATCGTCTTTACTGACAACAACGAACCCAAATTTATCTTTCCAGCACTCACTACATATATCCTTAAATTCTTTAAATGTCATATCTCCAATAACATGATCATTGTATATATGTCGTAAATTCATTTCATCTTGTTTAAAAATTATAATCATATTAGCATTACCACGTATTAGATGCTTTGGAATTTTCGTATACGTTTGACATAAATAAAAGCAATCAATATGTTTATGTCTTCCCATACAAAAGTAATCTCTAATATTATCTTGTTTACCACAAATTACATCATCAAATATCATAATAGAGTTTGGTTTTGCTTCTGCTGGGCTTAAAACTTTATCATTTTCCGAAAATGTAAAAAGATTCATTCCTTTTATGGGATCGATCAGTTTCTTAAGGTAACAGTATTTTGGTTGATATAAAGACTTTGAATATATATACAAATTTCTAAATCTAAGACCATTAGGACTTTCTATTAGTCCAATCATGACTTAGTTTTTCCACAGTTTGAAGGTCCTACAATTAGTGATCGTATTGAATTGGGTAATAATGTGCTATGTTTTATTTTAGCTTTCTTTTCTTGAGATTCAGCCACATTTCTTATAACAATTTGTTTGGTTTGCTCTACTAAGCGCATATTGATAACTGATGTGTCTTATCTATAAATACAATCTTATATAAGGAAATCTCATCATTTCCATTTTTAGTATAGTATAAAACACATCATACACGTATGTTAAAGAAAAAATAAATAAAATGGTTATAAACTACACCAAAGGAAATAAACTAAATCAGTGTAAGGCTGGAAGCGGCTTTGCAAACAACTTAATAGATAAATTGCCGGTTGAACTGCATTTACCTGGTTATCAGTTTTGTGGACCTGGAACAAAACTTGCAAAACGTTTAGCAAGAGGAGATAAAGGCATAAATTTATTGGATGCAGCTTGTAGAGAGCACGATATTGAATACTCAAGAACAAGCGATATTAATAAAAGACATCAAGCAGATAAAATATTATCTGAAAAAGCTTGGCAACGAGTAATATCTAAAGATAGCGGTTTCAAAGAGCGAGTACACGCTTGGTTCGTAACAAACGCAATGAAAGCAAAGGTTAAATTTGGATTAGGTATGAAGAATACTAAGCCTCGTGTATCAAAGAAAATTAAGAATAATGTGAAAAAGAAAACACGCAAAGTATGCAATAAAAAATTGTTTTCATCTACTGTCAAACATGCTTTAAAACTTTTGAAAAATGAGAAACCCGATAATATAAGTGATGCTGCTAAGATTACCCAAAAATATGTTCATTCAAATTTTAAAAGGAAGAGGAAAGCTAATATTAGTATACCAAGAGTTATTCCAGTACCAAAAATTGGTGGATTTCTACCATTAATTCCTGTTATAACAGCTCTATCAGCTTTGGGAGGATTAGCTACCGGAGGATCAGCTATTGTTAAAGCCGTTAATGATATTAAAAATGGAAAACAACAACTAGCAGAGGCTACTAGACATAACAGGCATATGGAATCAATTGCTATGGGAAAAGGTTTATATCTTAAACCATATAAATCAGGATATGGACTCTATTATAAACCAGCTCCAAGAAACTTTTAGATAGTCTACCCAATCGACCTTTAACGGATCTAGATTTAATGAAATATGCTAAGCAACTCAAACATTTTAGAGGTGTTTTTATGCGTAATTGTTTGCCTAAAAAAGCACTAACTCAGGAATGTGGTATTGTTAATTTAGATAATTCCAGCGGTCCTGGAACACATTGGGTAGCCTATTATAAAAATTATAACTATAAAGAATATTTTGATAGCTTTGGAAACTTACAACCACCAGTTGAAATAGTTAACTATCTTAAAACTCCAATTGAATATAATTATGAACAAAAACAAAAATTCAATACATTTAATTGTGGACATTTATGTTTAAAATTTCTATTCAATAAATATCATATGAAATAAAACAACAGTTTATCTTTTTTCTTTTTTCATAATATTTTTTATATTTTTATTTTACAATTGTTTGTTATTATATAGAAAAGTTAACATGCAATTTCTTTAAAAATATCGTCATCAGAATCATTTAAAAACTGATGTATAAAATTATTTGAGGTTTGATTATTTATATAATTGATTTGTATAAAAATATCATCATCCTCTTCCATAATTTCTTTATAAATATTTAAATTTGATGATGTTGGTACTGTTGAGTGACAATTTATTTTATAATGTCCCCACGCATAAGTATCAACACCATTTTCACGTATAAATCTCTTATCATCTAAATAACTTAATGTTAGTTTACTTATATATTGTGTATATACTTCATGCACCTTTGATCTAAACACATACATTGAATTATAATATAGTTTTTTCTCCAGCAAACATTTTCTAAAATCATTAATTGATAATTTGTTGGTTACACTCTGTTTTACTCCTTTTATTTTTTTTATTTCTGTGTCTATCCTTTCTATTTTTATAGAATACATTTTTGCTCGCAAACCAATGAATTCCTCAATTACTTTACCATTACATTCATCTTTCATCATCCCTAATACTTTTTTATTCATGAGTGGGAAATTGAATACATTTTCTTTCGGATATGCAGATGTATCGAAATGTGATTTGATATCATTTCTAATATCTGCATATAGATCATTTGTTTTAACGTTATATATAAAAGAATCAGTACCCATGTAATTCAAATTAATATTTTCACCATATTTGGGTTTCATGTAATCGTAATGAAAATTATACATTTTCCATTTCGATAGTTCTAAAACAGAAAATCCAATGTAAATGGGCTTATTATATTCAGTTCGCACTCTACTCATTTCAATTGCAACCATTTCGTCATGAATTTTGAGGAAACTATGAAAATTATGTCTAGCAATAAGAGCTCTAACTCCTAATCGCTTACCTCTACTTTCCCATTCACATACTATTTTAATGTCTTTCCTTTTATCGACATTTTCCATAGTCTTACCATATACAGCGTTGTTTAATAATTTAAAAAAGTTTTGTTTAAATGAATTTTTAGCTTATGTTCTGTGATAATTGTTTATATCAATATATTTTTTCAACCAATTAGACTGACTAAATTCAAGAATTCTATGAATTTTCTTTAATACCAATCCATGTTGAATACATTGTTGAAGATTTTTATAATGTATTACATAATTGGTTTTGTTGTTCAAGTCTGTTATTAATTTTCGCTGTTTCATGCTTTCAATTTTCTTGTTTTCTGCTATGATAGTCGTGTAATGTGGTTGGATATTCTAAATCAACTTCCAATATGTAACCCAATGCTGAATCTTCTTTTACATTATTTACATCAAAATTTTTAAAGTTTTCTACCCACTTGAAATTTTTAAACGGGAGGTATTGAGACATTGCATAACCATATAAGTTATTTACATCTAAATACATCAATACATACCCCTCACAACAAAATTATACATGTTAATATCAGTTAATAATTCCAACTCAATTTCCGTTGTTTTCAACATTGCATCCCATGACAAGCCCGGGCTAGTATAATATTGGCAGGGGTCTAAATTGTAAATGTTTTTACAAACTTTACGGAAATTTTCAAATACATCGCAAAGCAATAAAACATCTACTCTTAAATATAATAGAAGATAGTCCATCAGAGTGTTACATTTGAATGTACTCCAAACCTTTTCAGCATGTTCATAATCCTCTACACTACACGGCTCATTAGAAAGTTTATTAAAGAAACATGAACGGGGTGGTAGATGATTTTCTTGGAGACGATTCACTGAATCTAGATAGTCATACGGAAAGACACCTTTACGCTTCATTAAATTGAATTCATTGTCAATGCGGTAAGTTGATTTAACGGTTGACAAATCATCATCGGACAAAAATCCTGCTAGTTTTTCTAAACTCGATGGCATAAACCGACAAGAATCTAGAAAACGTAATTCAAGATTATTTTTTTCATTTACAGGGATTCTTTTTGATATGGATATATATAATTCCTTATTTAAAGGAATTATATTTATATCACCTTCAATAGATGACAGTTCTCGTACAAACAAATGACAATCATATGTCGAAAGATTATGGAAAAATATCGGGATGAAGGATGCGATTTGGTACTCTAAATTGCACTTGTTATGTGCGGGACCTCTATATTCGCCAGTTAAATGGCAATGATCGGCCACTCGATCTTCAACAGATAAAAATTTTTTACAGATGTGGCAAGCTGTGTCCTCATTTTGTCTTGTCTGTTGAAGCGGTGTTAAGAAATTCATTGGTTTAACTATACTTAAATAATTATTGTAAATAACTAAACTATCCTTGACTAAGTTTTTAAAAAAATGTTGTGGTGAATTATCACCACTATATATTCTAAATATATCTAAGCTAGAATTATAAGAACATTTTATGTAATAACTATAAGCAAATGGAATATGCTTTTGAACCGACTTAATATTAGAGGAATTTTGAATATTAACTGATTCAAGTATACACTCGAAATCTGCATATACAACAAAAGGCACATCCATTTGCTTCTTAAAATTCTTAAAACTTACTAAATTATTATCTGCCGTGGGCATCCTAGTTACAACTTTATTGCAGTTTTCCTTGTGGGTTCTTAATGAAGTCTCACTGTGAAAGTGAATTAAGCAGCAATTACAGATGTATATCTTATGAGTATTTTTTGTTAATTGACTTCTTATTAATCTGTAATTAAAAGAAAAAATCATTTTAATATAGTATTAATTTTCAACAATATAAATATTATTCATGTACCTTGAAATATTTTTAATCCAGACGTAGTGGAATCTTTCACCATCTTCTAAGAGTAGTAAATTTACATGCTTGGCTTTTTCCTGTATGCTGCAGTAGTATGGACCGACAATTACATCATTTTCCAACCCAAAAACATTTATACTTATTTTGTTGACAGCGAGAGGGAAATTTAAATTTTTAAAATTTAAAACAGTACTATTTTCCAGTACTATAATTTCATCTTGTATATTATTAATATTATAGGATGTGCATCTATTTGAATTAAGGTCAACTGGATACAATGCCGATATTATGGCCCACTTAAAACAAAATTCGTCATTATTTTGCACATTAATGCATGCAAACTTTCTCTGGATTGTTGGTGGTAGAGGAATGTACTGTGACCATTTAATGCATTTATATTGATTTATATTTATTTCAAGGCGTGATATTTCAATTAATACCCATTCGCTATCACGCTCCTGAAATTCACTCATCCTTTTCACAATAACATCGCACTGGTTACTATAACATTGCTGAATATCATCTGTTGTTGACGATATATTAAGTGTAATCATTTTAGTCTGATGGGATTTGATATCTATGGTGCACGCATCTTCTTCTTCCTTTATCAACACGTATTCACAAAACAGTTCAATGTTATATTTTATTGCTAAATATTTTTTAATTATATTTTTTAGCAATTCAACCACTTTAGCTTTAATTTCACATAAAAAGTTTTCAGGTATTAAATTTGTTTTATTGGCATTTTCAATCATATACGTAACGATACGATTTCTAAATACAGACTTGACGCATTTTACGTCACTATCAAATTTTCCTGCACAATTAATTTTATGTTTATTTGTCCTTACGTGATAATACCAAATTATTTTAGGAATATGTTCTCCACAATCTTTACAATAAACTTTAGTTTCCTCTCCTCTTTTAGAATGATCTATTAAGTGCAAATGAAGTTCTGCTTGATCTGAAAAACGTATATTACATACGTTGCACATCATTGAAGAACCTTGATGTTGCATCCTCACATGACGTTTTAAGGAAAAGTTGCGATTAAATGATTTTCCGCAGATATCACAAGTAAAGATGGCCATTTTTTCGGTTTTAATTTAATTCTTTTTTAACGAAATGGTATAAACTGTTTAAATTTTCAGAACAAGAATGAATTATACTATTTTTCTAAACATCTATTTATACTTAAAACTGTGGGCGTAGTTTTAATGATTAAAAGAGCAAGGTTTTATCAATCAAAGAATTATATATGTATTTGTATATCCTTATACTCATAAATATACGCATTGGTGAGTGAAATAAAAAGAGACAACAACATAACTGGTAGGGGACCGATAGAAAATTATCTAATACAATCACAGGCATACTTTTATGTAATGTAAATGTATGTATGTTGTTTTCGTAACCAATTTTATTAATTTCTAATCCAATCTAATTTTTAATGTGTGTAATAAAAATAGAGCTAGATGCGCAGGTGTTTAACAAATTTTCCCGCACCCTTATTTTTCATTAAAAATAGCCAGACGGTAGAAATTTTCAATAAATAAAAAGATCAACCTCAATAAAAAAGATAAACGGAAAAAAGAAAATGCTAATGAATAGACAGAAAGGATAAGGAATTTCAAAAAGGACAAGGGTAATAAAAATAGAGCGAAATGCGTAGGTGTTTAAGGATTTTCTCATACCCTTTTTTATAAAAAAAAATAAAAAGATCGACTTCAATAAAAAAGACAGACGGTAGAGAAGGACGGACAGAAAATGATCCAATGCAAACACACGCACACATGCGCAATATAATAAAATATTCTAACGAGCTCACTCAAACTGACTAATAGCGATATAAATGTGCACACATATGTATGTACATACACGACATATGAATGCATTTAAAAATATACAATGTTTCACTTTCTCCCACCCTTATTTTTCATTAAAAATAGACAGACAATAGAGGACACAGTCAAACATTTATGGTTTACTTTAAACAAAAGAAGAAACACAAGCCCTAAGTTGATGCATCTTATCAAGTGCAATAAAAAGAAAATGCTAATGAATAGACAGAAAGGACAAGGGTAATAAAAATAGACCGAAATACCCTTTTTTATTAGTTTCATTTTCTTTCAGCAATCAAAACTGAAAAAAATTAGTAGGGGCGTTCATATTTAACACGGTGAATTATTTTGTACCTATGAAGAAAATTTCCAGCTTCCTGACAAACATTCAACAGAGTTGTTCAATATAGGTGCTCGGGTAGGCGTGTTCGTAGAGAAGTTTCAGGGGTGATATTCAATAGAGAAGCCCTGACTGACTCTCAAATCAGGCATGTGAAAACAAAAAAAAATTACATATAAATTTTTTTTGAAACCCCTTAATACACAATACAAATTTTATGAAACCTCCTAATACAAACAACCATCCAAGGATGGAAAACGCATTTTCATAATAAATACACTTAATTACCTAACAAAAAATATTTTTAACGATCACGTTTCCCAGCCAGGCATACACATTAATTTTATATGAAAAACTTGATAGCGAACCGGTGAAAACATACTACTATCCTTCACTTCCAGAAACCACTACTGTATTATGGAATCTTAAGCTTGCAAGTGAAAATGAAAGACCACGTTTCCTGCTTTTGGCATTTCGTAACAATATTAATAATACATTTTAACACTGTGATTTAACAAATATAAAAGTACATCTAAACTCTGACGTATATCCGTATGATGATCTAAACTTGAAATTTGATCGAAATCGGTTTGCATTACTATACGATATGTATCAAAAGTTTCAACAAAGCTACTATTCACGAGATCCACAACCCCTACTATCACGAGAAGACTTTAAATCCATAGCGCCAATAATTGTCTTAAATGTAACACATCAAAATGAGACTGTTAAAACTGGACCAATAGATATTCGTATTGAATTGAAGACGCTTAAGAATATACCAACCGAAACATCTGCATATTGTTTAATTATACATGATAGAATGTTTGAATATATTCCTCTTACAAATGAAATAAAAAACTAATGTAAAATAATATTAAAATAAGTAAGATTTAAATATTTTTTACTAAAATTAATTTGTTTTTATTTCGTTCAAGATTTGTTTAAGTTAACTAATGAATATCACAATATTGTGAAATTAAAGAAATTGAAATGAAAATATTTTAGGGTATATAAGGAAGCAATATTAATATAATTTTTTATCATTTCATCTCTAACCTTAGTACAGTGAGCATATTATATCGCTTATCGAACGCAAAATGAAATTCATCATTTTTTATTTGATTATTGTATTAAAAGTGGTATATGGTATTTTACTACCATTGTCTATTATCAGTACTCCACTTATAAAAGAGAACACAAAAAGATTTGGAATTTAACTTTACACTCCCCAACGAAGATGTTTTAAAAATAAATATATCCTTTGTAATGTTAAAAGAAAGTAAAGTATTAGAAACAAGAGATAATGACTATAAAATGAATGATGATGTTGATATAACATCAATAACTACTACTACTACATCAACATCGTTCTTTGAAAAATATAAAAAGAGGAGGAAAACTATGAAAAAGAGGATTTAAATAATGAAACTCAGAATAATCAATCTTTTTTTATTTATTCTTCGTTAATAACTACTGATTCACCCAAGAAAATAATTGAAACCGCTTCATTATCAACTCAAAAATTGTTTACAGTCGATGACGTTATAGTGACATTTCGTAAGGAATTAATTGGAAAGGAATCAAATATTGGTGGTATACTGGACTCTAATGAGTCATTTTACCGACAGTTTAATCCTCAATATGATAATGTTGATGTACCTATTCGTTGTACATATATATACGAGAAACGATACCTGAAAATAAGTTGTTATGAATATCGTGAAGTTAATGACGAACGTATATTAAGTAATGGTGAAATTGAAAGAGTTCGAATATCTGATTTTTCACATAATTTAAATAACATAAACATAATTGATGTTAAAAACTATACTCAAACGTATAAAATGGTTATCGAATAATGTTTTCATACCAGTATACTATCAACCATTGAAGGAAAAATATGAATTCATGCGCTTCAGTATTTTTAATAATTCTCATTCAGTTTAACATTGTATTCCATAGTAATCAAAATCCTTATAATGAACAACAACAAGTGAAGTTAGATGGTGAAACTAGCAAATATTTAGACTTTCAAATTAAACATCAAAATGGTTCTGTGAATGTAAGAGTACATTTATCTCTTCAATTGAAAAATGAGGAAATTACAACAACAACAACAACTACAAAATCACCATTAAGTTCGCATGGTCAGATGTATAATGATGTAGGATATAAACACTTTACTATAGATGAAGCAACCGAAGCAAGGATTTGATTGAAAAGGTGGTATTATTGAAAGATTTAGAAATAAGACTGCGATGTAGATATTATAGTAACTATGCTTATCGCAAACTCAATATTTATTGTTTTGAATATAACGATGAAATGGGTGACGCTATACTTCCTTATGAAAGCGATTATCAAGAGAAATCAAGTCGTATAGTTAGTCGGGGTATAAATTATATAAATACAAGAACAATTAACGTTAAAGATTATTCGCAAACATTATATATGAGTATTCAGTAATTAACAATACGCAACTAAAAGAAATATATAATTTCTTAAAAAATTTCACCAACATCATTTCCAACGAACATAAACAAGAACTTGTTAACATTTGAGTTGAAAAATTCATGCAAATAAAAAAAATTGCAAGTGTGCAGCTATTGCGGTTCGGGTCCCAAGATGTCTTCTTCAGTTGAGATCCATACACGCAGGGCCTTCGTTCGAGATATCTTGACCCGAAATCTTCGTTGGCAAACGTCCATAATGAAACGTATCTGTTACTTCTCTTTCCGGCACTAGATTCTTCTGGATATTTCCTCGTGGACCTCTTCCGGGGTACGCTGATCCGGGATTTCTACCGGTTGGGCTGGTTCCGGCGCTTTTCGCGATTGTGGGTCGAAGAACAGCGTCAAGTCTGCTTCCTCTTCGGCTCGGATCGAGAGCACATCGTTGACGGTTAACGGCGGCGAGTGGATGTGTGATAGTATTATCTGGTACTGGGGCGCGCTACGGGCGGTAGTTTTGGCGTCTTTATGACTTCGCACTCTTGGGTCGGCTATTCAATGGCGGGTAGGAGTCGTATTCTGTTAGCGCGGTCCCATCATCTGTGACCGATAACACTGTACTCTTCATTCTGGAGGTATACCAGCACAAACCCGTGCCTACTCGAAAGAGGAGATGGTTAGTGACGAGGCTGACGGCGGTAACCGTTTTTCGACTGTGGTGTCGTCGTGTCCATAGAGGCTGCGTCGAATTTCTTCCATGATATTGTCCTCGTCGTCCGATAGGAGTAGGCCGCTGCTGTCTAAGTGGACCCCAAATGATCCCAAGAGTGGCTGTGGCACGTCGTCCTCGATTACACGGGGCGGAGATGGAGCGCGATCTTCCTTTGCCATTTTGGGCGGGGGAGGCGCCATTTCGCTATCCGAGGAGTCGATTTTGGGGATATTGTGTAGCGGGCCCTGTTGTGAGTGTTCGGAGACCCGATTATGAGCCGGGATATTTCGGGTGGTCATGCGGAAATGGTACTCCGTCGCTCGCTCCGTACCCTCTTGTGGTCGGCCTCGGTTGGTCTTGCATTCCATCTTCGGCACTTCGTCATCGTCGAGAAAAATGGTGCGGTTGATTTTGGCCTTTCCCTTTTCGATATTTTGTCTAAACCTTCTTCGGGACTCTTCGAACTTCCGTTGGTTCTCTTCTCTTGCGGACGTATGCGGCGTGTCGGGGTTCGAGTCAGATACGCAGAAGTGTATCCGGTAGATTCGGCTACTGCGGTGTTTATTGCCAGCATTGTTTCCGGTAACCTTTCATCCAATTGGGCTATGACCGTTTTGAGGGCACGGTTAGCCCGTTTTGTGGGGTTCTCCTGCGTTGTGTAGGAAGCGGTGAACTGGTTTTTCACCCCTATTTCTTCTAAATATTGTCTTAGTACGGATGCTGAAAACTGGGTACCATTGTCGGTGGCCAATACTTTGGGCAGTTTCTTCTTCAGACCGTCGACCCAAGGGCACGCTGAGTTGCCGTTCGCCTGCGCCATCTTTGCTTCTGCTAACGGTTGGCGGGACAGTACGTCGGCCACTAAGTTTTGTTTGCCTTTACGGTACGTAACGGTAAATTTGTATTGTTTTAGCTCCAGAGCCCATCTGGCCAATCTTCCAGTCGGTTATTCTATAGAGTTCAGCCATTTCAGAGCTAAGTGATAAATAAATTCGTAACCCTCCAAGTACGGTCGCATTTTCCTTATTCTCCACCAATAGCCAGGCCCTCCTTCTCTGTGGCGGAATAGCTTTTCTCGGCATTATTAAGGTGGCGGCTAGCATACGCAATGACATATTCATGTTCCTCTATCTGTTGAATCTACACTGCCCCTAAGCCGTAATAGCTAGCATCCGTTTGGAGAGTGAAAGTATTCGTAAAGTCTGGGCACGCTAGGACGGGTGCCGACGTTAACTTTCCTTTGAGCGTTTCAAACGCACCTTTTTGATCCTCGGTCCACTTCCATTGACAGCCTTTTTTGAGTAATGCCGTCAACGGTTGTGAAATCGTGACGCAGTCGGGCACGAACAGTCTGTACCATGAAGCGACCCCCAGAAAACGGCGTACTTCTTTAGTATTGGTGGGTGGTTTCATGTCGGCTATTGCAAATACCTTCTCGGGGTCAGTCTTTATACCCTCGGCGGTAACAAGGTGGCCCAAGTATTTGGTTTCTGTAGTGAAGAACTCACACTTTTCCACATTTATGCATAGTCTCGCGGTTCGTAGACGTCGGAAGACTTCTCTGAGTTTTTCATGTGCTCTTCAAGAGTGGTGCCGATTACAATAATATCATCTAGGTACGCAAAAGCGTGGGGTTTCATGTCGGCGCCTTTTACTTGATGTAAAACCCTCTGGAACGTAGCCGGGGCGGAGTGCAGTCCAAATGGCATCACGCGCCATTGGTACAACCCCCGTGCGTTCACTGCGAATGTGGTGTACTGCTTACTGGCCTCGTCCATTGGTATCTGCCAGTATCCATCCTTTAAATCTAAGCTGCTGATGAATTTGGAGTTGCGGAGCCGATCTAATATGGTATCGATCCTCGGCAGTGGGTATGCATCGGGGACCGATCGGGCGCTCAATTGACGAAAGTACATGCAGGTACGCCATGTTCCATTTTTATACCCTTCACCAAAAAATTTGGAAAGGGGATATATAGGTTTGTCATTCCGTATGTAATTTCTTCATTATTCATTTAAGACCCCATAAAGTATATATATTCTGGATCCTTATAGATAGAGAAGTCGAAGAGCGATGTCCGTCTGTCCGTCTGCTACATTTTGGTGTAGTCAGAATTAGGGCCAAAACCCAACATAGAGACATAAATTTTATACCATTCTCTTAGAATTTTTCATAAAATTGTTCGGTTTGAAAATAACAAAACTCGGTTCAATAATTATTGAGATATAGCCAAAAGACTTTTTTGTTATATTTCTTATTCTGTTGTTTTTTTATGGCCCCAATTGTCCTACGGTCAATTTTATGAAGCAGATCTCTTGTATGAAGTTCTACGAAGGTTTAGACTGAAAATAATTGAAGTCGGTTCATTAACGACTAAAATATGAGCAACAAAAATGGTATTCGAAATAATTTTACTTTTAAAATTTTTTTTAAAAAGTTGCGTGGGGATTCAATCCAACAACCTACTGGTTGATAGTTACAAGCGCTTCTTGTACACCACAGAGCAGTTGTATTTTTCATAGTAGTTCACGCGTTTAAGAACATAATATATCTTATTTATTATAAAATACTAAAACTTCAAATTCTTGATGGAAATTGCTGTGGTTGTTATAAATTGGCCCTTTTTGTCACACATTTATTACACACATACTGAAATGCGTTCATGGGCACATGTACACATTGCATGTGTGAACTAAACAGTCATAGAGTAAAGATTTGTTGTTTTTTTGTTTCTTTAAACATTTTTTGTACGTTTATTAGTATAATATTATGCATGCGTACATTATTACAGTATTTGTTATCGCTTATATTTCTTTTCGTATATAAATAACCATAATTATTTTTTATATTATTTATATTAAAGAAATGTAATGGATCGTCAAGACACTATGTACGACTAAATATACTAAATAAATGAAATTGAATTTTCGTTTTGTTTTAAAAATGTTTAATTTTTCACTTTTTATGACTATATGTGATTTCAGAAGGCAAAATTGATGCTTATATCCTGTTTTATACTTGTGTAATTTTAATTATTTTCTATATTCAGGTGCAGAGCGTACCTGCAGTATATCAGAACCGGGTATTATTATTGTATTTGTACAATGTGATAAAAAATCTTTTGACAATTAAAATGTTGTTTGGATACTTAGTAACACATAACAAAGCAGAAAAATCTCTTCCCGGCTAGAATTTATTAAGAAATATTTCTTTCATTTTGTAACATCAGTGAGTTAATCTTCAAAAGCACATCAATTAATTGCCTTTTCTATAAAATAAAAACAAAGTTTGATGTAAGAATTTAATTTGATATCAAGCTCCCAAATGTAATTAGCAAATGAATTAAAAAATTTTAAAACCCGCGAAAATAGCGCATATTCTAAAAATTGCAACTGCAATATTGGAAATTATTCCAAAAATTTATTTAAAAAATCATATAATTGGCAATCGGCAGCAAAAAGTCTTGAAAAAATCTCTAAAATGCCAAAAATTCTTAAAAATATGCGAACATCAGGAATATTGTATGATTCAATATTGATTAAAAAACAGCAAAATTATAGAGTAAAAAACTTAAAAAATATCAATTCCATTGCGAAAATTAAACTTTTATTTAAAACTATTTTGTATTTGGAATAAAAATTTAAAATGCATTTGTATTCTGAATCAAAGTATTGCAAATACCTACTTTTCACAAATTTATATTTAGCTTCTAGATTGCATTATCCAATTGAATAATTTAATGTGGGCTTAATTAAAATGTATTCTGAGAAAAGTTCGCAATTCATCAAATATTTTTCAAACAATCAGTTCCTATCGTATACATACATATGAACTTTGGATTTCCAAAAATAGTATATGCAATTCAACATATACAAAATGATAAGTGAAGATCTTAGGAGATAAAAAATTAATTTCTCTATATTCATATAAAATTAACTGGTCTTACATTTACTAAAAAAAACTTAAAAAATCATACTTTTGCGGAATATCGCATTGTCGATAGCACGCACTACGGAATTGGACGTGGATTAATGGTAAAATATTACGAAAATAAGACGAATTTTGGGTTGGATTTGAGAGCAAAAAGCTTTCTGTTTGCGATTTTATCGTAAGTTTTCATATTTAGTTCTCTGTCTTACTTAGTAAACGCAGAAGAAGATTTAAATAAAAAATGTTTTTAATAAAATCCATCTGTTTTTTTAGCAGGCTGAATATAAATTACAGAATTCGTATTTTTTAAATCAATTGTGGTTGAAATTCCATTCTGTTTCTATATCAGAAATATACAGGTTATATTGAACCAAAACCTTTATCGTCTGGTCCAACCGCAATACAGATAAGTAATTGAAAAAGAAAACAAAAATTATATTAAAATAATGAATTAAAATATGTTGTTATATTATATAATTTAAAATTTTTTCTTACACCGTCAAGTTATTTTTATTTTTGGTGTTATTATTATATTATATCAAATAAAAACGTCGACAACTTACTGAATTCATCATATAATTATTTTATCACTGTACAAAATCCTATCTGATAACATATTGGATATTTTTAAAAATCAACCTTTTATCGTTCATAAGATTGGAAAAAACGTAAAAATTAAAAAAAATATTATAAATGAGATGTTGCCTGGTTTTTTAAATAAATTGTGGAACAAACTTCTTCAAATAAAGAGTAAAACTAATAAAAACAACTAAAATGTATCGAAAATTCTAAAAAAAATAGCATTTTGTTGTGTTCAGGATTCGAAACCATGCCAACGGGTAACGTACGTTTTTAAATCCTGAACAATCATTTATATTTTTTTTAATATTTGATACATTTTAGTTATTTTTATTACTTTTACTTTTTATTTGAAAAAGTTCGTTCTTTTTTTAAAGAATTTTTGATAGCTTTAAATTATTTTTAATATGAAGATAATATTGGAACATTTTAATCATTAGACTAGCAGATTTATGTAATAGGTGTCGATATTTTTTATATACTTTGGGAGAATTTCTTCATTATTAAACCTTTTCTTACGTTTCAAATCATCTCTTAGTTTAGTATTTTGTATTTGGAATAGAGAAATTAAAATGCATTTGTATTTTAAATAAAAGTATTGCAAATACCTATTTTCCACAAATTTAATAATTTAATGTAGGCTTAAAATGTATTTTAAGAATCGTTCGCAATTCATCAAATATTTTTCAAACAGTCAGTTCCTATCATATATGTACATACATATGAACTTTGGAACGACTGACCGAAAAAAATATTTTCAAATTTGCCTGAATTTTAGATCGGAATATTTGAGGAAAACTTTCAAAACATTTGTAAAGCGTAGCGATAATAGTACCGCGTCTAAAAATAGTATATGCATACATATTTGTATTTTATTTTTTTTGTTGCATATTTTCGTATTTTCCCCAATTCAGCATATACAAAATCATAATTTTTTTTTTTTTTTTTTTTTTAAGAGAAGTAACACTCAGGCAATTGTATGCCTACCAACCCGTAGGTGTGTTACCTTCTTTGGGAAAGGGATAGTGAGAGAGGACAGATGGTGAAAGAGAGAAAGCTTAATTTTTACAACTCTTATATTGCGCGCTGTTTAGTTTTTAGATCAGTGTTGCAGCGCCTCTGATGTTAAGTAGGCGCATTAAATGTGTTTTATAAGCTGTTGTGGCCATTTTATTAATTATTTGACTTCGCCGGCGATTTTGCTACAATACCGACGAAGGAGGGTGCTGTGATGTCCGCTAGCATACACCAGTATCAATTGCTGCCAGTACTGTTCAGTGACCAGTGTGCTATGCCTTCATCACTCCGAAACACTCCGACAACAACAAACACAATGGCATACTAATGCACATCTGAAAAATGCTGGAGGTTATGACTTGTCTGAAGCTGGGCTCGAACCCACGTTCTTAGACATTATTTGCTTTGTAGTCAACGCGCTAACTACTTCAGCCAACAGCACCCTCAAAAGTTAACTTCTTAGGAGATAAAAAATTTATTTCTTCATATTCATATAAAATTAACGGTCTTACATTCATTAAAAACACCTAAGAAAGCAAAATTTTGCGGAATAACGCATTGTCGATAGCACGCACTACGGAATTGGACGCGGATTAATGGTAAAATATTACGAAAATAAGCCGAATTATGGGTTGGGTTTGAGAGCAAAAAGCTTTCTGTTTGCGATTTTATCGTAAGTTTTCATATTTAGATCTCTGTCTTACACAGTAAGCGCAGAAGAAGATTTAAATAAAAAATGTTTTTAGTTAAATCCATCTGTTTTCTTAGCAGGATGAATATGTATTACCGAATTCTTATTTTTTAAATCAATTGTGGTTGAAATTCCATTGTGTTTCTATATCAGAAATATACAGGTTATATTGAACTAAAACCTTTATCGCCTGGTCCAAAAGCAATACAGATAAGTAAGTGGAAAAGTTACCAAAATTTTAAAAAGACAACTATCAGAATACCACTAACTTACATACAAACGTACATCATACGAGTTTCAAAGAAAAAACTATATTAAAATAATGAATTAAAATATGTTGTTATATTTTATAATTTAAAATTTTTTCTTACACCGTCAAGTTATTTTTATTTTTGTTGTTATTATTTTATTATGTCAAATAAAAACGTCGACAACTTACTGAATTCATCATATAATTATTTTATCACTGTACAAAATCCTATCTGATAACATATTGGATATTTTTGAAAAATAAATCTTTTATCGTTCATAAAATTGGAAAAAACGAAAAATTAAAAAAAAAAATTATAAATGAGATTGTGCCCTGGTTTTTTTTAATAAATTGTGGAACAAATTTTTTCAAATAAAAAGTAAAAGTAATAAAAATAACTAAAATGTATCGAAAATTAAAAAAAATAGCATTTTGTTGTGTTCAGGATTTGAAACCGTGCCACCACCGGGTAATGTACGGTTTCTAATCCTGACCAACTTTTTGGAATCGACTGAGGTAGTCAGTACACCCACGAAGACCTTAACATGATTGTTAATTTTTAAACTACAATTGGAGTTTTAAAGCTTTGGGCTATAAGATATTTTTACAATAAAATATTTTCTTACGTTTCTTGTAGTAATAATTTAGATTTGGTTTTTCAGTATTACGATTGAATTTTTATTGTTTTCTGTATTATTTATTTTTTTTTAAACTTTATTGCTATTTCAAATATAAATGGTGTTTATTATTTAAAATAGCTCAAATCACTGCTCGGGCGCCAATGTAACGAGATGTTTCCGCTGGTTTCTGGATCATAGGCGTCCAGGGTCAGTAGTGTGTTTGTGCCAATTCGGTATCACGTTTTTCATATAAAATGAATGTGCATGCCTGGCTGGGAAACGTGATAGTTAAAAATATTTTTTGTTAGGTAATTAACTGTATTTATTATGAAAATGCGTTTTCCATCCTTGGATGGTTGCTTGTATTAGAAGGTTTCATAAAATTTGTATTGTGTATTAACGGGTTTCAAAAAAAAATTTATATGTAAATTTTTTTGTTGTTGTTTTCACATGCCTGATTTGAATGTCAGTCAGGGCTTCTCTATCGAATATCAGCCCTTAAACTTCTATCCGAACACCCCTACCCGGGCACCTAAATTGAACAACTATGTTGAATGTTTGTCAGGAAGCTGGAAATTTTCTTCATAGGTACAAAATATTTCACCAAGTTAAATATGAACTTCCCTACTAATTTTTTTTCAGTTTTGATTGCTGAAAGAAAATGAAACTAATAAAAAAGGGCATTTCGCTCTATTTTTATTACCCTTGTCCTCTTTGAAACTCCTTATCCTTTCTGTCTATTCATTAGCATTTTCTTTTTATTGCACTTGATAAGATGCATCAACTTAGGGCTTGTGTTTTTTCTTTTGTTTAAAGTAAACCATAAATGTTTGACTGTGTCCTCTATTGTCTGTCTATTTTTAATGAAAAATAAGGGGGCCAGAAAGTCAAACATTGTCTATTTTTAAATACATTCATATGTCGTATATGTATGTGTGCACATTTATATCGCTATTGGTCAGTTTGAGTGAGCTCGTTAGAATATTTTATTATATTGCGCATGTGTGCGTGTGTTTGCATTGGATCATTTTCTGTCTGTCCTTCTCTACCGTCTAGCTTGTTATCTCTACCTATTTCACATCCCAGTGCGTATATTTATGTGTATAAGGATACACAATTTCATTACACATATTTCTTATTTTTTTCAAAGAAAAAAATCAGAAATTTAAAAAGAGGTTACAAAACCAACATGCATTTGCATTACATAAATGTATGAGATACATGGAAAATTCTTAAGCAAAGTTAAACACCTGTGTCGGTCTATCTCTTTTTTATTACACTTGTCCTTTCTATTTTTCTTTGCTGTCTACCTTTTTTTATTGCAGTTCATCTTTTTTTATTGAAAAATTTTGAGTTGGCGTTTTCATGAGTGTCTGCTCCTCTATAAACTTTCTTGTTGGTCGCTTTCATTTATCGAAAAAATAAATGTTTGCGATACCGAGAAAATTCTTATAACGTAAATAGTTGTGATTTTTGTTTTGATTTTTTACAGTTTTGATTGTTGAAAGAAAATGAAACTAATAGAAAAATGTATATGGTTTTTGCTTATCACCATGCAGCTGTATAAACGAATTCAACATGTTTATCAGCATACAGATGTGAAAATTGTATGACGGAATGTTGTAAATTTAAAGAAATTTGTTTAGTATGAAAAATAAATATTTTCTTCATGGTTTTATAATATTGCTTTTTCTTAAGCCATGCGCTAGCATAATTTAGTATAAATGCGAGTGTTTTTCAGAAACTTTTTTAAACAAAGCATTCTTTCTATTTTCAGCCTAATCTAATAAAAATACATACTAAAATAAATATTTTAAATAAAACTAATTGATATACAGAAATATATATGATGTGTTTTTATTTATTATGGAGATTTTTTATTTTACTTTTTCAGATTTCATAACAATTAAAATGTTTATATGTATTTCTTTTATTTTTCAGATATAGGTTAATAGTTTAAAAAGTCTTATATATAAATTAAAAATTTTCTGTGTTAATATTCATATATTCGTTATAATATAAATTAAATGCACATATATTAACATTTGGTATACTGATATTTTCAATATTACATCTATGAATTCAATTATGAAAATATATGAAAGGATAAGAATCATTACTATACATTCTTAATTCCTCAATCATTCTCAGGAATAATTTCTTGTGTTCCTTATCGATATGACAGCTGTATCCATCTAATAGATCCTTTAATTCAGCTGATGTGACCTTTTTTTAATACAGTTGATCTAGTTCGTAATATAATACATAAATAACTAAACAAAAGTTTTAAATGTTTTCAATATTTTCTTTGTTTACATATAAATTTAAAAAATTTCTATATGTGTAAAATTGCACTTTTTTTAGTACACATTTCCTTACAACTATTTCTATGATATTTACAGATATTGATGTTAATATTACTTTTATATAACGTTCTTATATTTGGACAATTAAAGTCAGCTATATTAAATATATATATTTCCATTTCTCCAAGCAGTTGACTTAACCATTTTACTTTTTCAATTCCTTTAACATATATAATATGATAATGTTCTTTTTTAAGATATGATATTATATATTCTCTAAATTCGTTGAGCGTTGAATTTCTATCATTCCAACATAATCCGTGTAAATGATTGTACAACCATTTATTTGTAATCCTATCTTTATTCGTTAATTCTGAATATTTAAAAGGGGGTAGAATGAGAAAAGTTTTAATTTCTGAATCAACTCCTACAACGCAGACTTCTTTTGCGAATAAATTATTATTAATACAGAAACCCTGTACATCTATGACTACATTTCTATTTTGATTCATTATCTTATTATAAGTGAAAATATTTACAAAAAGTATTGTTCTTTTATTATTTTTAATATCAATAAATAAATCAAAAGTTATTTATGTTCATTTGTTTGATACAATACCTGATACAATACCTGATCATATCAGGTCCGATCAGGTATTGTATCAGGTCTGATCAGACCTGATCAGGTATTGGATCAGGTATTGCATCAGGTCTGATCAGGTATTGGATCAGGTCTAATACAAAAACTCCAAAGCATCTAGTACTTAATAGTGCTCACATAATTATAATTTTTTTAAAAAGATAAAATGAATTTGCGGTACGTATATAACGATCATGTTATTAGAGATGACATTTAAAGAATTAACAGATATATGTAGTCAATGCTGGAGAGATAAATATGGGGTGATCTTGTTGTCAATAAGGATGACTATATAAATAAATAAGTGGTGATATAGAAAAAGTTTTGATGAATTCATACAGCTATAAGTTAGCAGATCATAATCATAACCAGATAATAATAAGATCAGCTAATCATAACAAGATATTAAGTGTTCATAATCATATAACATATCATAAACAGATAAAAGATGATTATAATTAGATAAAAGCAGAAAATAACCAGATAAAAGCTGTTCGTAGCCCGATAAAAAGCTGTTCGTAACCAGATAAAAGCTGTTTATAACCATATAAAAGCTGTTCATAACCAGATATAAACTGTTCATAACCAGAAAAATTTTTACGTAACCCGATAAAAAGCTGTTCGTAGCCAGTTAAAAAGCTAATCGTAAGCAGTTAAAAAGCTGTTCATGACCAGATAAAAGTTGTTCAGAACCACATAACAGCTGTTCGTAACCAGTTAAAAAGCTGTTTGTAACCAGATAAAAAGCTGTTCATAACCCGATAAAAAGCAGATCTTAACCAGCTAAAATCTGATTATAACTAAAATTTGAGAATTAGCTTATACATATAATAAAAAGTATTTTATTTTTATTTATAATAAGATGAATAATATAATTGAATTTCTTAATAACATCTGTAAAAAAATCAAAAAACATATCTCTAAGAGATATAAAGATAGGATTACAAATAAATGGTTGTACAATCATTTACATGGATTATGTTGGAATGATGGAAATTCAACGCTCAACGAATTTAGAGAATATATAATATTATATCTTAAAAAAAGAATATTATATAATATGATATGTTAAAGTTATTGAAAAAGTAAAATGGTTAAGTCAACTGCTTGGAGAAATGGAAATATATATATTTAATTTAGATGACTTTAGTTGTCCAAATATAAGAACGTTATATAAAAGTAATATTAACATCAATATCTGTAAATATCATAGAAATAGTTGTAAGGTAATGTGTGCTAAAAAAAGTGCAATTTTATATAGAAATTTTATTAATTTATATGTAAACAAAGAAAATATTGAAAACATTTAAAACTTTTGTTTAGTTATTTATGTATTCTGTTGCGAACTAGATCAACTGTATTAAAAAAAGGTCACATCAGCTGAATTAAAGGATCTATTAGATGGATACAGCTGTCATATCGATAAGGAACACAAGAAATTATTCCTGAGAATGATTGAGGAATTAAGAATGTATAGTAATGATTCTTATCCTTTCATATATTTTCATAATTGAATTCATAGATGTAATATTGAAAATATCAGTATACCAAAATTTATTATATGTGCATTTAATTTATATTATAACGAATATATGAATATTAACACAGAAACTTTTTAATTTATATATAAGACTTTTTAAACTAATAACCTATATCTGAAAAGTAAAAGAAATACATATAAACATTTTAATTGTTATGAAATCTGAAAAAGTAAGATAAAAAATCTTCATAATAAATAAAAACACATCATATATATTTCTGTATATCAATTAGTTTTATTTAAAATATTTATTTTAGTATGTATTTTTATTAGATTAGGCTGAAAATAGAAAGCATGCTATTGATTGTTCTAAGCTTTGTTTCAAAAAATTTCTGAAAAACACTCGCATTTATACTAAATTATGCTAGCGCATGTCTTAAGAAAAAGCAATATTATAAAACCATGAAGAAAATATTTATTTTTCATAGTAAACAAATTTCTTTAAATTTACAACATTCGGTCATACATTTTTCACATCTGTATGGTGATAAACAGTTACATGTTGAATTCGTTTATACAGCTGCAAAAACCATATACATTTTTCTAATATTTCATTTTCTTTCAACAATCAAAATTGCAAAAAATCACAACTATTTACGTTATAAGAATTTTCTTGGTATCGCAACATTTATTTTTTCGATAAATGAAAGCGACCAACAAGAAAGTTTATAGAGGAGCAGACACTCATGAAAATGCCAACTCAAAATTTTTCAATAAAAAAAGATGAACTGCAATAAAAAAAGGTAGACAGGAAAAAAAAGAAAGGACAAGTGTAATAAAAAAGAGATAGACCGGTACAGGTGCTTAACTTTGCTTAAGAATTTTCCATATATCTCATACATTTATGTAATGCAAATGCATGTTGGTTTTGTAACCTCTTTTTAAATTTCTGATCCTTTTTCTTTGAAAAAAAATTTAAGAAATGTGTGTAATGAAATTGTACATACATATATCCTTATACGCACTGGGCAGTGAAATGGGTAGAGATAACAAGCTAGACGGTAGAGAAGGACAGACAGAAAATGATCCAATGCAAACACACGCACACATGCGCAATATAATAAAATATTCTAACGAGCTCACTCAAACTGACCAATACCGATATAACTGTACACACATATGTACATACATACACGACATATGAATGTATTTAAAAATAGACAATGTTTCATTTTCTTGCACCCTTATTTTTCATTAAAAATAGACAGACGATAGAGGACACAGTCAAACATTTATGGTTACTTTAAACGAAAGAAAAAACACAAGCCCTAAGTTGATGCATCTTATCAAGTGCAATAAAAAGAAAATGCTAATGAATAGACTGAAAGGATAAGGAATTTCAAAAAGGACAAGGGTAATAAAAATAGAGCGAAATGCCCTTTTTTATTAGTTTCATTTTCTTTCAGCAATCAAAACTGAAAAATAAATTAGTAGGGAAGTTCATATTTAACTTGGTGAAATATTTTGTACCTATGAAGAAAATTTCCAGCTTCCCGACAAACATTCAACATAGTTGTTCAATATAGGTGCCCGGGTAGGGGTGTTCGTACAGAAGTTTCAGGGGTGATATTCAATAGAGAAGCCCTGACTGACTCTCAAATCAGGCATGTAAAACAAAAAAAAACTTACATATAAATTTTTTTTGAAACCCCTTAATACACAATACAAATTTTATGAAACCTCCTAATACAAACAACCATCCAAGGATGGAAAACGCATTTTCATAATAAATACACTTAATTACCTACCAAAAAATATTTTTAACGATCACGTTTCCCAGCCTGGCATGCACATTCATTTTATATGAAAAACGTGATACCGAATTGGCACAAACACACTACCTATATAGGGGTGTAGAAAATGGTGATATAAGATAGTGTCAAATAAAAAATTGGGGTAAACGTATAGTTCTCGAGTTATGGGCTTTTGAAGTTTCCATATATACATATATACATATATGTATATTGTAATAAATTTATTTAGTAAAAGATTTTTGCATATTAAAACAGTAAAAGATTTATTTTCATTAACTGAGCAACTCGTGCGTCGCTCCACTTGTTATTTTCTTTCTGTCGTGTCTGTTGGGTAATTCTCCTTCTTTTATACAAATTTTGAGAAGAAAGATTAACCCCCTAATTCTATTGTGCTTACATTTGGTTTCTTATGATTACTTAAAATTAGTTCAGCGGGAAAACAAAATAAATGTGTTTCCCACCGATGAAATGTGAGCCGGCATAGAACACACACAAACATGAAGTGTATTTCAAGTGCAGCGACAGAGTTAGACACATTGTGTGTGCAATGTCACAACACTGACCGTTTAGCATTTTCATACTCAAACGCATATTTCAAGGCACGAGGTGTCAAATAGTGTCTGCTGTCCATGTGAATTTTTAGTGACACTTGATATTTATTTATTTCATTATATGCATGCCTTTTAAGGAATGAAATCATGTTGTATGTTAACGAGTGTAATCATGCTACACCTCCACTTTTCATAAGAATGTTCTTATAACATTTGTTCTATGGACATTCTTTTTTTTTAATTTTTAAATTTTTATTATGTAAATGTATATATATATATATATATATATATATATGTGTATATAGTTTAATTCGAATTATATCTACCCCGGAGTAATATATGTATATAACTTAAGTCTATTTTTATGAACTATTTGTTCTTTGTTTGTTTTCTTATCAACTACGGTTACATTATTTCTTAAATCTATATTTTTTATTTTATATGGTCCCTTGTATTGGGTTTCTAACTTATGGCGGCCGGCCATGTTCCTAAGTAGTACTAAATCTCCTATTTTAAAATTGTAATCTAATATATTCTTATCATAATGTAATTTTTGCTTAATTTTATTTCTATCTAATAATTTATTTGCTCTATTGAGTACTACTTCTAATCTATATTTTGCCTCTTTGGCATAGTCATCTATATTGTATAAAGGTGTAATATTTTCTATATCATTAAATTGTTTGAAATTATTTGGAAGTTTACCAAATACTAACTCTTAAGGACAGTAGTTGTGTGTTGTCGATGGAGTAGTGTTAAAGCAGTATGTGAAATACTTAAGCCATTCGTCCCAGTCAGTTCTGTCGGTTGATGTATACGAACGAACGTATTCATTAAAAGTTCTGTGACTTCGTTCTATTGTACCTAATGTCTGGTGATGGTAAGCTGTTGATGTTAATTTTTAAATTTTTAGTAAGTCACATAGTTCTGTTATTATTGAATTTTTGTATTCAGTACCCATGTCCGAAATGAACGTCTTCATTGGTCCACAGGTGAGAATAAAATTCTCGAAAATTGCTTTGGCTACACTTTTCGCGCTTTTGTTAGGTATTGATATAGTTACTAAATATTTTGTAAGGTCATTGTGACTGCATATTCATTGTTATTAAATGATGTAGGAAAGGGGCCAATGGTATCTATAATCACCGTGTCAAACGCTTGTGTAGGCGTCGGTGTAATTATCATTGTATAATATGTTTGATATGTATGGTTTTTAAATATTCAAAACAATTGCAAATCTATTACTATTGCATTAGCATAGAATCGCGACTAATGCAATAGAAAGCCTTGGTTTGTAGAGCGAGGCTTCAAAACTCGGCAGACGAGCAAATGATGCCCTTTATTTGAGTTCAGTGAAAAGAAGAATGAATTCTTGTGTCCAAACTGAGACTAGCCTTTATTTACAAATTTTCTAACTTATATACTAATTTACAAATTATCTAAAATTTATCTGACATATCTTGCATTTCATTCATACATCCAAAATGCCCAATGTAACATGGTGTTCAACTTTTTTGTTCACGTTACAAAATGCATTTACTGATCGACTGACCAATCAGCACAGTCATTATTTTTAAACAAATTACATTTCTCCTATTTAAGGTATTTAAAATAAAATAAAAAGAAATAAAAAGAAATTTGATTTTCGATTGTTACCCCTTAAGTACGGTCAAGTACCTAAAGCAATAAACTTTAAGTGGAGCAAGTGAAAATACTCATGTTTCACTTCGCTGTAGGTATTTTGGTATACGTATGAAGTGCAAGCATTTGTTTACCACATGTGTCATAATGTTTGTGTGTCATTGATATGGTCGTTTACAATTAATATTTTCTGTTATTTTTCTTACAAAAATATTGTGTGATGTTTTTGTGGAAATGAAAAATAAGTGTACACCACACCCTTACCCTTAAGATAAAATTTATGAGATTTTGAATAAATTTAAATCTGAATACAAATTAATAGTTTTAAATTTTTTTTTTTTTTTTTTTTTTTTTTTTTTTTTTTTTTTTTTTTATATGGTTAATGCATTTTTAGTAAGTATTATAAATAAGAATATATACTTATATCTACTTTATTTCATGATTTTTTTTGTATAATTTTAATGAGTTATTATGGAATATTCGTTTTTTATTATTTATTTCTAGTATTGAATTACAATTTTGTCTTTCTAGTATTCTATGTGGACCAATGTAGGGACTCTGATTTTTCTTTCTACTTTCTAGTTTTACTAATACTAAGTCTCCTACATCAAATAAACTTTTTATAATTTTCTTATCATATTCTAATTTTGATTTTTCTTTTGCCATATTTATTAAATTTTTTGCGTTATCTAATGCTCTCTTAATCCTAGTCCTAAGTTCATTAGCATAATTTTCCAAATCATAAACTTTAGTGTTAGTGCATAATGCGTCTGTGGGCAGAGTTGGTAATTTACCAAAAATCAACTGGTATGGAGAATAATTGCTATTTACGTGAGGTGTGGTATTATACGCAAATGTATAATAAGGTATCCACTTGTCCCACTCTAAATCCTCAACAAAATTTAACATATATTCATTTAATACTCTGTGATTTCTTTCCAGTGTTCCTATAGACTGATGGTGATATGGTGCTGAGAATTTCTGGTCTATATTTAATAGTTTGCATACTTCATTCATTAATTCATTTTTGAATTCAGTGCCTCTATCTGATTTTAATACTTTAAAGCAACCATATTTTAAAATAAACTGTTCTACTAGAGTTTTAGCTATATTTTTCGCTTCTTTTGTTTCCATAGGGTATGCTACAACATAATTTGTTAGTTCGCATTGCATTGTTAGTATATATCTATAATTATTAGAAATTCTTAATGGTCCTACTGTATCCATTTCTATTATTTCAAAACTAGTATTTGGGGTTTCGGTGATATTCATTTCCTCTCTAATATGTTTTGTTTGCTTATTTCTTAAACATTTATCGCAATTTACAACGTAATCTCTTACCATTTTTCTCATATTTTTCCAAACATATCTTTGTTTGAGTTTTAGTACAGTCTTTCGAATGCCTAAGTGTCCTGATAATGGTGAGTTGTGGAATTCTTCAATTAATTTGTTTTGTAATTTCTTATTTTTAATGTACTGCAAAGGATTATACAAGATGATATTCAAGTTAATGTTTTTATATTTTTTAGATTTTGTCAATCTTTGGTATACCTCATCATAAATTCTTTTCATATATTCTACTGATATCAGTTTGAAAATTTCATCGTCGCTAGCTAATGCGAGATCTTTAATATTCTGCTTATGCATATAGATTATCAGCTTCTCTAGAAACAAAACGTATTTTGCAAGATCATCACTAATATTCATATGATAGCTATTATTTATACAGTCAATGGTACCATTTAATTTATCATCATTGATAATTTTAAATTTCAATTTGTGCACATTTTTAATATCCTGTAGTGAAGTACATTCCCATATGTTTGTATATTTTTGTTGTTGGGATATGTTTTTCTCATCTGTGTTGTTTTCAGTTGTTTTGCCCTTTGCGTTCATTCCACGCGTAATTGCTAAAATTTTTGTTGGTTTGGAATAATCGTCTTCTATTGGAATCATGTTTTTTAGCATATCAGAATCTATCTTAATTCTAGATAATGCATCAGCATTTGTATTTATTTTTCCTTTTTTGTATATAATTTCAAAGTCATAATCTGGTAAATCAATCCGTACTCTAGTTAATTTAGAAGAGGGGTTTTTATGAGTAAAAAGTGAAACAAGAGGTCTGTGGTCAGTTACTACTATAAATCTTCTACCATATAAATATGGTCTAAAGTATTCAATGCCCCAATGTATAGCAAGTAATTCTTTTTCTATCACCGGTTTATTAATTTCGTGTTTATTCAAAGTTCTGCTAGCATAGGTTATTGGCAAATCTGTTCCTATTTCTCCCTGTGATAAGATTGCACCTAAAGCATAATTTGAAGCATCTGTTGTTAGAATGAAAGGTTTTTCAAAATCCGGATATTGTAGTATTGGTGAACTAATTAATTTTTGTCTTAATATGTTAAAAGTTTGTTGACATTCATCTGTCCATTCAAATGTTTTTCCTTTCTTTGTTTGATCATTCAGACATTTTGTTAATGTAGCGAAATTTTTTATAAAACGTCTATAGTAATTACAGAAAGCTACAAATCGTTTTACCTCGTTAGCATCTTTCGGTATTGGATAATTTTGTATTGCCTTGTGTTTTGCTGGGTCTGTTTTGATACCTTCTTTTGTTATTAGATGACCTAAATAAACAACTTCCGACTTTAAAAATACACATTTTCTTGCGTTCAATTTTAAATTGTATTTTGATAAACGTTCAAATACCTGTCTCAGATTGTCATTGTGATGTTTCAAACTACATCCAAAAATTATGATGTCGTCCACATATAAAAATGCTTTACTATCGAGACCTGAAAGTGCTATAGTTAGCATACGTTGGAAACTATTTGATGAAATTTTAAGACCAAAAGGTAGTCGTTTAAACTGATAGTGACCGTTTGATGTGGAAAATGCAGTTGGTTTTCTTGATTCTTTATCTAAGTTAATCTGATGAAACGAGTTTGTCATATCCAGAGTTGAAAAATATTTTGCTCTTCCCAATTTATCTAATACATCTTCAATTCTTGTAAGTGGAAATTTATCATTAACTATTTTCTTATTTAATTGTCTAAAATCTACTACAAGTCGCCATTTCTCTTTGTCTCCATTGCTTTTCTTTGGTACAACAAGTAATGGTGAGTTGTAAGGACTGGTTGAATGTTCAATAATATCGTCATCAAATAATTTTTGAACTTGTTGATCGATTTCTTCTATTTGAGTTTGTGGAAGTCTATAGTTTTTGATGTAAACTGGTGTTTTATCGGTTAAATTAAGATGTTGTGTATAAAAGTTATTTGCTGTTAAAACGTCGCCTTCTAAGTGAAATATGTCTTGATAGTATTTAAAAATGTTTATCAATTCATCCGTTGCTTTACTGTCAGTATTGTCAATTTTTAACGTTTGTAATAGTTTGCTAAATCTGTTTTTATTGTTTTGGGATTTAGTGAGCAAAACGTATTTATTTAATGGTTCAATTTCAAAATCAACATTTTTTAATATTACATCTTCATCTGTTGTATTTAGAAATTTAACATGAGTAATGCCTGTTCCTGGAACTATTGTATTCCCTATAAAAATTCCTGACTAATTCTTTACTTAAAATAATACTATCTTCCGTTAGATTTAATTGTACTGGACATATTAATTCAGATCGTTTCTCTATTTTAATGTAGTAATCTCTATTTATTGTAGATTTCATGGGAATTGTAATTTCTGTTTCTTGTAGAGTTAATGAAATCGTGAATGTTTCATAATCAATTTTGCATAAAAATGTTGTGAAAAAGTCTCTTCCCAAGATTCCGTCCGTTGGTATTGGAAAATTATCGCCGACTATGTTGAAATTGTGTTTTGATTGGTTATCATATAATTTAAAATTTAATTCTGTGATTCCAATAGATCTTATCTTTTCGTTTGTTATACTAGAAAATGAACATGATTGTGTTTTATCAATAAAAAGGTCTTCATTTAATTTTCCTAATTTACATAATGAAATATCAGCCCCTGTATCTATTAAAAATGTTAAGCTAGTTTTTGTTCCTATGTCTAATTCTATATAATTAGTAGTGTTTTTAGAAATAGAAAAAATTTTATTTAATTCTGCTCCGGAGGATGAATGATTAAATTTTGGTTGTTCATCTCCGGGCCTTCCGTGTTTTCCTGAACTACATGTACGCTATTTCCATTGTTATTTCGGTTTCGTCTACTATTATTATTATTGTTGTTTTGTCTATAGTTGTAATGGTTATTATCATTCCAGGTATTATTATTATAATTTCTATTATTATTATTTCTATGATTATTATTATTATTTCTATGAATATTATTATTATTATTTCTGTTATTGTTATAATTCGAATTTCTATTATTCTGGTTCGAAATATTGTTTCTGTTATAATTATTATTTCTAAAGTTATTATTTTTATTATTGTTTTTATTATTCCGCTTATTTGAATTGTTTCCATTATAAAAATATAATACTTGATTTTCATTACTAGAAAAGTCTTTTTCTAGTTCTATTGCAAGTTGTACAGCTTCATTCAAGTCCTTTGGCTTAGAAGCAAAAATTGTTGGCTTAATATCTGCATTAAGACCATTTTTGAATATATTCAATGCATAAGTATTATTAAGAGAAATAATTGTGTTTTTCTGTATAACATTGCATTGCGGTATTTCGTGTATTTGCAGTTCATTCAGTTCAGCAATCATTTCTAAAAGCTTCTCGTTATATGTTTGTATTTTCATGTTCTTTTGCATGAATCTACTCAAAGTTAGTTGTATTTGAGCTATAGTTTTTGTAGACTTATATCTTGATTGAAGTGAATTTTTAAGGTTATTGAAATCACTAATTTCTGTAGCACTTATAGCAGTTCTAACGCTTGGTGTTAATTTCACATTAATAACAAAATCTATGAGTTGTATTTTCGCGTCAGTTGTTAAAGAATTGTAAACTATTTCAACTATTTTCAAAAATGATGTTAAATCTTTGAAATTTCCAGAAAATTCTGGTATACTTTTCAATGATAGTTCTAAATTGAATGATGCCATTTTAACTGTGGAATTTGAACTTGAACTTGAATTTTCAGGAGTTAAGTTTGAGTTTTCAGTAGATACGTTTGAATTTTCAGCCTCTCTTTCTGAATCTGACATACTTTGAGTTGATTCTGTATCTAATCTTTCTAATTTTTGCTTTAACAGTGTCTTTGCTTTTTCATAAAGTTTGTAAAATTTCTCTATAAGTTTTTCTTTTATTTCTTAACCAATGCTAAATTCTACAAATTGTTTTTCAATTAACTCTACCTCTTCTAATTTTAAAATTAATGTTTTTTCAGTATATCCTCTGCTACCCGATTTTCTCAAATTAATGATAATTCTAGTCAATCTATCTATTAATTGGTCCATTTACAATACATTTTAGAATTTTTTTTTTTTTTTTGATATTTAATTTTATTTAAACAATGTTGTTGTTTACTTTCTTATTGACATATTTTTTATAATAACTATTTAGTTTTGAAATACATATGCTCAAAATAAATATAAAAATTATAGCTAATACTACAATCCAATGTTTTTCATCATTAGTGTGTTTGGGTTTTTCAGTATTGTTGCCTAATTCATAGCCAGCAATTGCTACTAAAATTGCGTTACTAATTTTACTCCACCAACCCATTTTGATGTTTTTATTTATGTATTTTTGTATAAATATATGTAAAAAAAAACAATTTTTGTGCCTACTTTAAGTCATAATAATGAAATAATTTAATTATTTATGTAAATTATCATTATAAAATGTAATTTTTGCTGCTTTTTATTTTTCTAACTCTTTTAATTGGTTGTAGAAGAGTTTCTTTGCGGTCCGCTGCTAAGGCTTATTAGCCGCCTTAATTCCGCTTTTTCTCTATTGAGCCGCTTCTTTTTGCCGCCCTTCGTCTTCTTTTTAGTTGGAGTTACAGGTGGTACTGGACGCTGTTTTTTCGACTTATTTCTCTCAAGATATTGTTCAATTGTAATTGGCTGTGGTCCACAATGCTTAGGGGTAGGTATGTAAGGTGGTGCCTGAATTTCCACGCCTTCAGTGGGATTGTACTCCTCCACTGCCAATCTGTTAACCAAATCTTCGAAAAGTTCATGAAAGTCTTCGTCCATTTAAAAAGAAAAATTCCAGATATGTTGGCCAAGGATCGCCATATAATATGTTTGATATGTATGGTTTTTAAATATTCAAAACAATTGCAAATCTATTACTATTGCATTAGCATAGAATCGCGACTAATGCAATAGAAAGCCTTGGTTTGTAGAGCGAGGCTTCAAAACTCGGCAGACGAGCAAATGATGCCCTTTATTTGAGTTCAGTGAAAAGAAGAATGAATTCTTGTGTCCAAACTGAGACTAGCCTTTATTTACAAATTTTCTAACTTATATACTAATTTACAAATTATCTAAAATTTATCTGACATATCTTGCATTTCATTCATACATCCAAAATGCCCAATGTAACATGGTGTTCAACTTTTTTGTTCACGTTACAAAATGCATTTACTGATCGACTGACCAATCAGCACAGTCATTATTTTTAAACAAATTACATTTCTCCTATTTAAGGTATTTAAAATAAAATAAAAAGAAATAAAAAGAAACTTGATTTTCGATTGTTACCCCTTAAGTACGGTCAAGTACCTAAAGCAATAAACTATAAGTGGAGCAAGTGAAAATACTCATGTTTCACTTCGCTGTAGGTATTTTGGTATACGTATGAAGTGCAAGCATTTGTTTACCACATGTGTCATAATGTTTGTGTGTCATTGATATGGTCGTTTACAATTAATATTTTCTGTTATTTTTCTTACAAAAATATTGTGTGATGTTTGTTTATAATTAACATAGTTTGTTATTTATAAATTTATTAGTTTTTGGTTTTATTCTTTTGTCTTTATAAGTCTGATTAACTCTTGCTTATTATGCATTTTTAGTTTCTTTGCACTCTTAAGTATTTTATTACAATTTATTCATTATGTAGTCTGTTTGTAAGTCACTCTTGTCTATTATGCATTTTTTGTTAATTTGTTTGTTTTTTGTAGTACGATCACCTTTTATACATTAAATTGCATGCTAAATATTTTGTTCGCCTCATGTTCATGGTCACACAGCCAATGAACTTAAAATATGATACATAATACTTTAACTGCTAAGTATGTAAAATTAACAGTAAACAACATTTTTTTATTAGATTAATAGTAATCAATATTTCTGTATAAAAAGAAGAAAAATTTAAATAAAGAGAGCCTTTTTGTTATTGAACATCAAATCATTTCTGCAAACAACTCGGTTCAAGTACTCTTTGTTGTTGAATAAACCTTAACACTTTAATCCAGTTTATGTGCTGAGATTAAAACAAGCATTTAATTAACAAACGAGTTAATTAACATTTTGGTGACCCCGACGTGATCCTGCTTAAAAGAGGAAAATGGCAACACTTGAGGAGCTGGTGACAAAACAGAAAGCCATCGGCGAGAGGATTGAGACGATCATTAGGAACTACAAGAAGGACCCGTTATCAAGGAAAACAACTGAAAGGTATTTTCAAGAACGATTGAAAAGGTTGGAGGAAGAGTGGTCAGCATTTGAGGCCAACGACAACGAAATCTGTCTGTTAAAATATCTGCCGATGGATCATGAGTATTTCGCCAAGGGGTACTACGAAGCCATAAGAGATATCGTGGACCAGTACACAGGAGTTCTACAACAAATGATGTTAAAGGTTACACCAACCTCAAACCAACCACTAGGGCAACAGTCTTGTACAACAGGTGCAGAAGCAGCATCAACAGGAGCTAGTGGGATCCAGGTCGAAGTTGTTAGTGGGATCACAAAACTGATCCGTAGACAGAGTGCGATGATGGCAGCGCTAGAGCGTTTATTGACGGACGATTTTACAGAAAGAGATGTCTCCAATGCCACCACATTGTGGCAAAATATTGAAGACATACATTTACAGATTTGCGAATTATGCGACGATCCAACAGACCAAGCATATAATATGGAACGATTCATATCACTGGAAACCAATGTAAGAAAAATGGTGAAAAAAGTTACCAGCAGGTCCACAGCATCACAGCCATCAGAGTTTGTTCATCATCAGACAGAAAGTATTCCAATGCCAAAAATCACTATACCCAAATTTGATGGAAACCAGATGAAATGGCAGGAATTTCATGATCTATTTTTATCACTGGTTGTCAATCTACCAATGACAAGAGTTCAAAAAATTTGGTACTTAAAAACACACTTAGTAGGAGAGGCAGCAAACTTGATAAAGCATTTTGCTGCAACAGAAGAAAATTTTGAAGCCGCATGGACGATGGTCATAGACCGCTACAACAACAAGAGGTTACTAGTCAGCAGATTAGTTCATGAATTGGTCGAAGATGCAGATGATAGAATAAGTGACAACTTTAAAGAGCTTCATGACAAAACTCAGGAGTGCCTTTTAGCGCTACAGAACCTTCAAATTGATACGTCATCTTGGGACCCGCTTCTGCTGCATTTATTACTGAAAAGGCTAGATCGAAACACACGATTGCGCTTTGAACAGTCTCTATTACAACCACGAGAAGTTCCAACAGTGAAAGAATTTTTGATGTTTTTGGAAAAACACTTTCAGTCCATTGAAGCAATGGGGGTCAAAAAGAAACACCCAATTTCGAAGGTTTGCACTTCAGTGGTAACTCAAGACGATTCCTGTGTCATGTGCAGAAACGGCAAACACCCCTTATTTGCTTGCAAGATGTTCCTTCAATCATCACCGGTAGCTCGGCTTCAATTCGTTCAAAAGAAAAAATATTGTTTCAATTGCTTAAAAACAGGCCATAACGTACAGAATTGCATTTCTAGAAGCTGCATGAAGTGTAACAAAAAACACAACACACTTCTTCACCTAGAAACCTCAGAACAAACCAGAAGCAACGTGGCTTCAAAGAACCAGACATCTAAAGGAAGCTTAACTCTGAATGCACAAGAAGTTGCCACATTAACCACAGCTAAAAATTCAAGTTCAAGCAATTATGTTCTTCTTAGCACAGCATTAATCATCGTCAAGGCAAGCGGAAAAGAAATACAATGCCGAGCAATTCTTGATTCCGGATCTCAACTTAATTTCGTCAGTGAGCGACTAGTTAAGCGCTTAGGACTTTCAACAAAACCAACTTCTATCTATATAAATGGAATCGGAGCAAGCAACACTAAGATTCGGCATAGAGTCAATATCACGTTACATTCTAGACTCAACAACTTCACGACGCAACTCGAAGCAGCTGTTCTTCCTCAGATAATATCTGCACAACCGTCGCAAACAATTAACATTGACAATTGGCCAATTCCCAAAAACATCAAACTTGCAGACCCGGAATTCAATCGCCCTGACAAAATAGATGTGCTTCTAGGTGCAGAGTTTTATCATCAGTTATTTTCAATCGGACAAATAAAATTGGGCAAGGAGCTGCCGACTTTGCCAAATACGGTATTGGGATGGGTCATTTCAGGAAGGGTTGGTGAAATTCAGCTATCATCGACAACCTGTGGAATGTGTACTGAGGAGGAAATCAAACTGGAAGAAACAATTACTCAACTATGGGAGCTAGAAAAGGTGGAAGCAGCAGATAAAACACTTTCTACGTCAGAAAAGCTTTGTGAAAATCATTTCGCAAATACTCATGCAGTCGATCAGAATGGAAGATTTGTCGTAAGACTGCCATTTTGCAGTAATCCCGAGGAACTTGGGGAGTCTCAGGGAATAGCATTCAACAGGTTTCTTGCTTTAGAGCGTCGACTTGCAAAGACACCAGAAATTAAAATGCAATACATACGATTCATGGAAGAGTATAAGTCGTTAGGACATATGACCGAAATAGACACCAATTCCATAGATAAACCTAACTACTTCATTTCTCACCACTGCATACTCAAGCCTGAAAGTTCGACAACCAAATTAAGAGTAGTCTTTGATGCCTCTGCGAAGACTTCTACTGGTGTATCATTAAATGACTTAATGTACACTGGACCAACCGTTCAAAGCGAACTTGTTTCCATTATACTCCGTTTTCGAATACCACGCTTTGTGTTTACCACAGACGTGGAAAAAATGTATCGACAAATGCTTATACATCCGGAAGACAGGAAATTTCAAACCATCATTTGGAGAGAGAGTCCAACTGCAGCAATTAAGCATTACCAATTGAACACAATAACCTACGGCACTCGAGCTGCACCGTATTTAGCAACTAAATGCCTGGAAAAAATCGCAAAGAAGAATATAGCACGATACCCTCTTGGAGCCAACTTTCTACTCAACAATTTTTACGTCGATGATGGGATGGGAGGGGATGATAGTTTGAGTACAACAATCACCATTCAGCAAGAATTGAAGCACATATTAAAACAGCATGGCCTAACTTTGCAAAAGTGGAGCGCAAATCATCACCAACTACTCCAAAACGTCTCAACGAACGAAGAAGTAAACATTGATTTTAACAACGAAAATCATCAAACAGTCAAAACCCTGGGATTGACATGGGTACCAAAAGTCGATGAGTTCCGTATAAAGGTATGTTTGGGTGATACCAAACGTGTTACTAAACGAACAGTTGTCTCAGATTTGGCTCGATTATTCGACCCGCTGGGAATTGTATCTCCAATTGTAGTCACGGCAAAAATGTTCATTCAGGAATTGTGGCAATTGAAACTTGAATGGGATCAAGCCCTACCAGCAGAACTACATACAAAATGGATGAACTTTCGGAACGACTTAACACACATAGACAACCTCAAGTTTTCGAGACACATCTTCCAAGGGCAGATTGCATCTGGAATCCAAATTCATACATTTGTAGACGCTTCGGAGAGAGCAGTTATAAAAAATGGCCAAATAATAGTAAGGCTACTATGCTCAAAATCACGAGTAGCACCTTTAAAACAACAAAGCCTTCCCCGTCTTGAACTCTGTGCAGCACGCTTAGGTGCTCAACTAACGGCTCGAGTGAAAGAGGACTTAAAACTTGAGGATAAGCCTACCTTCCTCTGGACAGACTCAATGATTGTTTTGGCCTGGATTAACTCGCAGTCATCATCTCATCAAACGTTTGTGGCCAATCGAATAGCCGCGATTCAGGAGTTAACAATGGCCGAACAATGGCGACATGTAACTTCAAAAGAAAATCCTGCTGACATCATATCGCGAGGACTGTCTCCAAAGGCATTACCATCATGCAACTTATGGTTCCATGGCCCAATCTTCCTACATGGGCATGAAGCAGTTTGGCCACAAAGATACTCGAAGGCCACAGATATACTGGAAGGTAACATGGAGCGGAAGAAAACAGCTACCGTGTTAACAATTGAGAATCCAACACCAATAATCTACAACATTGATCACAAGGGATCATTTCAAACATTGCAAAGAATTGTAGCCTATATGCTACGATTTATTAACAAAACAAGAAAAATAAATACACGTCCAGAACTCGCCTTGACAGTAATGGAACTCGAACAAGCCCTTGTAGTTATCGTACGAGCAATGCAGTCAGATTTCGAAGACGACTTAAAACATTTAAAAAGAAGTAATGTAGTTAGTAAGGCAAGTCCTTTCAGCAACCTTACCCCATTCTTGGATTCAAATGGTATAATTAGAGTGGGAGGACGATTAAGCACATCTTCCCTTTCATATGACGCCAAACATCCGATGCTGCTTCCCTACAATGACCCAATCTCAAGGTTACTCATGCAAACGGTGCATGAACAAAACAGACATTGCGGCCCACAAGCACTCCTGTCATACATTAGACAAAGATATTGGCCAATCAAGGGAAAGTCCGCAGCAAGATCGATTGTACAACATTGTATACGATGCTCCAGGGCCAAGCCAAGGCTGCTCAATCAGATTATGGGCAACTTACCAGCGGCGCGTGTCAGACCAGCTCGGCCATTCATCAACGCTGGAGTTGATTTTTGCGGACCGTTTTGGGTCCATTATAAGGTCAGAGGGAAAAGGCCTCAAAAGGTTTACATCGCAGTGTTTTGCTGTTTTGTTACCAAGGCGGTACACCTGGAATTAGTGAGTGATCTTACCACCGAATCGTTTATAGGATCACTAAAAAGATTTGTAAGTAGGCGAGGTCAATACCGAAATCTCTATTGTGACAACGCTACCAATTTTGTAGGAGCAAAGAATCAATTAACAGAACTATCAGAAACTATCCATTCTGGCTCAGCTCAAGAAATAATTAACCGAGAGTGTACATCGAGAGGGATAACGTTTCATTTTATACCCCCAAGAGCACCACATTTCGGTGGTTTGTGGGAAGCTGCGGTCAAGTCAGCAAAACATCTTCTCGTCAGAAGTGTGTCAACAGCATCGCTCACGTATGAAGAACTTGACACGGTAATCATTGAAATTGAAGGAATTCTCAATTCAAGACCAATAAGCCCAATGTCAGAAAACCCAAATGACTTAGCAGCATTAACTCCGGGCCACTTCCTGATTGGGGAACCCCTCAATGCTCAAGTTGACGCAAATTTCACACAAGAACGAGGCAACTTATTGACCAGGTGGAAACTAGTAACTCATCTCAAGAACGAGTTTTGGAGACGATGGTCACGGGAATATTTGAATGAACTACAATATCGACATAAATGGAAAACTCAAGCAAACAATATTAAAACCGGGGATATGGTAATAATCAAAGAAGACAACACAGCACCGTTACAGTGGCCATTGGGTAGAATTATAAAGGTACATCAAGGAGATGACGGTCTCGTCCGAGTAGCTGATGTTAAAACATTAACCGGCAACTTCAGAAGGCCTATTACACGTTTAGCGCCGTTACCAATAAATACTGAAGACGATAACGAAATATCTGTACAAGACCAAGCAATTGAAGCAAACGATAATGAATCTGAAATGCCCACGAAAAGGAGACGCACTTCCATCAATTCAAATATTCCCTTGATGATAATGACTATGATGCTGTTACCACTGGTACTAGGAATAAATATCTACGAGAAACAATTTGGAACACAACCTGGAATTTATTATGAGGGAATCGGAACAGCATTTATTTCACCCACAGAATGGCAATTTTTAATTTATTATGATTTGGAGGGGTTCTGGTCTGAACTAGCGCTATTCTCAAATGGAACCAAGACACTTAGTCATTTGTGCAAAGAAATGCAACAAAAGGCAACATGCACAGACCTAGTCAATTATTTTGAACATGCTGAGGCTAGGCTACTCATGGACAGCACATTACTTTCCGGGAAAAGACATAAAAGAGCTGCAATCGATCTTGTGGGAAACATTGCGCATACATTATTTGGAGTGCTAGACTCCGAATATGCAAAAACAATGGAACACACAATAGCGCAAGTTAACCAAAATGAAGCTCACTTACTCAATCTATTAAAGAATCAAACATCAATTATAGATTCGACCATTAACATAATTAAATTGGATCAAGAAGCGGTAAAGAAAAGGTTTGATAAAATGGATACCCAAATAGCAGAAATATACAATCGGATAAATAGCTACGGTGAAGAAGACAGAACCTATCGTATTTTTTCATCATTATGCATACAACTCACAATTATGGCAGCCACTTTAGACCAAACTCAATCCTTAATTCTTGATATCCTAACAAATACACATCATGGCATTATAAGCCCGTCATTACTTACTCCGATACAACTGCAACATGAACTAGACAAAATATCACTTCATCTGCCCGAATCACTCCAGTTTCCTGCAAAAAGAGAAGATTTCTTACAATTATACAAACTCATGAAGGTCACAGGAGGACTCGCAAAGACCACAGCAATTTTTAGTGTTACTTTACCACTGATTGAGAGTGAACCGTTCGATCTCTTCAATCTCATACCAATCCCAAGGTGGACTAACAACACGCTGATATCAATAAAACCATGTTCTCCGCTGTTGGCAATCAATAGGATTCAAGCCACATATTTCACCATAAGTAACTCAGAACTCGACGTATGCATTACCCTCAAAGAAGAAATATACATATGTTCAAAGGGTCAGATTCAATACAGGCCACGTGCAGCAGCATGTGCTTGCGAATTCAATTTGTTTATAAACAAAACAAAATCAGACTGTACATTACAGCAGTTAACAGCAAATTCTGCTTGGATTCCACTACGACTTCAGAACAAATGGATCTATGCAACACCGTCTTCATCTCATGCAATTATTGTATGCAGAAAAGAGATCACGCATTTAACTCTCACAGGATCAGGTTTACTTGGTTTAGAACCAGAATGCGTGCTCCAATACAATTCCACAACCATACAAGCACGGCAGAAAATATCCAGCTCAATAAAAACATCATACACCAAGTTTTGGGAGATCTCGGATGAAGCACATACAAACCTTGTCAAACCCCTTCTACATGAAATACATGAAAGCGAGTACATCTCACAAATACAAAACTTAACAGAATTACAAACTTCATTAGCAGAACAAAATATTTTCCAGCTTCCAAACCAAATTGAAGCCCAAAACTACCACCACATAACGATCGGCTACTCCACCTTATTCATTACTGGTGTCATCATTGTTTATCTTATCATTAAAAGGAATACCAACGTCACACCAACTCCAGCTCCTCGTAACTTGCAACCCACACCAGATTTCACAGTCCATATTTAGACCAAAAGATGTTTACCCAGCAGTTCAACTCAAGAAGATAAGAAATGTCAGTCCAGCATCTTCAACAAACCGCGATTCAACACCGGTTTTGAGCTGCGCTCAACGGGGGGAGCATGTTTATAATTAACATAGTTTGTTATTTATAAATTTATTAGTTTTTGGTTTTATTCTTTTGTCTTTATAAGTCTGATTAACTCTTGCTTATTATGCATTTTTAGTTTCTTTGCACTCTTAAGTATTTTATTACAATTTATTCATTATGTAGTCTGTTTGTAAGTCACTCTTGTCTATTATGCATTTTTTGTTAATTTGTTTGTTTTTTGTAGTACGATCACCTTTTATACATTAAATTGCATGCTAAATATTTTGTTCGCCTCATGTTCATGGTCACACAGCCAATGAACTTAAAATATGATACATAATACTTTAACTGCTAAGTATGTAAAATTAACAGTAAACAACATTTTTTTATTAGATTAATAGTAATCAATATTTCTGTATAAAAAGAAGAAAAATTTAAATAAAGAGAGCCTTTTTGTTATTGAACATTAAAGAGTCTACATCAAATCATTTCTGCAAACAACTCGGTTCAAGTACTGTTTGTTGTTGAATAAACCTTAACACTTTAATCCAGTTTATGTGCTGAGATTAAAACAAGCATTTAATTAACAAACGAGTTCATCTGTTGTATTTAGAAATTTAACATGAGTAATGCCTGTTCCGTGAACTATTGTATTCCCTATAAAAATTCCTGACTCTAATTCTTTACTTAAAATAATACTATCTTCCGTTAGATTTAATTGTACTGGACATATTAATTCAGATCGTTTCTCTATTTTAATGTAGTAATCTCTATTTATTGTAGATTTCATGGGAATTGTAATTTCTGTTTCTTGTAGAGTTAATGAAATCGTGAATGTTTCATAATCAATTTTGCATAAAAATGTTGTGAAAAAGTCTCTTCCCAAGATTCCGTCCGTTGGTATTGGAAAATTATCGCCGACTATGTTGAAATTGTGTTTTGATTGGTTATCATATAATTTAAAATTTAATTCTGTGATTCCAATAGATCTTATCTTTTCGTTTGTTATACCAGAAAATGAACATGATTGTGTTTTATCAATAAAAAGGTCTTCATTTAATTTTCCTAATTTACATAATGAAATATCAGCCCCTGTATCTATTAAAAATGTTAAGCTAGTTTTTGTTCCTATGTCTAATTCTATATAATTAGTAGTGTTTTTAGAAATAGAAAAAATTTTATTTAATTCTGCTCCGGAGGATGAATGATTAAATTTTGGTTGTTCATCTCCGGGCCTTCCGTGTTTTCCTGAACTACATGTACGCTATTTCCATTGTTATTTCGGTTTCGTCTACTATTATTATTATTGTTGTTTTGTCTATAGTTGTAATGGTTATTATCATTCCAGGTATTATTATTATAATTTCTATTATTATTATTTCTATGATTATTATTATTATTTCTATGAATATTATTATTATTATTTCTGTTATTGTTATAATTCGAATTTCTATTATTCTGGTTCGAAATATTGTTTCTGTTATAATTATTATTTCTAAAGTTATTATTTTTATTATTGTTTTTATTATTCCGCTTATTTGAATTGTTTCCATTATAAAAATATAATACTTGATTTTCATTACTAGAAAAGTCTTTTTCTAGTTCTATTGCAAGTTGTACAGCTTCATTCAAGTCCTTTGGCTTAGAAGCAAAAATTGTTGGCTTAATATCTGCATTAAGACCATTTTTGAATATATTCAATGCATAAGTATTATTAAGAGAAATAATTGTGTTTTTCTGTATAACATTGCATTGCGGTATTTCGTGTATTTGCAGTTCATTCAGTTCAGCAATCATTTCTAAAAGCTTCTCGTTATATGTTTGTATTTTCATGTTCTTTTGCATGAATCTACTCAAAGTTAGTTGTATTTGAGCTATAGTTTTTGTAGACTTATATCTTGATTGAAGTGAATTTTTAAGGTTATTGAAATCACTAATTTCTGTAGCACTTATAGCAGTTCTAACGCTTGGTGTTAATTTCACATTAATAACAAAATCTATGAGTTGTATTTTCGCGTCAGTTGTTAAAGAATTGTAAACTAATTCAACTATTTTCAAAAATGATGTTAAATCTTTGAAATTTCCAGAAAATTCTGGTATACTTTTCAATGATAGTTCTAAATTGAATGATGCCATTTTAACTGTGGAATTTGAACTTGAATTTTCAGGAGTTAAGTTTGAGTTTTCAGTAGATACGTTTGAATTTTCAGCCTCTCTTTCTGAATCTGACATACTTTGAGTTGATTCTGTATCTAATCTTTCTAATTTTTGCTTTAACAGTGTCTTTGCTTTTTCATAAAGTTTGTAAAATTTCTCTATAAGTTTTTCTTTTATTTCTTTACCAATGCTAAATTCTACAAATTGTTTTTCAATTAACTCTACCTCTTCTAATTTTAAAATTAATGTTTTTTCAGTATATCCTCTGCTACCCGATTTTCTCAAATTAATGATAATTCTAGTCAATCTATCTATTAATTGGTCCATTTACAATACATTTTAGAATTTTTTTTTTTTTTTGATATTTAATTTTATTTAAACAATGTTGTTGTTTACTTTCTTATTGACATATTTTTTATAATAACTATTTAGTTTTGAAATACATATGCTCAAAATCAATATAAAAATTATAGCTAATACTACAATCCAATGTTTTTCATCATTAGTGTGTTTGGGTTTTTCAGTATTGTTGCCTAATTCATAGCCAGCAATTGCTACTAAAATTGCGTTACTAATTTTACTCCACCAACCCATTTTGATGTTTTTATTTATGTATTTTTGTATAAATATATGTAAAAAAAAACAATTTTTGTGCCTACTTTAAGTCATAATAATGAAATAATTTAATTATTTATGTAAATTATCATTATAAAATGTAATTTTTGCTGCTTTTTATTTTTCTAACTCTTTTAATTGGTTGTAGAAGAGTTTCTTTGCGGTCCGCTGCTAAGGCTTATTAGCCGCCTTAATTCTGCTTTTTCTCTATTGAGCCGCTTCTTTTTGCCGCCCTTCGTCTTCTTTTTAGTTGGAGTTACAGGTGGTACTGGACGCTGTTTTTTCGACTTATTTCTCTCAAGATATTGTTCAATTGTAATTGGCTGTGGTCCACAATGCTTAGGGGTAGGTATGTAAGGTGGTGCCTGAATTTCCACGCCTTCAGTGGGATTGTACTCCTCCACTGCCAATCTGTTAACCAAATCTTCGAAAAGTTCATGAAAGTCTTCGTCCATTTAAAAAGAAAAATTCCAGATATGTTGGCCAAGGATCGCCATATAATATGTTTGATATGTATGGTTTTTAAATATTCAAAACAATTGCAAATCTATTACTATTGCATTAGCATAGAATCGCGACTAATGCAATAGAAAGCCTTGGTTTGTAGAGCGAGGCTTCAAAACTCGGCAGACGAGCAAATGATGCCCTTTATTTGAGTTCAGTGAAAAGAAGAATGAATTCTTGTGTCCAAACTGAGACTAGCCTTTATTTACAAATTTTCTAACTTATATACTAATTTACAAATTATCTAAAATTTATCTGACATATCTTGCATTTCATTCATACATCCAAAATGCCCAATGTAACATGGTGTTCAACTTTTTTGTTCACGTTACAAAATGCATTTACTGATCGACTGACCAATCAGCACAGTCATTATTTTTAAACAAATTACATTTCTCCTATTTAAGGTATTTAAAATAAAATAAAAAGAAATAAAAAGAAATTTGATTTTCGATTGTTACCCCTTAAGTACGGTCAAGTACCTAAAGCAATAAACTATAAGTGGAGCAAGTGAAAATACTCATGTTTCACTTCGCTGTAGGTATTTTGGTATACGTATGAAGTGCAAGCATTTGTTTACCACATGTGTCATAATGTTTGTGTGTCATTGATATGGTCGTTTACAATTAATATTTTCTGTTATTTTTCTTACAAAAATATTGTGTGATGTTTTTGTGGAAATGAAAAATAAGTGTACACCACAATTGGACCTTTTGTATGTTTTGTTATTTTGGCTTTTTGACATTTTTGGCAAGATTTGACGTATTTTGTTACATCTTTTGTTATATTTTTCCAATAGTAGTATCTTTTAATTTTATTTAGAGTTCTAGAAACACCTGAATGTCCGCCTTGTGCAGGGTCATCGTGGTATTGTTTCATTATGTTCTCTATAGTTTTGGTATCATTCTTTATGTGGGTCACCTGGTTCAGTAGCGCAACTGTTAAATTTTTCAAATATTTATTGCCCATTTCTTTAAATTCATTTGTAGAGATAAATTCGAAAATTTTCTCACTTGGTGACACTTGTAATTTATTTATTTTGAGTTTACCGGCGGCCACTTTTTCTAGCCTAGAGAAGAATTGTCCTAAGTCAATTTTCCCATTACTAAATAACTCGTTAATATTTATATATGTTAGTACCGTTTTGCCTTGCTTAATATAGCATTTTGTTGGGCTAATTCTTAGTTTGTTATATTTTCTGACGTCAGAGTTGTTTATTGGTACGTATATTTTGGGCTTAATTTCTTCATTTAATTGATACTTATTATTTTTACTATTATTACTATTTGTTATAATTTGTGTCTTTTTAGCCATTGATCTTGTAGTTATTTTTAATATATTATTATTATTTTCATTTAGTTCTTTTAATTCATTAATATTTATGCGCGATAATGCATCCGTTACATAATTGTCTTTTCCCCTAAGATATTCGACTGTGAAATCATAATTTTCTAAATCAAGTGTGACGGTCGCGTTAAGTCAAATTCGTTTAAATACAGCCAAAACGGCGAATTGGAACAATGTACGTTTGACACCACCTTGTAAACGGGCCATTGAACATGGGTTTAAATATTCATTTCGTGTAGAGATCAAATTAAAGATGGACGACCTTATGTCAAGTGCTATATGACAAGGTGACCCAGGTGACATTGAAAAAGAGTTAAAGACGATGAAAAGACGAAAAAGGTCAAAAACTGTTGAGCAAGCAAGAATACAAGACGTGAAGAAAAAATGGTCAGGGAAAAAGAAAAGGCTTCTAGAAAATAAGAGAAAAAATGGTGAAAAACCGCGTGTAGTTGTTCTGAAATTAAAAATTAACAAAAAGAAGCTTAAAGCAACCAAAAAAAAAAATACGGAAAGAAGTTTTTCTTTACACAGTTACTAGCCCATGTGAAGTAACGTGTCCAAGATATTCAACAAGTTTCAAAAATATAACTCGTGTTAATTGCTACACATGAACTGGCTAATTTAATAAAATAAATAATTATAGAATAAATACGAGGAAAATATGAACTTTTTTAATTCTTTGTTGGTCATCATATTCGTTCCCCACTGTGACTTTGACATCTAATTTTTGTTTAAATTTAAAACCCGTAAAAATGCAATTACTGGGGTAATTAAAAAAAAAAGAACGTTATGAAAAATCCAATATCTTAAAAAAAAATTTATAAAAAACGGTGCGGAGGCTTCATATAGTGAGGCTCTTTAGCTCAAATATAAAGCTGCTGAATAAATTACAACGAGGAAGGAAGAAACGAATAAAAAAAGTAGTTGCGGAAAAAGAATACGTTATATTCCTAGAGCAACGAATTGAAAACTTTTCATTCCTATTCCTAACTTCAAAACAAACCACGCACCTATGCAAAGTGAAAAATATAGAAAAAAATTGCAATTATACCATATTATAAAAGGCGGTATTTCATCTTTACTCATTTGCCGGAGTCAGAAGAAAGTTTTTCTGTGTACGTGTAAGCCTAAAAGGAAACGCTTGAATGAGGCAAAATCCTAGTCCGAGGGGAGAGGAGTTTCTCCAACTTTCAGCCGCCTATGAAAACAAACACTTAGCTACACTTCCAAGGCGAGATAAGTACCACGTCGACATACTTGTGTTTCTTTCCCGGTAATGTAATCAGCATGTTAAAGCTATATTCATATACATATATATATTTACACCACTATAATTTATATTACCCCTATAAGAATAAATAGATATTTGCCATAACTCTATAACTAACAAAAACCTTATTTCCTATTTATACAATTGAATTATATCCTAATATTAAAGATAATTATTTACAACCTAAAGTAAATAAAATAATTCAAAAATTATAGAAATAAGTACAAAACAATTTCTAGCCTAAGATTGGAACAAAACAAAATAAAATAGTACCTACAATTTATAGCTAAGAAAATCGGTATAAAGTAGGATAATACTTTTTGCAACCTAGCGCTAGTGTCTGAACAATAAAACAAAAAAAAGGAACATAACCTACTTAAGTCTAAATTTAATATTGTAATGGATCTGCTTAGATATAACAAATAAATACAAACGATTGCATGTCCCCCAATTTATAGTAAAGGGAACTAAACATTTTATTTTGTGTGGCCACGAGCGTGCACTAAATAACGTATTCGTGTAATTAGGTATTTGTATTAAGGGATAAGAATACAAACGGGATAACAATAAGAAATTGAATTATAACTGTATTGAACAAGAAACGTAACATATAATATAGTGTAAATCTATACCGCTACTTTGCATGTAAGCTACATACTATTTGTTTCATGTATTTCCTATTTATAAGAAATAAAATAAAAACGTAATATGTACACTTTATAAAAAAGGAAGGAATATGCATTATATGTGTTGATTAATTCAATGGTTGATGAGTAGTTAGGTTTGAAGGTTGGTCGTTCAATATATGTTTTGGGACATTACTATTTATCTTTTCAGGCACCAGTAATGTCATGGACGACATGTCTATGTCGTAAGGGGTGGGCAGCCTACCTAGGGAATCAACATAATTCCCCTAGCCCTGAATCCGTCTCCACGGTCGCAGTCCAATGTCCGTCTGTCATATTAGGGATACACTAAGCCTTCCCCCGTGTGTCCATAAAATTGTCCGTTGAGCTATATATATTTTTTTTGTTTGTCACCCAATAAAGGCACGTGAATTTAAATGTGTTAACCAAGCGGAGGAAAGAACCCCCCATTCCGGCGAGCTACAGCCTAACCACCTACGTGCCACCTCTGCGGCTCAAGGTTTATCACATTTTGGCGCCCAACGTGGGGCATGAAAAAAAAATGTCTCCATCACCGAGGTTGAGGATAGCCTTTGATGTCGTATGTCCTGGAAGGGTCAGCCTGACCCATGCCTGAGTTGCGACGACATCGGGGCTTGAGTTAATTCCTGTTGCCTCACTAAGAATCCAGTCCAATCACAAGGAAATTGGGAGTCATGGTTCGTAGTACTTTAAAGTCAAAGAACCATTAGCACAAATTTGTTTGTGAAAGGATTGATTCCGCGTGATGCATAGTAACTGTTTACGCCAGGGCGATCTTTGGTACACCTCTGACCCCTTGTGAATGATGCCAAGTCGCAGGAAGGTGATTTGACGTCAAGGGTGCGCTAACGTGCTTTGCTCTTTCTTAGTACGGCTTGTTGTTGGATATAATTGCCCTTTTTTGATGACGTGTCGTTTTCGTTTTTTGGCGCTAATTGGGGTTTTTTCGTGAAGCATTCATTCGTCGTTTTTCTACCATACACTACAGTCCATTAAAATTAAGAGTAAATTGTAAAATAAATTAAAGTAAAAAATAAATTAAAGTAAAAAATAAATTAAAGTAAAAAATAAATTAAAGTAAAAAATTAAATTAAAGTAAAAATAAAATTAAAGTTGTGAACCTTTTTGAAATTTAAAGTTAAATAATAAGCATTAATTGTGTTAAAATAATAATAAGTTGGAAAATAAAAGATTTGTGGACAAAACCCCGAATTTGTGTGCAGTTTTTGTTACCAGAAGCTTGAGGTTTGCTAAGTCAGCCATTTGGAAGCCGACATTTGGTCCTTCGAGCCGGATAGATAACCCTGGATTTCTTTTTTGAATACCTTCAAGCAGAGTAAAGGTAACAAACACAATTCGTGTTTCTTTTTTGACTTTCTTATTATTTTATATTATATTGTATTTATCTCTGGTGTGAAATTTCTGTGCAAATAAGATATTTGCACTGACTTAATATTTTCATTGCAAATATTCAAGTCACACACCGAAATCAAAAAAAATTGGCACAATACTGGGAAACTGTTCCCATATTGAACATTAAGACACTGCATTACCTAGCAGAGACTTAAACCATCGGTGGTTTTTAGCACGACGGATCACCCAGCTGTTTTGCACAACTCTGTCTTCTCGTGCCTGTCAACATTTATTACAGCTTCTGCCAGAATTTTGACACTAAATTTAATTTATTTATCATGCAAAAAAAAGTGGCTGCAAAAGTGAAAAATTACAAGAGTAAAATTTTATTTAATGAATGTTTTTTTAAAAAGGAAGTAAAAAGCGGCTGAACACTGCCCTGTCACCTGTGTTTCTATACTTGAAATTCCATATACATATAAAGGTAAATAAATCTTATTTAGCAGCTTCAATAAATAACACAAGAACTTGTATGAAAACCAAAAAGCAAGAAAACTTCTAGTTTCGTTTCGAATGAGGATCATCAAACACCAGGAATATTTTGAATTGATTTCCTCATCGTCATCATCACTAAGTGCCTGAAAAGGTATACAAAATTAAAGACACAAAGAGTTGCTGTCAAGTCCATCGCTGCTTGGGTGAAAGAACGCAATTGATTATTAAAATCAACCAATGACATTGGGTTGGATAAAACAACACGTATGAAACGGGCAACTAAACAACGAAAAACCTCCAACAAGTTAGGTGAGTCAATAAACCAACAATTTAATTCAGACCAACAAGCCAACCGGCCAAAAACAACCAGCTGTATATCAATTTTGTTCGTTTTGTTTTTACTTCTTTGCTTTTAGTAATTAAAATTGAAGGAATCATTTCCTTTTTATTATTGTGAACGTTATGACCAATCACGGTCAATCACTCAAAAGCAACTTGCATTGGACAAAAAAATATATTTCGGAAAGAAAAAATTCGTGGATTAGAAGTAATTATCTGTCAATACCCAAGCAAGCAAAGAAAATATTTTCTGAAAACTTTATAAATCAAGTGCGAAACAGTGATATTGTTAAACAGAATTTTTTCCTCATCGTCGCTGTGCGTAATCACTGGTGAATTTTGTGCAATAGATTTGAAGCGTTTAATAACTACTTCAATAATAAAAAAAATGTTATAAACTAATATTTCAATTGTGCAACGCATGAAAATTTGGATCTAATATGCAGGAATTTCATTGCCCTTATTACTATGCAAAAATTATTTTTACACAAAAAGTAATACTAGAAAAGGAAATGCAATTTTTGCATTTTATTTTATTTTACATTAAAAAGAAAAAATATTTCTTAGCAATAATTTGCTTTACATATGTATGTATCTTGTTATATTGTCAACTCTTTTTGTTGTTTCGTAGCCACCAAAAATAGAAATTAGTTTAATTTGACAACATGACAAAGGTAGCATGAACAACAACCTGCAGCCTTGTGGACGTAAACATAATCATTTTCATATACGCATATGTATTCTATTTTTGACAGGTTGTAGTCGGTAGCCCGCTGTCGTGAATGTGTTTAAAGCTTAAAACATTTTGTTGTCAATCAATTTTGTAATTGAATCAATTACCCATGTGACCAAAGAAGACACTTTCTGAAAACGAGAATTTGGTAATGGCTGGCCGAATTCAATATACCATTTTTTCGTCGTAGGTTGAACATTAACAACAAATCGAATTAAATCTGCCATTTTAGTGATTAAACCCGTATATTGATTCTTTTGGTTTCGGTGTAAATTGAAAATACAAGATGGTTGGTCTTGTAAAGTATTAGTTTGGGTGAGCTTGTGAATTTCATTCAATAATTTCGATCAATTTGATTCGGTGTATATTGAATATATGTTCGGTTTTTTCTTCTCGTTGTTTGTCATTGATTGATTTGTCTCCTTCCTGTTCCCCTTTTTTGCAATTATCCTATTACAAGGATTACATAGTTGATCTTTTTACCTTTGTTTCGAACCCTTGCATCGTGATTGTCTGCAATCGAACTTTGAACCCTCTCGTCATCGTTTCTAGTGTGACACCTGCAATTATCTGCAACATCTTTGATTTAATTTTCTCTTGGCTAGATAGAGATTTTTTTATTGTTGTTTCGCGTGGGATATCTATATCATTCGGATATAGTACTTTCTACCTGCAAAGATGGTGAAGTCAGATAAGTTGAAACAATTTGAGAAATATGCTGGATTATTTCTCGGGTTTGAAAGCGATTTTAATGAAACGAATAGAGGGAATCAGACAACATTTTTGCAATTATACCAGGATTACATAGTTTATCTTTTTTATTTTTGTTTCGAACCCTGGCCTCATGATTGTTTGCAATCGACATTTTGAACCCTCTCGTCGTCGTTGTTAGTGCGACAACTGCAATTATCTGTAACATCATCGATTTGATTTTCTCTTGTTTGGATAGGGATTTTCTATTTTGGTTTCGTATGGCATATCTATATTATTCGAATATAGTACTTGTTGCTTTCAAAGATGATGACATCAGATAAATTGCAACAATTTGAGAAATATGCTCGATTATTTCTCGAATTTGAGAGCGATTGTGATGAGAAAAATAGAGGGAACCAGACAACATTTACTACTGAGTTGGAAGGAGAAGAGTTTAAGGCATAATGGAAACGTGTAAGGTTTTCGTATGAGACATTCGCTACCGCGAGTGATAATGACACCGAAGAAAATTTCTACCCAATTAAAAATAATTACTTGTTTTTTCTTTTACATGTCAAGTTAAACTGATTTTTCCTATTTTTAGTTTTTGGTTAACCGGCGAGCCCGGTTTTGTTTTTGTATTTCAATGCTTCTTGAATTTATTGCGCTTTCTACTTCTAAGCAATCTTATTGTTGCTTTTTGTTTTTGTTTTAATTATTTTTAAAGTTTTTTTTCTATTTTGATTTTTGGTGTTACTTTCGATACACTTTGATCTCAATTGATAATAGATATTTTTTCGTCGGGACAATTTTTGATTGGAGGACCACTCGTAGCGCAACCGGAGGCGGAAATCGTCGAATCGCCACTTTCCATAAGTAATCGATGGCAGCCGGTCAAAGCTTTAAATCAACGCTTATGGTCAAAGAAAGAATGCATGTTGGAATGAATGTTGGTTTCGATACACAAATATTGCTAGTTGCCTAAGTCATGACCATACCTGGCGTACTTGCGAGAGTACGGGGAAATACAAACGGTTCGGTGACATACATCAATCGCTAAGTCATAAGCCGAGCACAAGACCTCGTTCGTCAGCTCGAAGAAACGCAAAGATTTGAAGTGCTCCAACCGGGAACGCACTTTGCCTACCCGCCCTAAGAAAAGAGGACCTCGTTCGTCCCATATCTCAGCCAGGGGACCTCGTTCGTCCGATGGTCATGACAGCGAGAGACCTAGTTCGTCTCAAGCCCATTGCTGCCCTAGTGCCAAGCTATCAACTCTAAGAAACAATACTATTGAAACCGACACTAATCATAAAAATCGTTGCAAATACATTTTTGAACGGGCACTTATTTACCCAAGCTTAGAACGTGGGTTGCGACGTGTACCAAAATGGAATAGAAATGGCTTATTCGTTGGAAGCTTAGGAAAATATTTGACACAATTCTCCATTTTTGGTTCATCATATCCGGCTCGTTTACTACATGAGCACTGATGATACTTAACTAATAATTTTTATATTTAGTTATGTACATATATACTAATTTATCATTTTATTTTCGACATTTAGATGACTGATGGCCAAATGGATTTGAAGGCTGCTAATGTATAGCTATCCCTACTTGTGTATTTTGTTCTTTTTTTTCCTTTATTAGTAGTTACCGGAACTATCTATATTCAGATTGCAGTACTGCAAGGCGGCCGGGATGTTTACGCCAGGGCGATCTTTGGTACACCTCTGACCCCTTGTGAATGATGCCAAGTCGCAGGAAGGTGATTTGACGTCAAGGGTGCGCTAACGTGCTTTGCTCTTTCTTAGTACGGCTTGTTGTTGGATATAATTGCCCTTTTTTGATGACGTGTCGTTTTCGTTTTTTGGCGCTAATTGGGGTTTTTTCGTGAAGCATTCATTCGTCGTTTTTCTACCATACACTACAGTCCATTAAAATTAAGAGTAAATTGTAAAATAAATTAAAGTAAAAAATAAATTAAAGTAAAAAATAAATTAAAGTAAAAAATAAATTAAAGTAAAAAATTAAATTAAAGTAAAAATAAAATTAAAGTTGTGAACCTTTTTGAAATTTAAAGTTAAATAATAAGCATTAATTGTGTTAAAATAATAATAAGTTGGAAAATAAAAGATTTGTGGACAAAACCCCGAATTTGTGTGCAGTTTTTGTTACCAGAAGCTTGAGGTTTGCTAAGTCAGCCATTTGGAAGCCGACAGTAACGTTTTCCGTCCATATCCGTATCCAGTCCGTGATTATTTAAACTTAATTCCGAAAAGTTTAAATTAACGTAATATAATACAAAACATATTGTTTTTATCAAAACAATTGGCATTTAAAGTTTTTTTTTGCATAATCTTGTTGTATACCGCCATTCACTGTTCTAAACATCTGCTTAGACCAGGCGATACGCGATATAAAATACGGGATTAATGTGATTGTGGAGATATATGATTATGGATTTTTTTTTTGAATAACCAACTACAAGCAAACTACAAATCAACCGAATACCTATTTGATATTTATCTAGAAAAAAAAAGAAGAATAAGATTGTTTTTGTTAAAGGAATCAATGTTTAACTACAATACTATTTTACAAATTTTGTCTAGTATACTAACAAACAAACAAATTGTCTACCATATCTATGAATGTATGTATGTATATGGTTAGTGCATGATTATTGCAGACATAACTACCACTTTCATTTATTTAAAATTATTGTACTCAATTACAAAACTCAATTATCTCATAAAATTGAAGCAAAGCTACTTTTTTTTTCATATACGTCTAAGTAAATATATATTCCGGCCTTGCGTAAACGTTTCCAAATTTGTCACGAACAAACCCACACACACATATACAAATACGTTACCTACATTTAGGTCCCGTTTACTCAAGTGTAATTGCTTCGCTTTTGTTTTGAAGGTTGTAGAGAAAATTTTCCTTGAAAAGCATTTGTGTTATTTTTTTTAGACAGGGTTAAATCGTTTAGAAACACATTTTCGGAATAAGATCTGCGTATTAGCTCCGAAGACATTTACCACACCTTAAGAAATATTACTATACGAGAATAAATAAATTGGAAAAATATATTAATATTTTTTTTTCTCAACCACTGAGGTTTGATTTTCTAACAGATTTAGTCAATTTATTGTAGCTATGCCGAGAGTACTAAGATCAGGGAGTAGAGCTGGTGTCAGTAGTAACCCCGAAACGGCTCCTGCTGCAAATGTTTCGTCACATACCCCAGGGCCTAGTAACACAGATCAGGTAACACCTTTATTAGATATCAGATTTAGACCCAATCAGGGACCTCGTACCACGTCCTCACCAGGATCTGACTTTGTAATTCACACGCCAACCTATAGCAGTTTAACCCAAAGAGATATGGGTGAACAAAACAGGTCGCGAAACAACGGGAATAATTTGCCGCGTCTGAACGAAGAAGTTAACCAAGACAGGGAGAGAATTAATGAAAGCCAGTCTTTAAGGGAATATGTTAGAGCATCGGTAGAAGCTGCACAGGCAGGTGTAATGAGGAACATACAGCAAAATATAGGCGAACTTATACCTAGGGTAGTAAGAGAATCCCTCAGATCAGAAAGAATCTCGTCAGGTAATCACAACAGTGCTAATCTTAATGGTAATCTCTATTTGACCGAACGAAATGTTCAACAACAAGACGAAAACCCGTATCGTCGACAACCCGCCAATCTTAATGACCATCAGCAACAGCAAAATAGCCAACCTCAGTACCTTGATAACCTTAACCGAAATTATTTTCAACGACAGCCAGACCCTTATAACCAGCAAGACTCTTATAATCAGCAATATCCTTATAACCAGCAAGACTCTTATAATCAGCAATATCCTTCTAACCAGCAAGACCCTTATAATCAGCAATATCCTTATAACCAGCAATATCCCTATAACCATCAACATCCTTTTAATCATCGAAATCAGTATCTCACTCAAAACATGGCATTCGGAAGCAGGCCTAGCACGCCACTACAATTGGAAAAGTGGGGCATTAAATACGATGGAACCTACAGGGGACTTACAATCGAAGATTTCATGTTTAGAGTAGAGGCTCTCAGAGAAGATTACAACTGTCCATGGAGTGTTGTCATGAAAGGCTTCCACCATCTACTAACTGGAGATGCTTATGAGTGGTTTTGGAACTTTCGGAAACAGAATCCAATTTGCGAATGGGGAACTTTAAAAGATAACATTATCAAAAAATTTCGACGATTCCAAAGCGATTTTGAAGTCCATAGACGAATAATGGAGAGAAGACAACAACTAACAGAGTCGGCAGATTCCTATATCGCAGAAATCGTTAGACTGAAAAAAAAAATTTGTGACGGTCGCGTTAAGTCAAATTCGTTTAAATACAGCCAAAACGGCGAATTGGAACAATGTACGTTTGACACCACCTTGTAAACGGGCCATTGAACATGGGTTTAAATATTCATTTCGTGTAGAGATCAAATTAAAGATGGACGACCTTATGTCAAGTGCTATATGACAAGGTTACCCAGGTGACATTGAAAAAGAGTTAAAGACGATGAAAAGACGAAAAAGGTCAAAAACTGTTGAGCAAGCAAGAATACAAGACGTGAAGAAAAAATGGTCAGGGAAAAAGAAAAGGCTTCTAGAAAATAAGAGAAAAAATGGTGAAAAACCGCGTGTAGTTGTTCTGAAATTAAAAATTAACAAAAAGAAGCTTAAAGCAACCAAAAAAAAATAATACTGAAAGAAGTTTTTCTTTACACAGTTACTAGCCCATGTGAAGTAACGTGTCCAAGATATTCAACAAGTTTCAAAAATATAACTCGTGTTAATTGCTACACATGAACTGGCTAATTTAATAATAAATAATTATAGAATAAATACGAGGAAAATATGAACTTTTTTAATTCTTTGTTGGTCATCATATTCGTTCCCCACTGTGACTGTGACATTTAATTTTTGTTTAAATTTAAAACCCGTAAAAATGCAATTACTGGGGTAATTAAAAAAAAAAGAACGTTATGAAAAATCCAATATCTTCAAAAAAAATTTATAAAAAACGGTGCGGAGGCTTCATATAGTGAGGCTCTTTATATACAAATATAAAGCTGCTGAATAAATTACAACGAGGAAGGAAGAAACGAATAAAAAAGTAGTTGCGGAAAAAGAATACGTTATATTCCTAGAGCAACGAATTGAAAACTTTTCATTCCTATTCCTAACTTCAAAACAAACCACGCACCTATGCAAAGTGAAAAATATAGAAAAAAATTGCAATTATACCATATTATAAAAGGCGGTATTTCATCTTTACTCATTTGCCGGAGTCAGAAGAAAGTTTTTCTGTGTACGTGTAAGCCTAAAAGGAAACGCTTGAATGAGGCAAAATCCTAGTCCGAGGGGAGAGGAGTTTCTCCAACTTTCAGCCGCCTATGAAAACAAACACTTAGCTACACTTCCAAGGCGAGATAAGTACCACGTCGACATACTTGTGTTTCTTTCCCGGTAATGTAATCAGCATGTTAAAGCTATATTCATATACATATATATATTTACACCACTATAATTTATATTACCCCTATAAGAATAAATAGATATTTGCCATAACTCTATAACTAACAAAAACCTTATTTCCTATTTATACAATTGAATTATATCCTAATATTAAAGATAATTATTTACAACCTAAAGTAAATAAAATAATTCAAAAATTATAGAAATAAGTACAAAACAATTTCTAGCCTAAGATTGGAACAAAACAAAATAAAATAGTACCTACAATTTATAGCTAAGAAAATCGGTATAAAGTAGGATAATACTTTTTGCAACCTAGCGCTAGTGTCTGAACAATAAAACAAAAAAAGTAACATAACCTACTTAAGTCTAATTTAATATTGTAATGGATCTGCTTAGATATAACAAATAAATACAAACGATTGCATGTCCCCCAATTTATAGTAAAGGGAACTAAACATTTTATTTTGTGTGGCCACGAGCGTGCACTAAATAACGTATTCGTGTAATTAGGTATTTGTATTAAGGGATAAGAATACAAACGGGATAACAATAAGAAATTGAATTATAACTGTATTGAACAAGAAACGTAACATATAATATAGTGTAAATCTATACCGCTACTTTGCATGTAAGCTACATACTATTTGTTTCATGTATTTCCTATTTATAAGAAATAAAATAAAAACGTAATATGTACACTTTATAAAAAAGGAAGGAATATGCATTATATGTGTTGATTAATTCAATGGTTGATGAGTAGTTAGGTTTGAAGGTTGGTCGTTCAATATATGTTTTGGGACATTACTATTTATCTTTTCAGGCACCAGTAATGTCATGGACGACATGTCTATGTCGTAAGGGGTGGGCAGCCTACCTAGGGAATCAACATCATTCCCCTAGCCCTGAATCCGTCTCCACGGTCGCAGTCCAATGTCCGTCTGTCATACTAGGGATACACTAAGCCTTCCCCCGTGTGTCCATAAAATTGTCCGTTGAGCTATATATATTTTTTTTGTTTGTCACCCAATAAAGGCACGTGAATTTAAATGTGTTAACCAAGCGGAGGAAAGAACCCCCCATTCCGGCGAGCTACAGCCTAACCACCTACGTGCCACCTCTGCGGCTCAAGGTTTATCACATTTTTTTTTTTTTTTTTTTTTTTTTTTTTACAACGGATAGTAGCTCTTCTGGGGTTTGGTCTTCATAAAATTCTACTTCGTTAATGCGTTTATAGTGCGGGACATGTCTATATGAAGTTCTTTTACTCAGATTCCTTTCGGAAACCACTAAACTGGTCATAAAATTCTTGAGGGACGAAATATTTTATAAATTCGGTGTGCCTGAGCTTTTGCATTCAGACAATGGAAAACAGCTGGTTTCCAATGATTTTCAAAATTTCCTTCTAATGTTTGGTGTCAAACACATGCGAACTGCCATCCACGCACCGCAATCTAACGCCAGTGAAAGGGTTAATCAAACCATATTAAGTTCCATACGTGCCTATCTACAGCAAGATCAGTCCAACTGGGATCAAAATTTATCTAAAATCGAATGTTCTATCCGAGCCTCAATTCACTCTTCGACAGGTGTAAGTCCTTATTTTGCCTTGACAGGCTACAATATGATAACGCACGCACAGGCCTACGACATAATGCGGAAAATCGGATCGATAGAAGATGGGGAGAATTTGGTACTGCCGAAATCATCACAGATGCAACTTATCCACCAAGAAATGAAAAATAAATTACAAGACGCGTACGCAAAGAACACGAAATCTTATAATAAAAGAAGCAGAAATGTCACCTTTAAACCTGGGCAAGAAGTCTATAGAAAAAACTTTGTGCAGAGTAATTTTTCAAAGGGAATAAATGCTAAACTATGTAAGCCTTGGCTGAAATGCCGAATAAGAAAAGCTGTTGGGAACTGCCAGTATGAAATAGAAAACCTAAAAGGTCAACTTATTGGAATAATACACGCCCAACATCTAAAGCAATAATGTCAACTCATAGCATCCGAATTGGAGTTTTTTTTTTGATAGTCCTTCATCATTCGAAATTGTGACACAGTAAGCCTTTTTGTGCGGCAGGAAAGATAGAAGAAGGAAGACATTTGAGAGATTAGGAAAACGTACACAGCTTAATATGGTATATAAATCTTAAACATTATTCTTATGCAGAAAAATTATCACTTAAATCCTTTATCCTGTATGTGCATACGCAGAACAACGTTTTTCTTGATAACTTCTCTCATGACCTCGTTTTGCACTCGTTTATTTTCTAATTATCATATTTAAGCTTAATTAAGCAGTTTTATGGTATAGTCAACTCAAACAGTATTATCTCAAAAATTTCTAAGGAAAGTAAAACAAACAAATTTTTTTTATAGCACAAATAACATATTTATCAGATAAAAAAAAATAGAGAATTTTTTTTGTATATGCAAATGTTTCTAGAGTACTGCAACAGCCGTGTCCCTTAACTATAAAACAACTTAATTTACAATCATACGTTTAAAACTTGATGCGAACGTCCTTTGGGAATTCATTTTCCATGAATGGTTCAAGTTACAGTCGGGAACATTTTCCTTATTTTTCTTCATACAAAGACCCTGTCACCTACGTCACAGCTTTCAAGTTGGATTAGCATTGCTAAGCAGCACGGGTAGAAGGAACTCGTGAAAAAAAGGAAAAAAAACTTGAGCATAGGGCTGCAGGGTTAACATCTGTTTAGTGTTACTGCACAGCGAGCATTTTGTCATCGTGTCCGCGAATGAAAGAAATTTGAGAACCAAAACCGGTCGAAAATGAGCCAAGTAGTTTTCATGCCTTTTTCTCATCTCGTTCGAGGCAATGTTTCCTAGCGCTGGCTCTACTGCCGATCCACTTATGGTCAGATACCCTAATACAATGTCTTTCTGCACAACCTACGTTTCGCGCCTGTTCGAAATGAAAGTGAACGTTTTTCTTTATAAACCTATTAAGGGAATGTAGTCGAACCCAGAAATTTGAGTTACTAATTTCTCGACGCTCCCGTTTTATATTCCCAACCCTTTGAGGCTTACAGGTAACCTTCAAAGAATTGGCTTTGTGACGGTCGCGTTAAGTCAAATTCGTTTAAATACAGCCAAAACGGCGAATTGGAACAATGTACGTTTGACACCACCTTGTAAACGGGCCATTGAACATGGGTTTAAATATTCATTTCGTGTAGAGATCAAATTAAAGATGGACGACCTTATGTCAAGTGCTATATGACAAGGTGACCCAGGTGACATTGAAAAAGAGTTAAAGACGATGAAAAGACGAAAAAGGTCAAAAACTGTTGAGCAAGCAAGAATACAAGACGTGAAGAAAAAATGGTCAGGGAAAAAGAAAAGGCTTCTAGAAAATAAGAGAAAAAATGGTGAAAAACCGCGTGTAGTTGTTCTGAAATTAAAAATTAACAAAAAGAAGCTTAAAGCAACCAAAAAAAAAATATACGGAAAGAAGTTTTTCTTTACACAGTTACTAGCCCATGTGAAGTAACGTGTCCAAGATATTCAACAAGTTTCAAAAATATAACTCGTGTTAATTGCTACACATGAACTGGCTAATTTAATAAAATAAATAATTATAGAATAAATACGAGGAAAATATGAACTTTTTTAATTCTTTGTTGGTCATCATATTCGTTCCCCACTGTGACTTTGACATTTAATTTTTGTTTAAATTTAAAACCCGTAAAATGCAATTACTGGGGTAATTAAAAAAAAAAAAAGAACGTTATGAAAAATCCAATATCTTCAAAAAAAATTTATAAAAAACGGTGCGGAGGCTTCATATAGTGAGGCTCTTTATATACAAATATAAAGCTGCTGAATAAATTACAACGAGGAAGGAAGAAACGAATAAAAAAGTAGTTGCGGAAAAAGAATACGTTATATTCCTAGAGCAACGAATTGAAAACTTTTCATTCCTATTCCTAACTTCAAAACAAACCACGCACCTATGCAAAGTGAAAAATATAGAAAAAAATTGCAATTATACCATATTATAAAAGGCGGTATTTCATCTTTACTCATTTGCCGGAGTCAGAAGAAAGTTTTTCTGTGTACGTGTAAGCCTAAAAGGAAACGCTTGAATGAGGCAAAATCCTAGTCCGAGGGGAGAGGAGTTTCTCCAACTTTCAGCCGCCTATGAAAACAAACACTTAGCTACACTTCCAAGGCGAGATAAGTACCACGTCGACATACTTGTGTTTCTTTCCCGGTAATGTAATCAGCATGTTACAGCTATATTCATATACATATATATATTTACACCACTATAATTTATATTACCCCTATAAGAATAAATAGATATTTGCCATAACTCTATAACTAACAAAAACCTTATTTCCTATTTATACAATTGAATTATGTCCTAATATTAAAGATAATTATTTACAACCTAAAGTAAATAAAATAATTCAAAAATTATAGAAATAAGTACAAAACAATTTCTAGCCTAAGATTGGAACAAAACAAAATAAAATAGTACCTACAATTTATAGCTAAGAAAATCGGTATAAAGTAGGATAATACTTTTTGCAACCTAGCGCTAGTGTCTGAACAATAAAACAAAAAAAAGGAACATAACCTACTTAAGTCTAAATTTAATATTGTAATGGATCTGCTTAGATATAACAAATAAATACAAACGATTGCATGTCCCCCAATTTATAGTAAAGGGAACTAAACATTTTATTTTGTGTGGCCACGAGCGTGCACTAAATAACGTATTCGTGTAATTAGGTATTTGTATTAAGGGATAAGAATACAAACGGGATAACAATAAGAAATTGAATTATAACTGTATTGAACAAGAAACGTAACATATAATATAGTGTAAATCTATACCGCTACTTTGCATGTAAGCTACATACTATTTGTTTCATGTATTTCCTATTTATAAGAAATAAAATAAAAACGTAATATGTACACTTTATAAAAAAGGAAGGAATATGCATTATATGTGTTGATTAATTCAATGGTTGATGAGTAGTTAGGTTTGAAGGTTGGTCGTTCAATATATGTTTTGGGACATTACTATTTATCTTTTCAGGCACCAGTAATGTCATGGAGTGGGCAGCCTACCTAGGGAATCAACATCATTCCCCTAGCCCTGAATCCGTCTCCACGGTCGCAGTCCAATGTCCGTCTGTCATATTAGGGATACACTAAGCCTTCCCCCGTGTGTCCATAAAATTGTCCGTTGAGCTATATATATTTTTTTTTGTCACCCAATAAAGGCACGTGAATTTAAATGTGTTAACCAAGCGGAGGAAAGAACCCCCCATTCCGGCGAGCTACAGCCTAACCACCTACGTGCCACCTCTGCGGCTCAAGGTTTATCACACAAGTCGCATTCTTGTTAATTTTGAACTTGGATTTTTCATTGAGAAAAGGTAAGAGAGTGGTCTGTGATCGGATCGTACTAGAAAATGTTTGCCATATATATATGGTCTGAAATGTTTTATAGCCCAATGTATGGCTGTTAGTTCTTGTTCAATTGTTGACTTATTGCTTTCGCCTTTAGTAAAAGTTTTTGATGCGTATGATATAGGCAATTGTTTTCCATTATGTTCTTGAGTAAGTACAGCTCCACAAGCTTGTTTACTTGCATCTGCCGTTATGCGAAATTGCTTCGTGAAGTCTGGATACTGAAGTAATGTTGGTTTCATTAGTGCTTTTTTAAGATAATTAAATGCATGGTCACAATCTTTAGTCCATTCGAACTGCACTCCTTCCTTGGATAATTTTGTTAGATGTCTGGAATATTCCGAAAAATTTTTAATAAATCTACGGTAGTAATTGCAAAAGGCTACAAACCTTTTTGCGCTATCAGCATCTTTTGGTACTGGATAGTTTTCTATAACTGTATATTTACTATCGTCGGGTAATATTCCTTTATCTGTGCATTTATGACCAAGGTAAGTTACTTCTCTCATAAAAAATTAACATTTTTCTGGGTGAAGTTTTAAATTGTGCTGTCGACATAAGTCGAAGACATTTTGTAAATTTAAAAGCATATGTTTTTTCTGAACATCCCAACACTACTAAATCATCCATATACAAAAAGGCTTGGTCTGGTTTTAAACCATCTGGGAAAGATGGTGTCATTCTATTCACCATTTTGGCGAGAGTAAGGTGGTGGCTCTAGATATTTCCAAGGCGTTTGATAGAGTTTGGCATGGTGCACTTCTGTCAAAACTTATTGCTTTTGGTGTCGGTGATGTCTTCTCTCGATTTATATCAAGCTTTCTCAGAGATCGCACTATACGAGTTGTTATAGAAGGGATCTCATCAAACGAGTTCAAGATTAATTCAGGGGTACCGCAAGGATCCGTTCTTTCTCCCACACTTTTTCTTATTTTCTTAAACGACCTTCTACTTCAAACTTTCAATCCTATCTACTCTTTTGCAGATGACAGCAGCATGTGCCATTCATATTCATTCAATAACAGACCAAGCCTGCCGGAGATCGCGGCAATGAGGCAAAATATGAATGATTCGATAAATAATGATCTTTTAGCAATCCATGAATGGGGACGTGCGAATAGGGTCGAATTTAATGCTCGCAAGACCCAGTGTTGTATGCTTACACACAAATGTACATACAATCATGCTGCTTCATCTGTAATAATGGGTGGTGTAGATATTGAGGAATCAGAAACTCTTGATGTTCTTGGCATGAAAATTAAATGTGATGTTCGATGGACTGATCATATTTTTCAGGTTTCAAAAGAAGCATTCAAGTGCCTCGGCTTTCTAAGACGGTGTAAGAGATACTTCACTCCATCTGATCTCCTTAATATTTACACCACCTATATCCGACCGAAAATGGAATACAACTCTCATGTATGGGCCGGTGCTTCAAAGTCTATTTTGAAGATACTCGACCGGGTACAGGAGAGGGCAAAGAAGCTCATCGGTGACAGTAGGGTAGCCAACTCTATTGACTCACTGGAGCATCGACGCAATGTGGGATGTATTTCACTGTTTTATCGTTACTACAATGGAATGTGCTCTAATGAAATCAGGGAACTTGTTCCCGAAACCCGCTCATTTGTACGAACAACACGTTCTTCGTTAAGAGCGCATCCATTTGTGGTTGATATGCCAGTGGATCGCACTACGCATTACAGAGAAAATTCGTTCTTTAGCCGAACAGTTCGCATGTGGAATAAACTTCCTGCAGAGGTCTTTCCTGTTACTTTTAATGTGGGAAAATTCAAATCGAACGTCCACAGACACTACTCCCTTTATCCTCCTTTCCATAACCAATTTTCCTAGTTCCGGCACAATGCATTGCATATGTAGGGGTCATCCCCTGAGTGCTGGTCCAAGTTAAAAAAAAAAAAAAAAAAAAAAAACCACTAAAAGCAAGTGTCATCATTCTTTGAAAAGAGTTAGGTGCTATTTTTAAACCATATGGTAATCTAGTAAATCTGTATGAACCGTTGCTTGTTGAGAATCCTGTTAAATCTCTAGAGTCATTTTCTAAACCAATTTGGTGAAATCCTGACATCAAATCTAAGCAAGAGAAATATTTTGCTCTGCCTAGTTGATCCAGAATATCATCTATCCTCGGTAAAGGAAATTTATCTGCCATTAATTTTTTATTTAATTGTCTATAGTCAATAACAAGTCTCCATTTTTTTTTGTCTGAATTCGGTAATGATTTTTTCGGTACCAATAGAATTGGACTGTTATATTCTGAGTATGATGGTTCAACGATTTTATCTTGTATTAATTTTTTCACTTGTTCGTCGATCTCTTCCTTGTGAGTATGTGGTATACGGTAATTCTTTATATATACCGGTTGTGTATCTTTTACCCTTAACTTTTGTTGATAGAAATTGTTAGTTGTTATTGGTTCTGTTTCCAAACCGAAAATATCACTGTATTCTGAACAAAGGTTAGTTAATGTTTCCTTAAATTGATTTGGAAATTTTTCTTTTAAAATTTTTAATATTTCTGATTTTCTATGTTTATTATGATATTTTTTATTCTTGATTATATCATAATCAGTGGCATTTTCTGTTTTTATTTGTGTGAGTTTAATGTGAATGATTTGGTTATTAGTGTTTAGGATACGAATAAATGCTTTATTGGATTTTACTAATGTGTTTGGTACAAAAACTCCTGTTTCAATTTCATGATTAGGTATTAGAATATCCTCGTCTGAGTTAGATATTTTTATTAGACGTATAACTTCAGATCTTGCGGGTAAAATTATATCAGAATTTTTGTTAGTAATTGGTATTGTTATTGGTTGAGGTATATTTAATGGTCTAAGTACAAAGTAATCATATTCATCATTAAAATCTAAAATGCAGTTATATTTTTTTATGAAGTCCATTCCAATGATTCCATCGCATGGTATTGGGAAATCATTGTGTATCACTTGAAAATTGTGGGGTATCAGGAAATTTTTGAACTTTAGATCAAAGAATACACTGCCTATTGATTTGATTTCACCTTGTCCTATTCCACTAAGGTTAGTTGTTTTGTTAGTGTTAATGTGTTTTAATTCAAAATGTTTTAGTTTTATTAATGAAATATCTGCTACTGTGTCTATTAGTAGTGATATTGGGCCGTTAGTATTGTTAATTTGGATATTAATGAAAACACATAAGTTAAGGTTTAGATTGTATATTCTATTGTCTATTGTGTTGATCTTAGGGGAAGATCGCGGTTTTCCGACTCATTTGTTTCTGTTGCTCTAACGTAGTTTTGGTTTCTACGTGTAAAGTTATTATTGTATCTTGGTCGATTTCTATTAATGTTATTGTTATTATTGTTGTTGCTATTTAAATTATTGTTATTATAGCTGTTGTTATGGAAGTTATTTCGTTGGTTATTGTACCTTCCATGGAATTGTCTATTGTTATTTCCTCGGTAATTACTGCGGAATCTTTTCTGTACGAAGTGTAAAATGGTATTTTGTTGACCGGTTGCTTCGGTGCAACTGTTAACAAATTTACTTACTGCATCGTTCATGTTGTTGAACTGTCCTGCCTCCATAATAAGTTTTACCTTATCTATGGTGCAGTTCTTCGTAAGTGCTTTAACAGCAGCTTGTGTGGAGTATTTGCCTGCAATATCAGGTGATAATCCATCTGATATGTAAGCATTTTCCAAAGATTTTGTAAGAATTTCAATTTCATTACAATAAGCATTGGCAGTTTTATTGTTTTGTTTTATATTCATGAGTTTTGCGGTTAGTACTTCTACTGACTCGCCTTTTACTGTATTTTTTAGTTTATCTATGACTTCTATTATTGTGTTTTCATTAGTTATCAAGTTTCTGGCATTACCTTTTAATTTAGTTTTTATAAGGTTTATTGCTAGTGCTTCATTAGTACCTTTTATAGAATTTACTAAGAGTAGTGAATCAATGAATGACCTCAAATTATCTGATTTTCCATCGAAATCAGGAATGAGCTTTGCAGCTGTATTTAGGAAATCTACAGGTGTTTGCGCCATGATTGGTTGTTTTTTGTTCGCTGGTTCAGTGGTAAGTTGTGCTATTTCTATTTGTTCGTGCAAAATCAATGGTATTGTAATTTTAAGTCCTTTTCTTTTGGTAATATATATTAATTTATTCCTAGTATCTTGAAAAAATGCTTCAGCAGCTGTTTTATGTGCTGTTGTTAGTCTGTTATAATTTACATTTAATATTACTCTAATTTGTTCTATTCTTTGTAAAAGTATTTTTAAATGTTTTTGTAATGTTTCTTCTTTAATTGATCTATCTAAATTAAGGCATTTGTATGATTTATTAAAGTCTTCTCTAATCAGTCTAACTTTTGCTATAATGTCTTTCCATTCCATTTAAATTCTGTCAAGATCATTCGCTCTACTAGAATATCTTTTCTTTAATTGTCTAGCATGCATTTTATATACTGTAAGAGCAAAATTAAGGACCATTAATGTTGTTATTAATATTAAGCAAATTTCTATTGATTGCAAATTTATTTGTTCTTTTATTTCTATTTCGCCACGAGCGTTTAACGCTTACTGGCCCTAGTGTGCGGCTTTAGCGCACTACAGTTAAGTTAAAATTAGTTGTGTAAATAGTTAAGTTAATCATGTCATTAATCTAAAATTCCAGTTCATGTACATCTGATACGAATTTATGTACCGGAGGCTTCATTGAGGAGTTTACGTCTTTTGATAGACAGGTCTCTCATTTATCCTTGTGTCATCGTCCTAGTTTGGTGGTGGTGTTCGATTGCTGATATTGTTTTCTGGTACGTGAGTATGATGATGATTCCAGTCCAATTTTGTAATCCAGTTTCCAATTATTGAAGGCAGTTTGATTTTAATTCTGCCTTTTGGCCAGCCGGTCATCTTCCTCTGACGGATCGTTTTAGGCTGGCCCGTCAGGAACCATTAAATTTTAAGGATTAAATGGCAGTATTTGTTTTAAATTTTCTTTGGGTGCTCTTTGTTAAGCACTCCAAAGTTTGGCAGGATCGCCATGTAATATTTATTTAGTAAAAGATTTTTGCATATTAAAACAGTAAAAGATTAATTTTAATTAATTTTATTTAACTGAGCAACTCGTGCGTCGCTCCAGTTGTTATTTTCTTTCTGTCGTGTCTGTTGGGTAAATCTCCTTCTTTTATACAAATTTTGAGAAGAAAGATTAACCCCCTAATTCTATTGTGCTTACATTTGGTTTCTTATAATTACTTGAAATTAGTTCAGCGGGAAAACAAAATAAATGTGTTTCCCACCGATGAAATGTGAGGCGGCATAGAACACACACAAACATGAAGAATATTTCAAGTGCAGCGACAGAGTTAGACACATTGTGTGTGCAATGTCACAACACTGACCGTTTAGCATTTTCATACTCAAACGCATATTTCAAGTGCAGCGGCACGAGGTGTCAAATAGTGTCTGCTGTCCATGTGAATTTTTAGTGACACTTGATATTTATTTATTTCATTATATGCATGCCTTTTAAGGAATGAAATCATGTTGTATGATAACGAGTGTAATCATGCTACAATATATTTGATTTCACACTGCATCCATAAACGCATATGGCCAATATTGGTATCATTTTAAAGCTTTAGAAGAGTTCTTTTAAAATATACAAAAATTATGTGAAAATGCTTTAGTCAGCAAAGTTGATAATTGTTATACCATAGAGAAAATCCTTTCATTTAAATTAACTACAAACTAGTGCACATTCGTAACATTTTCGAATAACATTTAGTATAACCTGTATTGGGAGCTCAAAAGGAATATGTAGATGTCATCTGAACTAGTTGGAAACCTCGCCAGGTCAACCGGTTTGCAACATAAATGAAAAAAGAACTTCAAAAGCTTTACTCAGTTTTTTTTATTTCACCATTTTCCACACCCCTATATATTTTTTTTGGAGCTGTGACACTAAACTAGACTTGTTCCGAAAATCCTTTTGCGCTAGAGTGAATCCGTGGTAAACTAAACTGGTGTTTGTTGTTGAAATTAAATTTTTATTACACTTTTATTTGAAAGAACTACATGTGTATATACATATGTATGTATATCGAGTGATATAAAATTTTGTAAGAACTATATTGGCACCTAAAGCAATAAAACTTTAAATAAATTTTTCATATCCAAAAAAAGATCTATTCTAAAGCTTTCAAATGATACCAAAAATCACACTTACACAAATGGACAAAAATCGCCGTCATTTGCCCTTTAGAATGTTTGAAGAGCTACCACGCCCCGAAAATAATTCAAACCCAAAATTTTGTATTTTTATCAAAAACTATAATTTATTAACACTGTATTTCAGTTAAAACAATTCTTTTATCTTTAAACTTATTTACAAAATTAAATATTTAATGTTTGTAGTGAATATTTGTAGTGGACAAAAGTCGCCGTCGCTGGATCCTAGCTTATCTTCTAGCATATATATTATACTTAAATGAAAGCCGTTTTGTCCCTTAAAACTCTTTTGAAAATAAATCTGTGCAATATTGTATTTTTCAGATTGATCTTTCACAATTTAATAACTGTATTTGTTTTAAAAAGTTCGCCAAACGCCGCGTGGTTATTAAAAGTGACTCAAAAAAAGGAAAGAAGCGGCAGTTGAGCAGCGGAAAATCATTTTAAATGCATATAAAGAAAAGAAAAATATTCGGGAAATATGCACATTAGTAGGTCGGCCACGTATTACTAATACTGACGTAATAAATCGCTTTAAAATCAACTCAGAGTGTGTGTATCAACAGAGAAGTGGACAACCGCCGCACAGTGGCTGAAAATCGTTTTTCATTGGCCAAAATTTTGTAACTTTTGAACCGATCAAAATATTGAAGTCATTTTTATTTTATTGGATAGATATTTAGTTTAGCTGGACTCAGTTTAAATTACATTAAAATTGATTGAGGACTTTTTAAGGAATTCTAGGTCAAAGTTGAACTTTTGAATTTTTTTAACTTTTAGAGTGAAATATGGGTTTATTTTTTTTTTATTTATTAAAAAATTTAATATTTATATTCATATTCATCTTGAACATGTTTCTTTTTTGAACTTCTTAACTCTTTGTTGGTTTCGTTGTTTCTTATTGATCCTGAAGACCCGAAATCCAAATCATAACTGATTTTTAGTATGTGTTCCATAAGTCGTATTCTTGCATGTAGTGGTGATAATCCATATTCATATGCATCGGTATTATCTAATGATTTTGTCGGGACTTGGTTTAATTGGGTTGATGTTGCTTGGCATATACTGCAGCTGGATGCAGCCTTCGTGTTAGTCAAAGCCTGACCTACTTTTCCAGCTATCATTGTCAGCACTAATTGGTAGCTTACTTCAATTTGCTGCCCATATAACTGTAATTGTAATGGCTGTAGTGTTGCAATTTGGGCCTTGGTATCAATAACTTCTTTGTTAATGGCATCATGAGTTTCTTTTTTGAATTCAAATTTGATTGGCCTGCAGTATTTCGTAGAAGATGGTGTCTCATTTTTCCAAATATCCATTGTTTGCATTATACTAGTCGAAGGCTCTGAATCTTCCAAAATCTTTTTCATTCGCAATGGTACAAATGATACCATGAACATATCCGAGTCCGAAATATTTTCACATACAACTTGTTTGTATTGTTTTTGTCCCGAAGAACCATCACATCCCCATTTACAAAAAAAGAATTAACTTTGTGTTCCCATATTTCTTTAACTCATTTCCTGTTATTGATTATAGCAAGCGTTCTGCTGTGTGATCAAGTAGAGATTGTAGTTGTACCTCTGCCGAAATTGGTGTGATTGCAATAGTGTCCTTTGATGGCAAACAGTCCATTTTAGCAGCGGTTATGTAATGAATGATATGCTGGATACATATTTGAACCTTTTTCAATCGCACGCAATCTGAGCTTAATATATTGCTGTTTTGTTAATTTCAAATCCAGAAATAATGCTAATGCCTCCTCTTTTGTGTACTGTATTGCATCACTCGGATTTGGTATATTTTTAAGAATCCGTTTTGTTCTCACTGGACTAGCTTTAACAAATTTTTCAATGATATCCACTTTTGTTAATTGGTTCTGTGATCGTAATTGATGTAGGAAAGATTCTTTTATATTTGTACAACCAATTGCATCGTTGATATCTTTAAGTTTCCGCCTCTTAGATCTATCGCTGCAGTTGTCCAATGATATGCGTGGTCTTCCAGCCTTATCTTGCTTTGCTGCAGCGACAGTAAGTTGGCATTCTAACCAATTTGCACTTTTTATATAAAAGTTTTGTTTACTGTAGCGAACTTCTTTGTAGCGTTTTTTTAGTGCTTTGACGAAATTATATAATTGCTCTTGCATTTCGGTACTACACGAATTTAAGTTTAATTTTAACGTAACTAAGAACATCTTCCTGGTTTTTGTTTCTAAAATACTCTTCCGCCAGTTCTTTATAACTGAAGCTCTCCATATTTTTGTGAATATTTTTATTTGCGTCTGTTATGTTTTACCCGTACACCTAGAGCATTAACTTACTACTGAGTAATCCCTTATCGAATCCGTAGTTTTATACATTTTTAGATACATGTTATTCACACATTGATCTTTAATGTCATAGCAGGTAGTGCTTAAATTGCACAAAACTGCACATGTTGTCCAGACCTTAATATCAGGTAAAACTGATTAGTATCTCGCCAATATTTGTTTTTGTTGTTGGGTTGTTTTTTTTATTTTTAGTGGTTTAATGTCCCGATTATTGTTATAAAATTGCTTATGACTTTGGTTGACCCTAACATTTGATAACAGGTAAATTTAGAAACAGATCATATGTTTACTGTAGAATTTTGTGATAATTTGTGATAATTTTATTACCAATTTTTGGCTGATCAAAACAAAGCCATTAAACCCTTTCGCAGGTATTATATTTAATTTTTTTAGTTTTACGTAGTCTAAAGTAAAAAACATAAACTTTTAGGTAAAAAAGTGAAAATTATATACACCATTGTATACGAGTACTTTGGAGTAATTTCATTAAAATGAAAAAAGTGTTCTACACACGGCTCGTCACGGGTGCAAAAGTATATATAGCGGTAAAGAGGACACTTTCACCTTTCTCCGGGTGGTATACATTTCTTGTTCCCTTTTGTTCCCTAGAAGTTCTATTCCACTAAAGTTTAAATTTGAGAAAAATATAGTAGTTTCATAAATATTCCGTAACGCTCTTAATATTAAACGCTAGAGCTCTGACCACTTACAAAAACTAAAGACTATAATCCTACCAACATTATAAAAAAGACCGCAGGCCATTATCGATGATAGCTTGCGAGTAGTAACCATTTATTTTTTATAAAAAACAAAAGAAAAACACCTTTTTCTGAAATTAAAAAAAAACCGTTGAGTTTGACAGCATGCCACGCTCACAATTATCAATAGTTTAACCTAATTTTTTGGCTACCTTAATCTGGATATATTAGCTGCAAAAAGGCGTAAAAATTTTAAAAATCGGTGACAAAAAAAAAGACTTTTGGCCAATGAAAAACGATTTTCAGCCACCGTGCGCCGGCACTATCCGTTCGAGAAAAGCGGGAAATAACAATAATGATTAAAAAATAACCAAGAACTCCGTCATCTGAAACTGCTGCAATGGTTAAGGAAAGAACTGGCAAGGTTGTTCATCCTCGTATTGTCCGCAGAGTGCTGAATGCTGCCGGTTATAATGCCAGAGTTTGCAGGAAAAAAACACAGATTAACAAGATGAACCAAATGAAGCTGTTTTCTTTTGCTAGGGGTCACATAAGCAATGGAACAGATTGTTGGGAGAAAGTAAGTTTTGTGTATATAAACCGAACGGACGTGCTTTAACATGGAGACGAAAAGGCAAAAGGCGTTACAAGACAAACATGATCAGACAACAGTTAAACATGGTGATGCTGGCGTCATGGTGTTGGGGTGTATGTCAGCGGGTGGTGTCGGGGAACTCGTATTTATCGAAGAAATAAATGATAAAACACTATCTGAATATTCTCAAAGATAATTTCAAGAAAAGTGATCGAAAACTGTGCATTGAATCCGACTACTACTATCAACATGACCATGACCCCAAGCACACAGCAGAAGTAGTTCGCTTGTGGGTCTTGTACAGCACTCCTCACACCCTAAAAACCCCACCACAATCACCGGACCTCAACCCGATCGAACATTTGGATCGACGGATTCGAATTGATACTTCGAAAAGTATGCTTAAACAAACAATACTAGAGGAATGGCAGCAAATTGGCTCAAATATAACCAAAAAATTGTTGTATTCAATGCAGAAACGTTTGCAAGTTGTTATAAAAAACAAGTAAGAGAGATATATTCGGCTGTGCCGAATCTTATATACCCTTCACCATAGTTTGGGGTGACGAAAGAAGTCACAATCACGAAAATTCGCGCCCACGAAATACGAAAAAAAATTAAAAAAAAAATGATTTAAATTGAAAAAAATACATTAAAGAGAAAAAAAATGCCACTCACCGTCTCACGGACGCACCCCCACGTGATGGAAACAAAAAATTAATCACGATCATGCATTATTGGTTCTAATCTCTATTTCATAGTATAGACTGATTTCATAAACACAGCTTCCAAAGCAACACTGGAAGCATGAGTTTACAAGGCATTCTCGTGTTGCTTTGCAAACTGCGTTTATAAAGTCAGCCATAAATTATGAATTTCGTAACAAATTTGTAACAATTTCTTGCCTAGAGTGCATTATAAAAATATTGACATCCCCTTATTAGCACTTATATATTTTTTTACACATCCAAGAAGTGTTTCAACGTCTTTATCAATAAGCCAGTGGTCTTTGACTAAACAAAAGTAGTATGAATAAGCGGTTTCTAGATAAAAATGGGCAAAGGAAAAATGTGCATACCTTAACCCTTTAACGGTCGATGGGGTTAAATTCGACCCCATGATATTTTGTGTTATGAGGCGGCAGCGTGTTCGGTTTTGCTTAAAGTGAAGTCGTGGTGGGGGTTTCGGTTTTGCTTAAAGTGAAGTCGTGGTGGATGTTATTTTTGTTGAAGTGAAGTCCTAACATTTAATGTGTTCGTTAGAGGGTTAATACAATATGAATTAAACTACATTAGGGCGTTTACGAAAGTCTGTGATTTTTTTGCTAGTATTTAATAAATAAAATTCATTTACTGCGGTATATATTAATATCCTTAATACTACTCGTATTTGTTATCAGTATAAAATGTTAACCACATTATTTAAAAACAAAACATTTATTTATTTTTAGTGTTAATCATATACCTACATACTTATAAAACATATGTATATTAGCAACAATTCTATATTTTTGTAGACTAAATAATTTACAATTACACATAACACTCGAATCAGCCGTAATTTGTTTCAATTTAAAACAATTTTCAAAATGAACGCCATGAACTGATGAATCTACTAACTCCAAATCTTCATATAAAGGTATGATTTCTAGGAAATTTTCCATATATCTGATGAGATCTCCCGGAATATATCCTCTATAATAGTTTAGAAAATTTTCCACTTCAACTCTCAATTCAAATTCAACAAATAATTTCGGCTTCCGTTTTATCAGTGTCGTCGACGACATTTAAGATTCATATTGTTTCTTTAGTGTATCTTGAGCTAGAACGATAACAAAAAAATAATATTTAGATTAATAATAATAAAATAAATAAAAAAACTATTTACCAAAAATTACCTGTTGCAGCTGCATGTATATTCAGCTCGTAATATTCATTGCTGCTGCTACCTTTGCTACCTTTTCTATCTTTAGTAAGATAGTAGGTATTGCGCTGGAATTCTTCTATACTATCATCGTCTAGAGTTTCGTTGAATATACCAGGTAGGTATATGTATTTGGTGTTTTCCACCAAACAACTTACTTTTTTCCCATAAATCGTCTGGACACGCTCCATTTTTGTAATTTTATATTTATATTCAAAAAGCATCTCCTTTATGGGGAGAATGCTTTTTGTTTGGTTTTTTTTGAAAATTGATTTTAGGTGTGCTTCCATTTCTGTACTTAACTTGAATAGTAATTAAAGAAAAACTAGATGGGGGTGGGTTTTTATATAAAATTATGAGAAGTAATTTTATAGCTTATCATTCTTTTCAATAAAATTTTAAAACAATGTTTCTGATGCGGTTTGTCCGTTGTTTATAAAGTTTCTATTTAATTAAAAGGTGTGAGAAAATTTTAAAAAGTTTCTATTGCGGTTTTTCCGCGGTTTGTCCGTTGTTTATAAAGTTTCTATTTAATTAAAAGGTGTGAGAAAATTTTAAAAAGTTTCTGTTGCGGTTTTTCCGTTTTTTATAAAGTTTATATTTAATCAAATGTGAAAGAAATTTTAATGTATGCAGAGTTTTGTTGATATATATATATAAATATATATGATTTTAATTTTAAAAGGTTTCTGTTTAAAATGTTTCTTCTATTTCATCATCATCATCGTCATCTTCTTCTTCTTCAGTACTGTCATACAAGTTGTTGTAGAATACATATTGCTTCTTCTTTTTAATGATTAGAGTATATAATCCATTCACTTCTTTAACTTTCTTTAAAATGTGTGGATTTGCGTTTAGATAATCCATCTGATTTTTAGTAATAATCAGAAATCGTTTAGGTAAATAAATATGATATTCTTTATTTACAAGACATCTTATACTTTCACCATATTTTGTATCTACTCGTTCTATCTTGTTGATTTCATATGCAGTATTTTCTTCCATATCCTTTAAAGGTAAGTATATAATATTAGGATTTTGAAACAATTTTCTTAAACTTGCTCTCATTATTTTGCTTTTAACTTTTCACCGTAAAACGAATTTTCAAACTGATTCTTTATATTCAATAATTGATACTATAAGGTGTTTTTAGATATTTTAATAACTTCTTATCAATTGCGGTTAAGCATAAATATTAAAAAAGTATACGTATGTATGTAATAATATATAAACAGCTGGTGTTTTAATCTTATTGCATCCAAGTTTGTGTTATATATATATACGTTATTTATAATGAGAGATTTAGTTGAATTAAAAAACTTTGTTAAATATGTATTGGGGTCAATTTTTAAAAACTGGTGATAAATATTGTACTTGTCATGCACAGTGGAAAACTTTTCAAATAATAAATGCAGTAGTTTTGGATATTATAATGCAGGTGTTCCTAACCGCAGAAGGAGGGACAAGAACTCAAATTTTTTCTCTTAATAGAGGACAAGAAATGTCAACAAATATTCCAATATTTCATTTTAGTCACAATCAACATATAAAAATTGAGGTTATCGGTGGTATGATATCACTAGTTGGAACAGTCTATGAGGGTGGTTTTAAAGATATAAATGTACACTCATACAAACCATCGTGCGTTTATAGTGAAATAGAGGCTATTGTTTTCAGAGATACAAATAAACTATATAATAGTAAGACTGATATCCACTCATTGAATAAAAAAAATCAACAAAAACCTCTTCTCCTTCAAAAAATAGTTAATGATAGTAAAGTTAAGAAAGGTGGTAGTAACGTTGGTGGCGACTCAGTTGATAAATCATTTGAATACGACGATTATTAAATTAGTATATAAATATAAGAAACAATTCTTATCATCTCATTTAAAAATATATCGCTAACTTAAGAACACATCTATTAAAAAGAAAAACTAAAATGAAAAATATTTTTATCATATTTTTTTCATATATCTATATCATACAAGTGTTTTCAGCTTCATTACCTATTGTATTGAGTGAAAATGAACTTTAAAATACAGAATTTGCTATAAAATTACCGAATAATGATACTGTGAGCATACAACTAAATTTCAAACTTTTAAAGTATAGTAATGATTTAAATAAAAACATCGAGTTAACAACAAAAGCAGAAAATAAATCAAACGAAGAACAAGAAGACTCCCCACCGCCTATAAGTCAACCTTTTACTGTTGAACAAGCTATTGAAACATTTAGGCAAGATTTAGTAAAAAAAGAAAAAAATATTGCAGGAATAATTGAAAGTTCGGCTCCATTTTATAGACATTTTCAACTTCAATACAAAGATAATATAAAATTGAGAATCCGTTGTACATATGACAGCAATTACTTGAAACGTCGATTAAATATTTCATGCTTCGAATACCGTCAAGTTGAATACGAGAGAATTTTAAGTAATGGTGAAATTGAGGTGGCTTCTGAGGATGATACAACGTACCGATCCGATGTTACATTAATCAACATTCAAGATTACACACATGATTTGGATATGGAAATAATATAAATTAGCTGATATGATGAAATACATTTACTATTAGTTAGTTAGTATAAACTTTGATGTTAATGTGATAGGAGGTTTTATTTAACATAAGTAAAAAAAAAGTTAAAATAAGAAAATAATGAATAACGAGTTTTATTCGAAAATTTTACATAAATTCATGAAGGAAGAAAAGCTTTTGTGTTATCATCATGAGATTATTTTGAAAAAATTAAAAGCTCAATTCGATGAATATGCATTTTATAAGAAAAGTAAATCAAAATTTGGATATCATTATAACAATTATGTGTGGTCCAACGATGAAACAACTTGTGGACCTGATACCTGTAAATGTTCCCTTATCGATAACAGTTGGGATCAAGCATTATATATAATGAATTTTTATTATAATTTAAAAGCATAGACTTTATCAACAGTTCTACAGTCATCGTTGTCACTTAATTAGTACTAAACAATGTCGGAGGAGAGAATTTTAGTTGTAGACGTACAAGGTTTTTATCTCAACAATAAATTCATTGTAAAAGAACTGAGTATTTCAATTGACGACTCACAAGTTCAAACATTTATTATTAAACCACCTTTTCCATATTCATCGTTGACAACAAAAGAAAAAGCTTTAATTGACTGGCTTTATAATCATCATCATGGATTAAAATGGAAAGATGGTGATTCAACCTTATCAAATATTATGAACTATTATATTACACATGTTAAAGACAACAATTTTATTTATTATGTTAAAGGATTAGAAAAAATTAAGTGGATTCAAAATATTTTTAAAGACGAAATTAATTTTTATAACCTAGATGATCTAAATTGTCCAAATTTGAAAACATTATATAAAAATGATAAATCTATAAATGTTTGTTCTTATCATAGGAAATATTGTATATGTGCTGAAAAAAATGTAATACTCTTAAGAAAGTTTATTAAATCAAATATTAATAAAGAAAACATAAAATTATAAAAAAAGAAATTTTTGATTATTATTATTTAACACTTAAATCGACTAAAATAAACATCAATCATCAGTTCATTCTGAATACTTGTAATGTCAATAACAATATCTTTAATCGGAAACACTTCAACTTTGGTTGGAGAATATTTTCCTCCAATTGAACTGTCTACAAATTATGTTTGTGAACTTATTGATTTTGTAGCATTCAATTCCATACCCAATGTAGATGTTCACAACAATTTGTTTCATATAGGAAATCATATTATTACTATTCCGGTTGGTTCATATGAACTTGAGGATATTAAATTTTTTATTAAACTCAAGCTTAAACGATATTGATGAACCAATTTATCTAAAAATTTAAGCTAACAATAACACACTTAAAACTGAAATAACCTCATCAATGGATATAGATTTTTCACAACCAAACAGTATAGGAAAGTTGCTCGGATTTAGCAAAAGAAAATTAGAAGTAAATTCAACTGAATATTATAACACTGATCAAAATCTTCAAAATGATAAATCTTTGGAAGTGGTGATTGTAGATATTAATCAATTGAATACTACAAGGTTATTTGAATCTGACTTACCTACACATATTACGAATGTTAATACAATACGCATTGAAAGCAACTTAACAACCGGATCATTTTTTAATAATACTTCGAATCATACTATTCATGAATTTCCTCTTGATGTTCCTCCAGGATATAAAATAAACGAAAAACCTCGAAATGTTATTTATTTACCCTTCAACTGTCAACAAATAAACAACATAACGATTAGAATCTTAAATCAAGACGGTGAACTTATAAATTTTAGAGGAGAAAAAATCACTCTTAGACTCCACTTCAAACCAGAATAATGATCATTTACAATAAAAACATAGTGCAAAGAGGATTTCCATTCAATACCGCACCAACTCACATTCGAGAAAGTATAAAAAATAAAAAACTGTTGTCCTCATCTAATACAGAATACTTAAAATCGTTGGGATTTAATCTTCAACAATGAATGAAATACTAAATGTTCTTCAAAAACCTATGTATGATGAGAGTATTGTAAAAAGGGAATATCATAGTTACTCTCCATATCTAAAATCATTTAACAACAACGATGAGATTCGTATACCAATTCAAAATCAGGATCTCTTCGTCTTACCAAGTGAGAGTATGATTTACATTCATGGTTTTATAGTAAAGAAGGAAGCAACCAAAGAGGTTCCAGCTATAGATGTGAAATTAAAAAACAACTTTGCTTCATATTTGTTTGATGAAATTCGTTACGAAATTAATGGTTTTGAAGTTGATCGTACACGTAAACTTGGAATTTCATCCACCATGAAAAATTTTGTATCGTTGAATAAGGCTGAAAGTGATGTATTAAAAAACGCTGGTTGGTCTGACTTTAGTAAAAAGTCATTTTAGTTGTTGTATACCTCTGAAAATGTTGCTGGGTTTTGCTGAAGATTATAACAAAATACTATTAAATTCGAAACATGAGCTTATCCTTCAACGTTCTACATCCGAAGAGAGATCATATTATTCTACAAATGCAACTGATCAGTTGAAATTAACAATTCTGGATATAACATGGAAAATGCCACACATTCAACTATCGGACTTTGCAAAATTGGAAATGTTTAAGATAATCAACAGCAAACATTCTATACCAATTGCGTTTAGAAGTTGGGACTGTCATGTAAATCCTGTTTTACCAAAGAGTACAAAGGTTTTATGGAAGTAAAGCTTTCTCCACAAAACGAAAGACCACGATTTCTTATAATTGGTTTACAAAAAGAGAAAATTAAAGAAGAAGGAAATATATTTGATCATTGCAATATCTCTAATTTAAAAGTTTATCTAAACTCAGAGTCATATCCATATGATGATTTAAATAATCGTTTCGAAATGGGTCAGTATTCTGTTCTATATAATATGTATGCAAAATTTCAACAAAGCTTTTACATGCGAGAACCTGAACCATTATTAAATGTTGATGAATATAAGACTTATGCACCGCTTATTGTTGTTGATGTTTCACATCAAAATGAGGCTGTTAAAATAGGACCTATTGATGTACGAATTGAATTTGATACTGAAGCAAACAAACTAATTCCAGATAATACATCAGCATACTGTTTAGTTATTCATGATCGTTTAATCGAATACTCACCTCTAACAAGCGAAAAGAAAAATTATTTAATTATATTTATTTTGAAATTTTTTTAATAAATGAAATAATATGTTTATTTATAAATAAAACAAATTCTTAATCAATGTATTTTATTACAACAATTATAGTTTCTTTTTAGTTTAGTTTCGAAAACAAAAACTTTAAACATAAATGGCCACAATTTATTGTATTAAAATTTTGATATCTATCATAATTATAACTTATGTTTTTTCCTAAATATTTTATTAATTGTTTCGGTGGTTGCAAGTTACCAAAGCTATCAAAATATTCAATTTGATTGTTGTTTTTCCAGTACGCTACCCAATGTGTGCCAGATCCCTTTGAAGTATCCAGATTAATTATTCCACATTCTTTTTTAAATGATGTACTTGGAAGAGTGTTGCACATAAACACACCTCTAAAATTTGGAATATGTTTTGCATATTTTCTCAAGTCTACATCAGAAAGGGCTCTTTTAGGTAGCTTCATTAAAAATTTTGTTGATAAGGCTTTAAATATAATCCAAAACCTTTTTTATATGGTTTTAAGAACATGCCTTTTCCCATCGCAATGGCTTCCATTGTATTATTGTGTCGTTTTGCTTCAGTCAGCTGTTCCTTTCTATTTTTAACTGCATTGATTGCTTTTGTAATACCAGATACACCACCAGCTAAACCACCAAGTGCACCCAGTGCAGCAAAAATAGAGGCAAGTGGAAGAAAACCTCCAGATTTTGGTAGCGGTATTATTCGAGGTGTTTTTATTAACGATTTTTTCTTCCCCTTGAAAATATTGTTTACAACTTTTCGTGAAATCTTTATAGCATCTTTCAAGTTTTCACTTTTCTTTATATTCTTTCTTGCACTTTTCAATGCATGTGTAAATAGTTTGTGGGTATTTACTGGAGACGACTTTTTAGTTTTACTAATAACGTTACCCATACCGAATTTTGTTTTTGCTTTCATTGCAGTAGCAACAAACCAAGCGTTTGATTTTTCACCCAAACTACTATCGCTTGCTTTGACCCTTTGCCAAGCCTTTTCAGTTAAAATTCTATCAGCAATATGTCTTTTCTCTAAATCTTTATTGTTTGAGTATGCTATATCGTGCTCTCTGCAAGCAGTATCCAATGGATTGATTCCTTGATCACCTCTAGCTAAACGTTTCTTTAATTTTGTACCAGGTCCGCAAAATTGATAACCGGGTAGATGAAGTTCAATGGGAAGTTTATTAATTATTTTATTTAGAAAACCTTTACCAATGAAGGATGGATGGCGACTGAATAATTTTTTATAAATGATAGTCATATCTATTGATACTTTATCGATTAAAGATTGAAATTAAATTGATTGAAAACAAATAAAAGAGACTGGTTTATATATTATGTTATCATTAGATTTCAGAATGCGTTTTTTAAACAACATAAAAGGATTGATGTAAAGAATATCGAATCAAAGTTAGATTCATCAAATAAAATTCGTCATAGTTCATTACTACCGAATTCTATTCGAGCTCTTATTGTGGGTCCATCAAATTGCGGAAAAACAAATGTTATGATCAGTCTTATTGAAAGTCCTCATGGATTGAAATTTAAAAATATTTACTTATATTCAAAGTCAACACAACAACCGAAATATAAGTACTTAGAAAGTCTAATTAAACCCATTAAGGAGATAAATTTTTCATCATTTTCTAATAATGATGATGTTCTATCCCCAGACGAAGTTAAACCGAATTCAATATTTATATTCGATGATATAGCTTGTGAGAAACAAAATCATGTACGTTCTTACTTCTGTATGGGTCGCCATAAAGACATTGATAGTTTTTATTTATGTCAAACTTATACACGTATACCAAAACACTTGATTCGCGATAATGCAAATATGATTATAATTTTTAAACAGGATGTAATGAATATTAAGCATATTTACAATGATCATGTTGGTTCTGATATGACTTTAAAAACATTTTATAAGTTATGTACCGAGTGTTGGAAAGAAAAATATGGTTTTCTAGTTATTAACAAAGATGATTCTATGAATAATGGTCGATATAGAAAAGGTTTCGATATATTTATAAATCTATAAAAGAAATATTACAGATATTTTAAAATCAGTACAAGATTAATTATTAAACTAATAACTTCTCAACTATAATCTGATACTAGCTATTAAATTGCTAACTGCTAAACTGATCTGTTTTGGATCTGTTTCTAATTCAATCTATAAATATGAATACAAATCTGGTTAATAATCTTATTAAAACTCGAAATATTTTAAAAAAGAAATATAAGAATATTTTGCTTGGAGAAATTGCAAATGATGAATTGTTGGAAAAGACATTTAAACCAATATCAAAACCATTAAAAGAATTAGTTCAATCAACTAATAATAACATTATAAAGCATGAAAAATATCCGGATAACTCTTTTAAACATGATCTTGAGAATAATAAAGTTGCCTTCAGTACACCATATAAAAAGAGTAAGCTTGATTATAACACGTTTTCTCCAAACTTTAATAACAAGAAAATCGAGAAAAGTTCAAACACGTTTCAATCATTTGATGATGAAAATGATCATGATGACCATGATGATGATGATGATGATAATAATGATAATGTTGATAATGAGGATGATAACAATGATGATGATAACACCATTACAATACATCCCAATCAAAGTATTCAATATAATTTATCAAAAGTTAACTTAAATATATATGATAAAACCTATGGTCCTCATAAGGATAAAAATCAAATATGGAGACTGGGTAATGAACCCATCACTTTCAATTCAACCAATATTACTGTAGGTAATTTAAAATGGCCCTTCACATCAGGCTTATATGAATTGTTAGTTTATAAGAAACCAATCAGTTATAATAAAACAGATTTAAATAATTATAAACAAATATTGGAGCTGACTAATGTTCATAAACGAAATAACAGTATTAATGGTCAAATTAAAGGAAATCGTTCAATTAAATATACAACGATTATTAAAAACCTATTTAAACAACAAGAAAATTCATAAGGGAAAAGGTTTAATGAAATTGAATAGAAAAAAGCATAATTATGTTTATTGGGATAATCCTAATGAATTGGTTGATAGATTGCGTCTTTTGATTTCATCAACAACAGCTGGTCACTCAAATCATAATAATGAAATTGTATCAATTATTGAGGAATTGAGAGAAGCAAAAATTATTATATAAATAGACTTAAAAATGTTTAACAATTCATATTCATAAAATGCCTATCGATAAGTTTGGACATTATATTGAAAAATCTGTAAGATACCAAAATCAACATTTCAAGATTCATTTGGATAGTGATCGTAATTTCAACTTTAACTTGCGGAGAATAAAAAATATTGCTAGTCCTGCATTGGAAAACGATGCTGTAAACAAAATTTACATTAAAAGTTATTTAAGTGAAATAAAGAAACAACTGGATACAATGTATATGGAGAGAATTAAGGAAATGGAGGATCGTTTTAACGAAATAATACGACAACAAAACGTGTTGACTACAGAAAAATTTGATAATGTAGAAACACGTTTAAGTAAATTAATACATGATCAAAGTATAATACTAAATAATCTCAATCAATCACTAAAAGAAATGATTCAGTTGAAGAACGTCTAAATGAAAAACGAAGCTCATTACAAACCGTTTAAACATAGATATATAAATCGTTTTTGATTTAAATTCAATATCAGCAGCATTTAAATTGATGTAATCTAAGATAGATGTTAGAAATAGAAGGACAAGAAGTGTTTCAGGAGCTTCATAAGCAAGCACGTAGAAATTTCATTCGACGTCGAGTGGTGATCAAGGGAATTGATGATCTTTGGCAAGCAGATCTTGTTGAAATGGGCGTTTACTCAAAATATAACAAAGGCTATAGATTTATTTTAACAGTTATAGATACATTTTCAAAGTTTGCTTGGGCTGTACCCGTAAAATCTAAAAGTAGTGAAGATATACCCAATGCTATGCAATCTATTTTTTCGCTAAAGAGAATTCCAAAAAACTTGCAAACAGATAATGGTAAAGAGTTCTGTAATAAAATATTTCAAAACTTGATGATAAAACATAATATCAACCACTATTCTACATATAGTATCATGAAAGCGTCTATTGTAGAACGATTTAATAGAACTCTAAAAGGAATGATGTGGAAAAATTTTAGTCTACAAGGAAATTATCAATGGATACATATATGCAAGGATTTAATTAATCAATATAATAATAAAAAGCATAGAACAATTGGAATGACACCAAAGTCTGTTAACACAGAAAATGAAAGTTCTATACTAAAACAAGTCAATAATCATCCCAAAATATATAAATTTGGTAAACTAAAAGTTGGAGATCACGTTCGAATTAGCAAATATAAACATATTTTTTCAAAAGGATATACTCCAAACTGGACAACTGAAATTTTTAAAATCGTACTTTACAGACCACAAACCCCATTACTTATTTATTGGAAGACTATCAAAGGAATCCGATTGTTGGTGGATTCTATGAACATGAACTATTAAAGACACATTTTCCAAATACATACTTGATTGAAAATGTTATTAAAACTAAGGGGCACCAGGCGTACGTAAAATGGTTGGGATTTTCCAATCAACATAATTCTTGGATCAATAAAGATGAACTTCAATAATATTATATATACTTCAATATGAGATTTATTTTTATTATATTATAAAATTCTCAAAAAAATAAAATAATATATAAAAAATTTTGTTTTGATTTTTTTTTATTTCTAAACGATTAAATTTTATATCAACTTAGTTGAGTAAGGTTAAGAACAAGCACGATTAAATTTTATTCACACAAAAACAAATTGTGGTTACTTGTGTTTAAAATTCCTATTCAATAGATAACTATAGTTTAAAATAAAAACAAACTAAAATATTTTAATGATATTCTTTATTTATTATTTATTTATTGTTTTTTCACGTTATATATATTCACTTATAATATAAAATCACTTAATACTATTGTACAATATTATCACTTGAAGATGATGTTAATACATTTTCATTGGGATATGATGATGATGATGATGGTTGTTGACTATTTATTGCATAATGTCCCCATGCATATGTATTAATACTATTATCTCTAATAAATCGCTTATCATCTAAATAACTTAATGCTAATTTACTAATGTGTTGAGTATATATTTCATGAATCTTTGATCTAAATACATACATAGAATCATAGTACATTTTTTTTCAAATAAACATTTTCTAAAGTCATTAATCTAAAGTCATAATTAGTCTATTGGTTACGCATTTTTTAACTCCTTTAATTTTTTTAATTTCTTTTTCCTCTTCATCAATTTTAATTGAATACATTTTAGCGCGTAAACCAATGAACTCTTTAATTATTTTACCATTACATTCATCCTTCATCATTCCTAAAACCTTTTTGTTTAACGAGGGTATATTAAAACATTATCTTTCGGATAAGCAGACGTATCAAACTGTAAGATGATATCATCTAGAATATCCTTATATAGATCATATGTCTTAATATCGTAAACAAAGGAATTAGTATCCATATAATTCAGATAAATATTTTCCTGATATTTAGGTTTCATGTATTCATAATGGAAATTATACATTTTCAACTTAGATAATTCTAAAACAGAAAACCCAATATAAATTGGTTTATTATATTCCGTTCGCACTCGACTCATTTCAATGACAATCATTTCTTCTTGAATCTTAAGTAAACTATGGAAATTTGGCTTAGCTATAAGAGCTCTAGCTCCCAACCTCTTACCTCTACTCTCCCACGAACAAACTATTTTAACATCTTTTCTCTTAGCTACATTTTCCATTGTTTTACCGTATACCGCATTATTTAAAAGTTTAAAAAAATTTTTTTCAAATTCATTTTCGGCATTGGTTCTATGATCATTATTTAAATCAATATACCTTTTCAACCAATCCGACTGATTGAATTTAAGAATTCTATGAATTTTCTTTAGAATAAGACCATGTTTAATACATTGTTTAAGATTTCTATAGTGTATTACATATTTTGTTTTATCATTTAAATCCGTTATTAATTTAGACTGTTTCATATGTTCATTTTTTTATTTTCTGCACAAAATGGGAAATCATTGTGATGATCGTGTATGGTGGATGGATATTCTAAATCCACTTCCAATATATACCCTAATGGTGAATCATCTTCCACAGCATTAAAATTAAAATTTTCAATGTTTTCAACCCATTCAAAATTTTTATAAGGAAGGTACTGCGACATGACATAACCGTATAAATTGTTTACATCTAAATAAATAAGATAATTCGATTCTTTAGTAGAATCATAATCACTTACATATTTATTGTTAGCTACAGAATGTCGTTTACAACATTGAACAATTCCTCCCCTAATACCACGTGTAACAAAATTATACATGTTAATGTCAGTTAATAGTTCTAACTCTATTCTTGTTTTTTTCAACATTGCATACCAAGATAATCCAGGAACAGTATAATATTGGCATGGATCTAAATTATAAATGTTTTTGCAAACTTTACGGAAATTTTCAAAAACATCACATAGTAATAAAACATCTACTTTCAAGTATAATAGTAAATAGTCCAAGAGAGTCGTACATCTAAATGTATTCCATACCTTTTCAGCATGTTTATAATTATCTTCACTACACGCTTCATCAGTTAGTTTATTAAAGAAGAGAGAACGAGGTGGTAATTGTGTTTCCATGAGACGATTCTTTGAATCCAAATAATCATAGGGAAAGACACCTTTACGTTTCATTAAATCAAATTCATTATCATTTAAACAAACCGATTTTATAGCTTTCGAATCATCATCAGACAAGAAACCTGCAAGTTGATCTAAACTTGATGCTATAAAACGATATGAATCGAGAAAACGTAGCTCAATAGTATCTTTTTCACTCACCCTAATTCTCTTCGATACGGATACATATAATTCCTTATATAAAGGAATGATTTTTATATCACCTGCTACTGATGAAAGTTCTCTTATAAATAAATGACAATCATATGCCGAAAGGTTGTGAAAAAATATAGGGATAAAATTTCCAATTTGATACTCTAAGTTACATATATTATGTGCAGGACCTCTATAATCACCTGTTAGATGACAATGGTCAGTTACTTTATCTCCAATAGATATGATTTCACCGCATATGTGACAATTCATATCTTCATCTTGTCGTTTTTGTTGTATAAACGTTAAAGGTTTCATTGGTATTACTACACTCAAATAGTTACTATAAATATATAATGCGTCCTCGACTAAACTTTTAAAAAAATGTGTTGATGCATTTTCACCACTATAAATTCTATGTATATCTAAACTAGAATTATAGGAACATTTAATATAATAACTAAATGCAAATGGAATATGCTTTTGTACTGAATTAATATTAGCTGAGTTTTGAATATCAACTGATTCCAGAATACATTCGAAATCTGCATAAACTACAAACGGAACATCTAGTTGGTTTTTATGATTCTTAAATCTAAGTATAGTATATCGGTTGGCATTATAGTTACAATTTTGTTGCATTCCTCCTTATGTTTCTTTAAAGATGATTCTTTGTAAAAGTGTATGAGGCATGTATTACAAATATACACCTTATTTTTATGTTTTGTAAATTGACTTCTTAATAATCTATTTTTTTTTTTTTTTTTTTTACAATTTTTTTTATTATTTATTGAATCTTCAATAATAGATTGAAACATCAATAAGTTTTTCAAATCTTAAATCTAAAAAAAAAAATAATAAATATAAGTTTAGCCAATGCTAAACACAATTTTTAGTTACAACGGTTGATTTTTGTTGTTTACATCTCTCGTGTACGGCTGATAGAAAGAGTGTCCCTCCTCCTAAGCCGGGTGTGGCCTCTATACTCTAGAATATTGCGCGCGAGTGGATTTGGGTGCAACTCAAGTTTTTTAATGTATTTTTTCGCGTGTTTCAAAAATACTGTCTTTACCAACGGAACGTCTAGATCTTTATGAATTCTATGGTTTCTGACATACCAGGGGGCTGCAGTTATTGTACGTAGAATTTTATTTTGTCGCCTCTGAATTTTTTCTACATTCGATGCTGAGGCAGTGCCCCATAGCTGGATTCCATAGCACCATATTGGTTTCAGGATCGCGTTGTATAGTAGAAGTTTACAGTCTAGGCTCAGTATTGAATTTCTACCCATAAGCCAATTCATTTGGGCTGCTTTTAATTTCATTTGCATCAACTTTGCGTCTATATGCGATTTCCATGTTAAACGGCGGTCAAGGTGAACGCCTAGATATTTGACTACAGTATGTTGCGGAATAGTCTCGGTGTTGATTTGTATAGGCGGGCATGTTTCCCTTCGCAACGTAAAAGTGACGTGTACACATTTCTGCTCGTTAACTTTTATACGCCATTGTTTGAGCCATTTTTCCAATTTGGATATATACCCTTGTAAGTTGATGGAGGCTTCTACTGGATTTTCATGGACGCTTAAAAAAGCTGTATCATCGGCAAATGTTGATGTATGAATGTTATTGCTTAACGGTAAGTCAGAGGCATAAATTAAATAAAGTAATGGACCGAAGATGCTGCCTTGGGGAACTCCGGCTTTGATTGACTGCGAAGGGCTTAAAAAATTGCCTTCCCTAACAACAAATTTTCGTTCCTCTAGATAGCTTTTTAAAAGCTTGACGATGTTTGCGGGGAGATTTCGTGTTAATTTGTGGATAAGACCTTCATGCCATACTTTATCGAAAGCTTGAGAAACATCTATAAAGAGCGCAGAGCAATATTTCTTTTTTTCAAAGGTGTCTCTAACTACGTTCACAAGTCTGTGAGTTTGTTCAATTGTGCTATGTTGTCTGCGAAAACCGAATTGATGATCTGGAATGCATCCACTTCTAGTCAGTATAGGCATCAGCTTGCTCATATACAGCTTTTCAAATAGTTTTGAAATGTTGGGCAATAAGCTAATAGGCCGATAGGATTCAACCTTCGTATGATCCTTGCCGGGCTTTGGTATCATAATAATCATCGAAACCTTCCATTCTGCAGGATAGTATTGCAGCCGTAGAATACTATTAAAAATGAAGAGTATAACTCTTTTTGCTATATAAGGCAGTTGTTGAAGCATTTTGTTGCTTATTTTGTCGACACCTGGGGCTTTTCTGGTGTTAAGACTAGTAATAGTATTTTCAATCTCAGTCATGTTAAATCTCATCGGTATTTCTGGTAAAGAGACGACTGGTGGCAGTTCAACAATATCAGCAGAAATATTCGGGGTAAATACTTTTTCTAGGTGCTTAACAAATAGATCACCTTTTTCATCATCAGTTCTTGCCCAGTCACCATTAGAGGCTCGTAATGGAGGTTTGCAAATCACTGGCCTTTTAAGTCCTCTGGCTGCACGCCACAGCGAATAATCTGTTGATGGTGTTGCATCGAGTTCTTGCAGAAATTTTTGCAGCGAAGCTGTTTTTTGTGATTGTAAAACTTTTCTTAGCTGTTTGGTACACTCCTTAAGCCGTAATTTTAGCTGAGGCGATCTGTAACGTTGCCATTCTCGTCGAGCTCTCCGTTTTTCAGTCAATAGCCTTTCTATGTCTGCACAAAAAATATTGTTAAATCTCGCTTGTTGATTTGGTTGAATTGAAGAAGCATTAAGAGCAGCTTGTTTAGCATGTGCTTCAAACAACCTAATAGAGTTTTCTATGTCAGCAGGTGTTCTCAATGTCATATTTTCCGTGCAATGAGCACTCAAATATTTTTTGTATTTCAGCCAGTTAATACGTGCAGGTGTCAGCGGTAAATCACATGTAGGTGTTGCAGTTGTGTGTGAGTAAATAGTGATAATAGTAGGCGAGTGATCTGAAGACAAATCCAAAGACGCTTCTACTTCAATCATTTCGCTGGGCACGCCTTTCATAATCCCAAAGTCGATAACATCAGGAATTTTTTGACGATCCGTTGGCCAATATGTTGGCTGACCACTTGAAACTACATTCAAACCCATTTTTGAAATTGTGTCAAACAAAACACGACCCTTAGGACTGATTAAACGTGAGCCCCAAAATGTGTGTTTAGCATTGTAGTCACCAGCTGCTAGAAAACGGGACCCCAGAGTTGTATAAAATGCGGTATATTGACTCTCTGAAATTGAAAACCTGGGAGGAGAGTAAACAGATGATATCACAAGCTTTTGATAAAAATTTTCAATGCAGATGTTCGTTGCTTGAAGATATTCTTCACGAAGGTCATTTAGTAGGTAGTGTTTTATTCGAGTTTTTATTAGGATTCCAGAGCCACCACAAGCTCTACCTTGAGGATCCTTGGTGTCGTAGAAATTATATCCACTAATTCGAAAATAGCTTCGGGACGTCAAGTGAGTTTCTGAGATAAGCATAACATCGATTTGTTTATCCAGAATCTAATAATAATCTATAATTAAAGAAATATAAAAGGAAACATTTTTTTAATTAGTTTAATATCACTTTGAGTATAAATTTAAATAACGATAAACATACCTTGATATATTTTTTATCCAGACATAATGGAATCGTTCTTCATCTTCCATCAATAATAAATTTATATGTTTACTTTTTTCTTCTTGAGAGAAATAATATGGTCCCACAACATTATAAACTTCTAAATACGTATCTTTTTCAAGTATAGATGTTTTCTTCTTCTTTTCAAAAGATCTTTCCATACCAAAGACATTTATGCTTATTCCCGGGTTGTTGTCTTCAAACTGCTGTATTTTGTTGACAGATAGCGGGAAATTTAAATTTTTAAAATTTAATAATATATTATTTTCCAGGACTATAATATCATCTTGAATGTTGGTTATGTTATACGAAGAACAAATTACACTATTATTTTCTATTGGATATAGCGCTGATATTATAGCCCACTTAAAACAGTATACGTCATTGTTTTGTATATTAACACAAGCTTTTTTTGATATGTATGTTGGTAAAGAAATATACTGTGAACCTTTTATACATGCATATTTATTAATATTAACATCAAGGTGATTAATTTTTGTTAACGCAAAACCACTATCACGTTCTTGGAACTCATCCATTTTTTGCATAATTATTTCACATTTATTTGCATAAAATCTTTCAATATCATTCATATGGTTAGTTAAAGACAAAATATACATTTTTGTTTGATGTAGTATTATAGTAATTATGGGTTCTTCATCGTCTTTCATCTTCATATATTCACAGAGTAATTCGAAATTAAATTTTAAACTTGTATGTTTTTGTAGATGATCTTTCAAAACACATGCTACATTATCCTTTATGTTATTGAAAAACAATTCGGGATTTAGATTATCCATATTGTTGTTTTTAAACCGAAATGTAGTAATACGGTTTTTGAAACAAGCATCTAAACACTTTATATTATTGATTTCATCAACAATTTTTAAACAATTATCTTTATGTTTGTTTGTGCGTTGATGATATATCCACAGTTTCCTTACTACATCTTCTTTACACTCCTTACAGTGTATAATTTCTTTCTTTTGATTATTTTGATGCTCTATTAAGTGGATATGTTTAAGATAATCTTGCTTACTTGAAAAATTAATGTTGCAAGTCGTACACCTTAATGAATAACCTTGATGATGATGCATCCTGATATGTCTATTTAATGAAAAGTTGCGGCTGTACACTTTTCCACAGATATCACAAATAAAGTTGCCACCCATTTTAATTTGATTTATTTTATTAATTTTTTTTGTGAATAAATAACTAAAAGTATAATCACACCTTAGAGTTTAGTACAACAATGAATATATTTTATTAATTTGATTTTATTTTATTATCACTACACTTAATTAAATAATGTGGTTAACATTTTATACTGATAACAAATACGAGTAGTATTAGGGAGTTAATATATACCGCAGTAAATGAATTTTATTTATTAAATACTAGTGTTTTGTTTTTAAATAATGTGGTTAACATTTTATACTGATAACAAATACGAGTAGTATTAGGGATATTAATATATACCGCAGTAAATGAATTTTATTTATTAAATACTAGCAAAAAAATCACAGACTTTCGTAAATGCCCTAATGTAGTTTAATTCATATTGTATTAACCCTCTAACGAACACATTAAATGTTACGACTTCACTTCAACAAAAATAACATCCACCACGACTTCAGTTTAAGCAAAACCGAACCCCCCACCACGACTTCACTTTAAGCAAAACCGAACACGCTGCCGCCTCATAACACAAAATATCATGGGGTCGAATTTAACCCCATCGACCGTTAAAGGCTTAAGGTATGCACATTTTTCCTTTGCACATTTCTATCTAGAAACCCCTTATTCATACTACTAACAAAGAAATGATTTGAAACGTAAGAATAGGTTTAATAATGAAGAAATTCTCCCAAAATAGATAAAAAATATCGACACCTATTGCATAAATCTGCTAGTCTAATGATTAAAATGTTCCAATATTATCTTCACATTGAAAATAATTTAAAGCTATCAAAAACTCTTAAAAAAGAACGAACTTTTTCAAATAAAAAGTAAAAGTAATAAAAATAACTAAAATGTATCAAATATTTAAAAAAAATTATAAATGGTTGTTCAGGATTTGAAAACGTACATTACCTGTAGGTACGGTTTCGAATCCTGAACACAACAAAATGCAATTTTTTTAGAATTTTCGATACATTTTAGTTGTTTTTATTACTTTTACTTTTTATTTGAAGAAGTTTGTTCCACAATTTATTTAAAAAAACAGGCACAATCTCATTTATAATATTTTTTTTAATTTCTGCTTTTTTCCAATTTTATGAACGATAAAAAGTTGATTTTTCAAAAATATCCACGTTTTTATTTGATATAATATAATAACACCAAAAATAAAAATAACTTGACGGTTAAGAAAAAATTTTAAATTATAAAATATAACAACATATTTTAATTAATTATTTTAATATAATTTTTGTTTTCTTTTCCAATTACTTATCTGTATTGCGGTTGGACCAGACGATAAAGGTTTTGGTTCAATATAACCTGTATATTTCTGATATAGAAACACAATGGAATTTCAACCACAATTGATTTAGAAAATACGAATTAGGTAATTCATATTCAGCCTGCTAAGAAAACAGATGAATTTAATTAAAACAAATTTTATTTAAATCTTCTTCTGCGTGTACTAAGTAAGACAGAGATCTAAATATGAAAAATTACGATAAAATCGCAAACAGAAAGCTTTTTGCTCTCAAATCCAACCCATAATTCGGTTTATTTTCGTAATATCGACATGCGATATTCCTCAAAACTATGATTTTTTAGGTGTTTTTAATGAATGTAAGACCAGTTTATATTATATGAATATGAAGAAATAAATTTTTTATCTCGTAAGATCTTAACTTGTCATTTTGTATATGTTGAATTAGGGAAAATACGAAAATATGCAAAAAAAAAAAAAAAATTAAATACAACTATGTATGCTTATACTATTTTTGGAAATTTTCCCCAAATATTCCAATCTAAAAATCCAAAGTTCATATGTATGTATATGATAGGAACTGATTGTTTAAAAAATATTTGATGAATTGCGAACGATTCTTAAAATACATTTTAAACCCACATTAAATTATTAAATTTGTGGAAAATAGGTATTTGCAATAGTTTTATTCAAAATACAAATGCATTTTAATTTTTCTATTCCAAATACAAAATACTAAACTAAGAGATGATTTAAAACGTAAGAAAATGTTTAATAATGAAGAAATTCTCTCAAAATAGATAAAAAAAATATCGACACCTATTACATAAATCTGCTAGTCTAATGATTAAAATGTTCCAATATTATCTTCACATTGAAAATAATTTAAAGCTATCAAAAATTCTTAAAAAAAAGAACGAACTTTTTCAAATAAAAAGTAAAAGTAATAAAAAACACTAAAATGTATCAAAAATTAAAAAAAAATAAATTAAGAAATGGTTGGTCAGGATTTGAAACCGTACCTTCTTAGCCGGTGGCACGGATTCGAATCCTGAACACAACAAAATGCTATTTTTTAGAATTTTCGATACATTTTAGTTGTTTTTATTAATTTTACTTTTTATTTCGAAAAGTTTGTTTCACAATTTATTTAAAAAACCAGGCACAATCTCATTATAATATTTTTTTTTAATTTTTGCGTTTTTATTTCAATATTATGAACGATAAAAGGTTTATTTTTCAAAAATATCCAATATGTTATCAGATAGGATTTTGTACAGTGATAAAATAATTATATAATGAATTTAGTAATGTAGCAGTATATTGTGTACTACTACATCTACAATGTAGCTATTCAATTATATTTATCAGTGTACTCATAATTATTGTGATTTCTCTAAGTGTACTCTAAATTCCAGGATAACGGTTTTTATTGTTCATTCTTTTCTAGAATACTTTTATATATACATATGTTTGTCTCCTCTCTTCTCATACCCCGGTATGATAAAAATAACTCAATAGAATAAGTCCTAGTATGTAAGTCTGCTGAAAAAGAGAACATAAATAAAATTGCCGCGAACGAAAGAAGACGTGTTTCATTTAAAGCGCTTACAATCTCAGAAGTGGGATACCGAAAGTGAAAAATTTTTTTTTCTTAATACTTAGTTACCATACGCGAGTGCAAATTAAACAGTTGGACAATTGTGAATAAATAAAAACAATAAAGATTTTTTTTCTGCTAAACAAAAAAAGTGAATAAGAATACGCTAAAAAAGACAAGAAGTTATTTTTTGGTTTTGTGACATCAAAGTGTGTACATAGGGATACATACACATAAACGTTTAAGATATACACTCTTGGAAGAAAATTAACGGGAATTTTTTTTATATAATAAAAAGAAACGAAAAAATATTAAAACATTAATTTGCAAAGAAAAAACATAAATCTACGAAAAGAATAATGGAAAGTGCGTGCGGTAGCTATACAACTGCACAGTTGCGTCTTTGGTTGCATCATTTGGGTTTGCCGACAACAGGTACAAAAAATACACTTCTTATAAGATTAAATGAAGTACCAGCGGGAAAAAGGGGAGAATGCCCAAAAAACAATGCTAGTGAACAAGCTGAATATATTAGTACAGAAAACGAGTGTCTTGATAAAAACGTACAGAGAAAAGAAAATGAGTGTGAAGCAGTAGACGATACAAATGAAAGAGTTGAGAAAGAGAGTGAAACGAATGAGTGCATAGTACCACAAATGAGTGAACAAAATAAGGGTGGAAATAGTTATGAAACACTAAAAAGAGAGCTGGAAATAATGAGACGTGAAAAAGAGTTTTTACAAAAAGAGAATGATTTGCTAAAAAAGATCGCTAAATATGAGAAAGAACATGATGACGAAATTGTAGAAACTGTGGATAACGTAAGAGATGAAGAGATAATGAGTGTTTGCAATTCAAGTGGAAAAAATCAAGATTGTCCGAATCCCAACAACAACAAAATCAATGCATCGTTTAACATTTTAAAAGACATGATACCTGATTATAATGGTGGATTGTTACCAGAGTTGTGGATTACTCAATTTAACAGCATAAATAATGTGTATAATGTGGACGAAAATACAGTTAAGGCTTTATTGATGTGCAAATTAAAGGGTAAAGCGCAGACATGGTTACATTCAAAACCAAATTTTGTTTACGAAAGTGCCGAAGAAATATTAAACGAAATGAAGGAAATTTTTTGTACAAAAGAGAATAAGCTGACCATGCGACGTAAATTTGAAGCACGTAAATGGAAATTTGATGAAACATTTACTGATTACTACAATGACAAAGTTATGCTGGCTAACATGATTGATGTTTCCGATGATGAGCTAATTGATAATATCATTGAAGGTATTCCGGATGAACAGCTTAGAGTGCAAGCTAACTTACAATGCTATGTAAGCAAAACTCAGCTCCTGCAAGATTTTTCAAAAATAAAGCTAAACCAACAAAAACAGCAGTTCAACATTTTCAACAAAGGTGACCAGATGGGAGGAGAACGGAAGGCAACAGTTAGATGTTACAACTGTAACTCTTTTGGACACTTTGCATCTGAGTGCAAAAAACCAAGACATCCGGTTGGTGCCTGCTATGGATGCGGAAGTTTAGAGCATCGAGTCGCAGTTTGTCCAGAAAGGAAAGCAGCAGTCCAGTTTTTGGGTGACAATGAATATGTAAGGTATTTTAAATTTTCTTTAGATTCTAGTTTTAATCATAAATTTTTCTTAGAATGCCTGATCGATTCTGGTAGCCCAATTAGTTTCGTGAGGAAATCAAGTGTCACGGGAATAATTAAAATGAATAAACTTTTATGTTCTAATCTTGAATTTTTTGGAATAAATAAATCTAAATTGAATGTGTATGGAAAATTTTAATGTTTTTTAACTGTAAATGGAAAAATTATTGGTTTGATATTATTAGTGGTACCGGATGAATCGATGGCATTTGAATGTGTATTAGGGAGAGATTTTTTGGAGAAAGGCAATTTTAAGCTAATATCTTTAAATGAGAAAAATGTTATTAATGATGAAGAAAGTTTTGAAAAGAAAATTCTATCTATAGATGTAAGCAATGATGATAATTCTACACTTATTTTGGATAATACTGTTGATTGTGATAATAAACGTAGATTATTTGAACTTTATAATAATTACTATGTGAGACCTGAACGTCCCTCTAAACCGAAGTTGTATAGCGAAATTAAATTGAAATTGAATGACGATAAATGTTTCCGATGCAATCCCAGGAGGTTGTCATACGCTGAAAAATCCGAATTGCAAGTATTATTGGACGAATATTTAGAGAAAGGTTACATAAGGCCGAGCGAGTCAGAATTTGTCTCTCCTATCGTATTAGTAAGGAAAAAGACTGGCGAGTTAAGGATGTGTGTAGATTATCGTGTTTTAAACAAAGTGACCGCTAAGGACAACTATCCAATCCCTTTGATTGATGACCTGTTGGACAGACTCTCAGGGAAGAATATTTTCACAAAGTTAGATTTGAAGAATGGGTTTTTCCACGTTTTTGTTCATCCCGACTCTATTAAGTTCACATCTTTTGTTACCCCTTTGGGGCAGTTTGAATTTTTAAGAATGCCGTTTGGTTTGAAGAATGCGCCGTCTGTTTTTCAAAGATTCGTGAATAGGATTTTTGCTGATATGGTTAGATGTGACAAGATGATAATTTATTTAGATGACATCATGATAGCGACAGATAATATTGACTAACATCTAGAAATTTTAAAGGAAGTTTTTACGCGGTTAGTTGAGAATAATTTGGAGTTAAGAATTGATAAGTGTGAGTTTTTGCAAACAGCAGTGAAATATATGGGGTACACAATAAATGGTGATGGCATACGGGCTGATGATAAGGGCTTGCGGGCTATTAAGAATTTTCCGATTCCGGACAAACAACAATCGGTTCAGAGTTTTTTAGGGTTATGTTCGTATTTTCGAAGATTTGTAAGGGACTTTTCTCTAGTTGCGAAACCATTATATGACCTAACCAAGAAGGACAGAAAGTTTGTGTTTGGAGAGGAGGAACTGAAAGCTTTTGAATTACTTAAGGGTAAGTTAATAGAGTCGCCTGTACTCGCGCTATACGATCCAAAGGACGATACAGAGCTTCACTGTGATGCAAGTTCAATAGGTTTTGGGGCTGTGTTGCTACAGAGGAAAAGTGATGGTAACTTTCATCCAATTTTTTATTTCTCTAAGAGAACGACGGAAAGAGAGTCAAAATACCATAGTTTTGAGCTTGAAACGTTGGCCATTATTTATGCAATGAAACGGTTTCGTATTTATCTTCAGGGAAAAAAATTCAAAATAGTGACTGATTGTAACTCTCTTACTATGACTTTGAACAAGAAGGAACTAAATCCGAGAATATCACGCTGGGCTTTAGAACTCCAGAATTTTGAATATGAGCTAGAGCATCGTTCAGGAAAAAGAATGCAACATGTGGACGCACTAAGTAGGTGCACTAATATAATGGTAATTGAGTCAAATACATTCGAGGAAAATCTGGTAATTTGCCAAAATAGGGACCAGAAGTTGGAGGATCTAAGAGAGAAGCTTCAAGCTAGTGAACATAGTCTGTATGAAATGAGGAATGGCATAATATATAGAAAAACAAAGGATGGTAATTTGTTGTTTTACGTTCCCCAGGACATGGAGGACCACATTTTATACAAATACCATGACGAAATGGGACATGTTGGTATCGATAAGATGTCGGAAGTTATCCTGAAGAGCTATTGGTTTCCAAAGATCAGGGCAAAAGCGGCTAAACATATAGAAAACTGCATGAATTGTATTGTATATTCTTCAAATCACGGCAAAGGGGAAGGGTTCCTTCACAATATACCAAAATCAAATACGCCATTTGATGTGATTCACATAGACCACTATGGGCCTATGGATAACAGTAGACCGGTAAAACATGTCTTAGTAGTTGTTGATGCTTGTACAAAATTCGTGAGGTTGTACCCGGCAAAGACTACTGGCACAAAGGAGGTTATTATAGCTTTGAGGGATTATTTTAGATCATATAGTCGTCCAAGGTGTGTGATAAGCGATCGGGGAACCTGTTTTACGTCAAGGGATTTTGAGGACTTTTTAAGGGAGAACAATATTGTACACACGTTAATAGCTACTGGTTCGCCACAGGCAAACGGGCAGGTCGAGAGAATTAACAGGTCGTTAGGTCCTATGTTTGCAAAATTAGTTAATGTCGAGAAAGGAATATTTTGGGACCATGTGGTCGATCGGGTCGAATATAGTTTGAACAATACTGTACATAGATCTATTGGTGAGCACCCCAGTGTTATGTTATTTGGTACAGGACAAAGACGAAAGGATACTAACTTGCTAGAGGAGTGCCTTGGTGATTTTAACGGAGGACAAGGGAACGATCGCAAAACAATTAGGCTTAGGGCATTTGAGAAACAGAAAAGGTTGCAGGAATATAACGCGAAATATTTCGACAAACGGAGAAAGACACCCAAGGTGTATAAAAACGGGGACTATGTGGTAGTGACAAATTTTGACTCGACGCCTGGCGTAACCCGAAAATTGATTCCGAAATATAAGGGTCCCTATAGAGTATCAAAGGTCCTACGAAACGATCGTTATTTGCTAGAAGATGTAGAAGGTTTTCAACAATCGCGTTTGCCTTATAAAGGTGTTTGGGCCGTCTCAAATATGCGACCGTGGTTTAGAGGACGCGAAGAGTCACGTATTTGATACGAGATCAGGAGATCTCATGGTCAGGATGGCCGAGTTGTAGCAGTATATTGTGTACTACTACATCTACAATGTAGCTATTCAATTATATTTATCAGTGTACTCATAATTATTGTGATTTCTCTAAGTGTACTCTAAATTCCAGGATAACGGTTTTTATTTGTACATTCTTTTCTAGAATACTTTTATATATACATATGTTTGTCTCCTCTCTTCTCATACCCCGGTATGATAAAAATAACTCAATAGAATAAGTCCTAGTATGTAAGTCTGCTGAAAAAGAGAACATAAATAAAATTGCCGCGAACGAAAGAAGACGTGTTTCATTTAAAGCGCTTACAGTAAGTTGTCGACGTTTTTATTTGATATAATATAATATTAATAACAAAGATAAAAATAACTTGACGGTGTAAGAAAAAATATTAAATTATAAAATATAACAACATATTTTAATTCATTATTTTAATTTAATTTTTTCTTTGAAACTCGTATGATGTACGTATGTATATAAACTAGTGGTATATCTGAGTCTTTTTAAAATTTTGTTAACTTTTCCATTTACTTATCTGTATTGCGGTTGGACCAGACGATAAAGGTTTTGGTTCAATATAACCTGTATATTTCTGATATAGAAACACAATGGAATTTTATTTTGTATATGTTGAATTGGGGAAAATACGAAAATATGCAAAAAAAAATTAAATACAAATATGTATGCATATACTATTTTTGGAAATTTTCCCCAAACATTCCGATCTAAAAATCCAAAGTTCATATGTGTGATATGTACGATAGGAACTGATTGTTTGAAAAATATTTGATGAATTACGAACTATTCTTAGAATACATTTTAATTAAGCCCACATTAAATTATTCAATTGGCTAGAAGCTAAATATAAATTTGTGGAAAGTAGGTATTTGCAATACTTTTATTAAAAATACAGGTGCATTTTAAATTGTTATTCCAAATACAAAATAGTTTTTAATAAAAGGTAAATTTTCACAATGGAAATGATATTTTTAAGTTTTTTTACTATATAATATTGCTGTTTTTTAATCAATATTAAATCATACAATTTTCCTGATGTTCGCATATTTTTAAGAATTTTTGGCATTTTTCAAGATTTTTGCTGCTGATTGCCAATTATATGATTTTTTTTAAATAAATTTTGGGAATAATTTCCAATATTGCAGTAGCAATTTTTATAATATGCGCTATTTTCGCGGGGTTTTCAATTTTTTAGTTTCTTTGCTAATTACATTTGGGAGCTTGATATCAAATTAAATTCTTACATTAAATTTTGTTTTTATTTTATAGAAAAATTGCAATTAATTGAAGTGCTTTTGAAGATTAACTCACTGATGTTACAGAAAGAAAGAAACATTTCTTATCAAATTCTAGCCGGGAAGAGATTTTTCTGCTTTGTTATGTGTTACTAAGTATCCAAACAACATTTTAATTGTCAAAAATTTTTTTATCACATTGTACAAATACAATAATAATACCGGGTTCTGATATACTGCGGGTACGCTCTGCACCTGAATATAGAAAATAATTAAAATTACACAAGTATAACACAGGATGTAAGCATCAATTTTGCCTTTCTTCTGAAATCACAAATAGTCATAAAAAATAAAAAATATTAATACATTTTTAAAACAAAACGAAAATTCAATTTCATTGATTTAGTATATTTACTCGTACATAGTGTCTTGACGATCCATTACATATCTTTAATATAAATAATATAAAAAAAATATGGTTATTTATATACGAAAAGAAAATGCAAGCGATAAAAAATACTGTAATATGCATGCATAATATTATACTAATAAACGTACAAAAATAAGTTTAAAGAAACAAACAAAAACAAAACAACAAATCATTGCTTTTCGATTGTTTAAATATACACATGTATACACACAATGTGTACATGAACGCATTTCAGTATGTATGTATGTGTGACAAAAAGGGAAGATTTACAACAACCACACCAATTTCCATAAAGAATTTGAAATTTTAGTATTTTATAATAAATAAGATATATTATGTTCTTAAACGCGTAAACTACTATGAAAAATACAACTGCTCTGTGGTGTACAAGAAGCGGTCGTGACTACCAACCAGTAGGTTGTTGGATTGAATCCCCACGCAACTTTTTAAAAGTAAAATTATTTCGAATGCCATTTTTTTGCTCATATTTTAGTCGTTAATGGGCCGCCTTCAATTATTTTCAGTCTAAACCTTCGTAGAACTCCATACAAGAGATCTGCTTCATAAAATTGACCGTAGAACAGTTGAGGCCATAAAAAAACAACAGAATAGGAAATATAACAAAAAAAGTCTTTTGGCTATATCTCATTAATTATTGGACCGAGTTTCCTTATTTTCAAACCGAACAAATTTATGAATTTATGTTGTGTTTTGGCCTTAATTCTAACTACACCAAAATGTATCAGACGGATATCGCTCATTCGACTTCTCTATCTATAAGGATCTGGAATATATATACTTTATGGGGTCTTAAATGAATAATGAAGAAATTACATACGGAATGACAAACCTATATATCACCTTTCCAAATTTTTTGGTGAAGGGTATAATAATGGAAAACTTACTTTATGTTGAATTAATTTCAGTGCTTGTATAAACGAAATGCATTCTTAACTGACGGTGACCTGTCCACAGCAAATATTCACTACAAACATTAAATATTTAATTTTGTAAATAAGCTTAAAAATAAAAGAATTGTTTTAACTGAAATACAGTGTTAATAAATTATAGTTTTTGATGAAAATACAAAATTTTGGGTATCAATTATTTTTGGGGCGTGGCAGCTCTTCAAACATTATAGAGGGCAAATGACAGTGACTTTTGTCCATCTGTGTACATATAAAAACTTCAGAGGACCGTATCACGAAAACTATGCGTTTATAACACTTTCTACAAAATATTTTCTCTTCTTTTTTCCCAAGTTTTTTTTTATCTATGACGAAAATGCACCGATTCCTGCTACTGATGACGGCGGCTTGGGTAATGGAAATATAGCCGGCGGCGGCTTAGAGTCGGCTGGTGGTCACTCGGATAGGGTTTTAGGCAGTTAGAATCTTTCGGCTGTGTGTTCTTTTTAGTTTTACTTATCTGATAAAATGCGATACAGTTTTGATAATAGTGCGGTACTACTAGTGTTATGTGTTGGCGTAGGAATCCGAGGAATTGTTTCCTTAAGTTCTTACTCGGGAGCTTCAACACCCCCTTTGTTTGGTGATTATGAAGCTCAGAGGCATTGGCAAGAAATTACATACAATCTTCCCCCAAGCGAATGGTACATTAACACTACCGATAATGATTTGCTTTACTGGGGAATTGATTATCCTCCATTGACTGCATATCATAGTTTCATTGTTGGTATGATTGCAGACCACATAAATTCAAGTTATGTTGCACTGTTTTCCTCCCGCGGCTTTGAATCTGTTAATCACAAAAGTTTCATGCGCCTTACGGTGTTAGTTGCAGACTTGTTTGTTTATATTCCAGCTATTGCACTGGCGATGTTTTCGTTGAATTCAATTACACTAAATTGTGTGCTGCCTCCTCTAACGTTATTAGTCTTTTATCCTTGTCAAATATTAATAGACAATGGACACTTTCAATACAACAATATATCGCTTGGGCTATTCTTATTCTCCGTGGCGAGCTTATTACGAAATCGACACAACATTGCCAGCTTTTCTTTCTCTTTGGCGTTAAATTATAAGCAAATGGAGTTGTATCATGCTCTGCCCATTTTCGTTTATCTTCTTAAAGCATCGCTTTCTAAGAAATCGTAAGTAAATAAATTGTATTTTTTTATATGATGGTTTTGTGCGTGTCCTCCGGCCGCGTTTAAGGGTTTTCTGATATGAATATATGGAACAGTGGTTTCGCCGAGGGAACAAGTCTAGTTTAGTGACAGCTCAAAAAAAGGCTTAAGTCTAGTTTAGTGACACAGCTCCAAAAAGAAAAAAATATATATAGGGGTGTAGAAAATGCTGAAATAAGAAGAAAATGTAAATAAAAATTTGGGGGAAACGCATAGTTCCCGTGTTATGGGCCTCTGAAGTTTCCATATATATACGAGATTTTCCACTGCATTTATAAACGTATATGACCAATATTGATATCATTTTAAAACTTCTGAAGAGTTCTTTTAGAATATCCAAAATGCTTTAGATAGCGAAGCCGGTGTTCGTTATACATGGAGGAGAAAATTGTTAAGCCCGGCCGAAGGCCGGCTATACAAAATGCCTTAGCGAAGCCGGTGTTTGTTATACATGGAGGAGAGAATCTTTAAGCCCGGCCGAAGGCCGGCTATGCAAAAATGCTTTTAAATAGCGCAGCCGGTGTTCGTTATACATGGAGGAGAAAATCCTTAAGCCCGGCCGAAGGCCGGCTATGCAAAAATGTTTTCGTTAGCGAAGCCGGTGTTTGTTATACCATATATTAGAAAATCCTTTCATTTGAATAAACTACATACATACTTACCTAGTGCACTATCGTAACATTTTCGGATAAATTTTTGTATAAATTGTATTGAGAACTCAAGAGTTAAATATTTTCATTAAATTTTGTATACTCTAAAAGAAATCTTCAAAAGCTTCAAAATGATATCAAAAAAATATTTTTTTTCTTTTGTTTTTTTCTTTACCATGCTTATTTAACTTTAATCGTAATTCATTTTATTAAATCAAAGGTTTTCAAAAACTTTTGCTTGTTGGGTTTTTTAACTACTCTATATATCTGCATTTCATTGCTGCTAATGCCAAATCATCAGTAGACCTTAAACCATATTTTTTTAAATGTTTCAAACCTCTCATACACAAACTTTTAAAAAACCAATGAGAATTTCAAAAATTACAAAAGTATAAATAAGCAAAGTTGGCTTTGAAAGTTATTCAAAAATCTCAACAAACAAATTATATTATTCGATATGAATCTATTTTATTTTCTTTACAACCTTTGTACAATTAGACACCCTTTGGGTGACAATAAAAGTATTTAATAAGGCAAAACGGAAAATAAAATCTTAATTAAGTATTTTTTAAATTTATTAATCGAGATTGGCTCGATATCTTCTTTCAAAGATTTTCAAAAACTGGTTTGTTGGGGGGTTTTATTTATTTATTTTATTATTATTAAGTAAATTTTGAAGTATTTGTAATACTTTACAATAAATTCTTTACATATTCCATTAGATTGATTGATTGATAGATAGATTTGATTTATTTAGCATTTCTTGTTGCTATTTGGGGTATTCACACGGCGCACAGTGGCTGAAAATCGTTTTTCATTGGCCAAAACTCTGTAACTTTTGAACCGATCAAAATATTGAAGTAATTTTTTTTTTATTGGATAGATATTTAGTTCAGCTTGACTCAGTTTAAATTTTATTAAAATTGATTGAGGACTTTTTAAGGAATTCTAGGTCAAAGTTGAACTTTTGATTTTTTTTTAACTTTTAGAGTGAAATATGGAATTATTATTTTTTTATTTATTAAAAAATTTGAATATTTGGAAATTAATAATAATTATAAATAATTTTTGTAATAATGGAATTTTTTTTATGTTACACTTAAAAAAATTGTACACTGAAAAAAATAGTAAAATCAACTGGAGATTTTGCTATTACTGAAAAATTTAAAATTTTTTGCTGACAAATTTGCAAATTTGTTTACACTCAAAGAATAGTTACACTTAAAAAAAACATTAATAATATTATCTAAAAGTATTGCTATTACTACAAAAAAATGTATTATTTTTTGCTGTCAAAACATTTTAAAAATAAAAACTGCAATAAATTTTAATAGCATTTGCAACAATGGTAGGTTCTGTTTATTATTATTTTTTACTAATATTATGTTTTTCGTACTTAAATAACAATGAAAGGCAATTATAATTATTATTCATTTGACTCAAATATTGATTGCAAATATTCCATATTTTGTTCTGTGCTCTATCTATTCTTTAGTAGTTTTTTGGCTTCTTCATCTAAATCCCGATGTTCCACTTTCCATTGATTTCGAATACTGGAGATAAACGGATCTGACGTTGCCAATAATATATTAAATAGATCTTCATTTGTTGAATTTCTTGAAATTTTTCTAGTATTGTGGTCTCTATAAAATCTGTAATCCTTGTTCCCCGTTTTCCTGAGCCTCCTTTGATAGATCTCCAAATGGCACCAAATGATATTTAATGACATCTTCTCCATGATAAAGGATTTTGTGAACTGTTGCAGACATATTTCTCCATGGGTAGTTGGTTGCATATATTTTTGCAGTTTCCTTAGCATAATCTCCAAATTTTCTAGAGTCAATTTCTTCATTGCACGCAAGTACTTCTAGGATTATTTTAAATCTGAAAATGAGGTTTAAATCCACTCCTGTTATTTCAGATGCTGTTTCTGGATCTGAAAAGAATCTTCTTGCGGTATTGCCATCATTTGTATTGCCTGACCCTTGTTTTGGCTGATCTATAATCAATCCTAATTTGCGATATTCATCTTGAACATGTTTCTTTTTTGAACTTCTTAACTCTTTGTTGGTTTCGTTGTTTCTTATTGATCCTGAAGACCCGAAATCCAAATCATAATTGATTTTTAGTATGTGTTCCACGAATTTAAGTTTAATTTTATTTTAACGTAGCTAAGAACATCTTCCTGGTTTTTGTTTCTAAAATACTCTTCGGCCAGTTCTTTATAACTAAAGCTCTCCATATTTTTCTGAATATTTTTATTTGCGTCTGTTATGTTTTATCCGTACACTTAGAGGATTAACTGAGTAATCCCTTATCGAATCCGTAGTTTTATACATTTTTAGATACATGTTATTCACACATTGATCTTTAATTTCATAGCAGGTAGTGCTTAAATTGCACAAAACTGCACATGTTGTCCAGACCTTAATATCAGGTAAAACTGATTAGTATCTCGCCAATATTTGTTGTTGTTGTTGGGTTATTTTTTTTTCTTTAGTGCTTTAATGTCGCGATTATTGTTATAAAATTGCTTATGACTTTGGTTGACCCTAACATTTGATAACAGGTAAATTTAGTAACAGATCATATGTTTACTGTAGAATTTTGTGATAATTTGTGATAATTTTATTACCAATTTTTGGCTGATCAAAACAAAGCCATTAAACCCTTTCGCAGGTATTATATTTAATTTTTTTAGTTTTACGTAGTCTAAAGTAAAAAACATAAACTTTTAGGCAAAAAAGTGAAAATTATATACACCATTGTATACGAGTACTTTGGAGTAATTTCATTAAAATGAAAAAAGTGTTCTACAGGCGGCTCGTGGCGGGTGCAAAAGTATATATAGCGTTAAAGAGGACACTTTCACCTTTCTCCGGGTGGTATACATTTCTTGTTCCCTTTTGTTCCCTAGAAGTTCTATTCCACTTAAGTTTAAATTTGAGAAAAATATAGTAGTTTCATAAATATTCCGTAACGCCCTTAATATTAAACGCTAGAGCTCTGACCACTTACAAAAACTAAAGACTATAATCCTACGAACATTATAAAAAAGACCGCAGGCCATTATCGATGATAACTTGCGAGTAGTAACCATTTATTTTTTATAAAAAACAAAAGAAAAACACCTTTTTCTGAAATTAAAAAAACCGTTGAGTTTGACAGCATGCCACGCTCACAATTATCAATAGTTTAACCTAATTTTTTGGCTACCTTAATCTGGATATATTAGCTGCAAAATGGCGTAAAAATTTTAAAAATCGGTGACAAAAAAAAATTTGAGTTTTGGCCAATGAAAAACGATTTTCAGCCACAGTGCGGCGTCCTATCATGTCATATTGTCATAATGTCTTATTTTATGACGTCTTAAAAAATTGTTGTGCTTCAAACTGTTGTGTTTTTGTTTTGTCATAACTAAACAGTAGTGTAGTTTTTGTACAAACTAGCTATTATTTTAGTTTTTCACTTGTTTTCGGCATTCTAATATAAATTTTTATAATTGTAACGATTGTCCGTTTATTATTGTTCTTTTATTTTTATCAGCTGACTCAAATTTAAAATAGCACACTAAATTATTAGGGGTTGTTCACAGCAGTCATATTTTTCTCGTTATTACTTTAAGACATATGACTTTATGACGACCGTGTGAATACCCCAATTATATATAAAATTTAAATATGGTTATAAATTATTAATTTTTACATAGGATGATAGTTTTAACTAGAATTAGTCTAAATTTAGAAATTTCTCTTAATATAATCGACAATTTTATATTTGAATGAATATAAATTGCTTTCGGTTTTTAGTTCTCGGGGCATTTCATTAAAAAGCTTTAGGCCTTTACAGAAAATTACATTTTGGCTAAAACTTGTTGTTGAAAAAGTCAGTCTGTAATCATTGGCGTGTCTTAAGTTGTATGGCTGGACTTCGTCTGTGTTGACCAGGTATCTACTCATGTATTAGGGCAGGTTCCCTGTTTTAATGTTAAATATGAATAATAAAGCAATGTAGTTAGCATTTCCCTTATGTTGGTCAGTCTATTGCATCTGAGAATACAGCGCATGCCTTTACTTTGCAACTTTTGAAGTATATCCTTCATTTGCTGATTACCCAAGAATAGTACAGTGGAGCAGTACACAAAATGCGGTTTCATAATTGTGTTGTATATGTTAATGGCGTTTGTTGTTGAGATCTTACATCGAATTCTTCTGAAAAACACAATTTTCTTTGATTTGTTTACAAAAAACTGTGGAAAATTATTATTTTTTATAGGGTATACAATTTTTCTTTCTTGTACTGTAGTTGTGGTTACTTTTGGGAGTATGAAGTGTTGGCATTTCTTAACTGATATGGTTGAATTTCTGTTAGTTGCTCAATAAGATATTGTGGTACATTTCCCTTTTTTATTTTTTGTATGAAGTGGAGCGTATTCATTTCAAGTCTTTGTTTTACATTTAGCCATTGTAGCGTATTAAGCATGATCTCAATTTGTGTATAAATATGACATTTTAAAATTGATCGCATTGCTTTATTTTGTAATTTTTGAAGACTATTTGTGTTAACGTGCAGCATGTACATTAAAAAATAACATTAACATAAATACTACTAATAACAATGACAAAGTTTTTTACAGTGTAAAGTTTATTCCTGGCTTAACTGATAATAAAAATATTAAAGCAACAATAGAAAGACAGAACGTATGTTTTGCCTATAAACCACATACAACACTCAACACGATTTTTTCTAAAATCAAGACGCCTGTTGAGAAACAACAACAAAACAATGTGGTATACGAAATAGCATATAAGGGAAATGATAACCAAAACTGTGACTTAATTTATATTGGCACAACAAAAAGAAGTTTACAAAAATGATATAGAGAAACAAAAAGAAACAACAGCACTAGCAAAACATATGATCAACGAAAAACATAAACCAGACTTTGACAGAATAAAAATGTTGGACATAGAAACAAAAGAAAAAAAGCGTTACACAATAGAAAGCTTACGTATACAACAGAAAATTAACAAAACTATGAACAAAAAAGAAGACACCGATAATATCAGTTCCAGTTACAGAGTTGTGATAAAATAAAACAAAAAGAAAACCATTGTGATACTATTTTAAGTTGTGTGTTTAATTTAATTTCATGTTAAATGTTGCAATCATTTAAATAGAATTTAATGTGATAAATTACTAAATAATTGTAAGTTTATAATATGTTTAATGTTTTCTATTTTTGTAATATGTAATGTTTTTAAATTAAATAGACATAAAAATCCCCTGAAGATGTCAACAAAAAATTGACGAAACGTTGGGAAGAAGATGTAAAAAAGTTTTTTATTTACATAAAAATAATAGGCCCAATTAGCTTATTGGAAATAAATAAGAACCTTCGGTGCTCTTCTTCAGGAACTTTCTAGTTTTAACAAAAATATAAAAACAAACAAATTATTTAAATAATATATATTTACATAAGTATCTCAACTTTAATTAGGAGTTACTCAATATTACCGTTGAAAAACTAGATAACAAACCGCGTTTTTTAACCAAATATGTTGATGACCTGTTTTGCATAACTCATAAAGATGCTGTTGAGGAAACGTTAAATGCTTTAAACAGCTACCATAGGCACATACAATTTACAAAAGAACTGGAAAGAGATGGAAAACTACCTTATTTAGATGCACTCAAAATACGCCAACAGGACAGAATTATAATGGACTGGTACAAAAACCAACCGCCTCAGGACGTATAATTAATTTCTGTTCGAATCATCCAAAACATGTTAAGATCAACACGGCACAGAATTTCGCAAAACGGGTACTACAAATTAGTGAAAAAAATTTTCATAAGAAAAATTTTCGTAAAATAAGACAAATATTACAAAAAAATAGTTTCTCCTACTCCATGGCAACAAATATTATTAAGAATGCTATAAAAAACTTACACAAAGTGCCTAAAAAACATCCTGAAAAAAAATTTTAAATCCATGACACATGTTCCTGGCTTCTCGGAGAGAATTATATTTTCAAATGTATATGATAAAGATAAAGTTAACATTGCACTGAAAACAAACAACACATTAAATAGGCTTTTCACAAATACAAAAACAAAAATTGACATGTTAGATAAATCGAACGTAGTATATAAAATTCCTTGTAATGGTGACGGATCTAATCTATGTAAGAAAGCATATGTTGGAACGACAAAATCAAAGCTACGGACGAGATTGGCCGCACACAAATCAGACCACAAAACTCGAAAAGGAGAATCAGAACAAAAAACAGCACTAGCAGCCCACTGTGCAATGAGTGGACACTTCTAATTTAAGTGATGTAACAGTATTACAGCAAGAAAATAATTATAAAAAGAGATTTACTTTAGAGATGTTACATATAATAAATACTCCCGTCGACAAGAATAAATTACACTGTGCGACAGTCAAAATCGGGATGGGATGAAACCAACGGGAAATGTTATACCGGTAAAAAAGAAGTTATACGTGTCCCGGCGTTTCTCTGGGTCACGTCTAGGAATCGAGATATATCGATTTGAAGTTAGTAACTATCACATAGGGGAAATTGTCACCTTTCGTGGTCTTTTTTTGATATAACTCGAGAACCACTAGTCCGATTTTGCTGAAACAAATTAAAAAATTACAATTCGTTAATATTATTAATTTCGTTAATATTAGACCTATTAACATAAAAATAAACATGCAAGGTCCTGAGTTAATGAGAATTTGTTAGAGGGATCCTTTTGGTACCATTTCGTTCTTTAACTGGTCCTTTTTTTTAATTTTCGTAATATTGGACCTATGAACATAAAACTAAACATACATGGTCCTGAGTAAATGAGAATCTGTAAAAGGGCTTTTTGGTACTTTTTGTTTTTAACTGGTACTTTTTGAATTTCCATTAGTATTGGCCCTAGAAACATAAAATTGAACGTCCAAGGTCCTGAGAAAATTAGAATCTGTATAGGAACTTTTTGGTACTTTTTGGTCTTCAACTGTTTGAATTTCCGTTAGTATTAGACCTAGAATCATAAAATTCAACATTAAATGTCCTGAGTGGAATCTATAAGATGGATTTTTGGTTTTTTTTAACTGGTACATTACCTAAATATGCAATGTATTGAGTGCATGAGAATCTGTAACAAAGCTTTTTGGTACTTTTTAGTTCATTAACTGGTACTTTTCAAAATTCCGTTAGTATTGGACATACAAATATCAAATTAAACATCCAAGTGAATGAGAATGTGTTAGAGGTAACTTTTTGATAATTTTTCGTTCATTACTGATACCTTTTTTAATTTTAGTTAATATTGGACCAACAAGCATTAAATTAATCATAAAATAACCTGAGTGAATTAGAATCTGTAGGAGAGGCTTTTTGTTCTTTACCTGTTAATTTTTGAATTTACATACGTTAATATTGGACCTAGAAACATAAAATTAAACATAAAAGTTCCTGAGTGAATGCAACATAAGCTTTGGCGTAAAAATATGTCCACGAAAGAAAAGGATACGCTAACATAGTAGCGGGTTAAATGCTAGTTAATTATAAATGTGTTATTTTATTTTCTAATAAAAAAATTTTAATTTTTTAATGGTAATTTTTAAGAAAAATTATTTTTTATGATAATGTAAACAATATATGTTTAAAGTTGTGATACTTATGTATATATAAATTGTTTAAATAATTAGTTTGTTTTTATATTTTTGTTAAAAACTTTCTAATTCCTGAAGAAGAGCACCGAAGGTGTTCGAAATATCGAATAAATGTAATACATGAAAATGTTAAACAATAACAAAGTTTTATTTTCAATAGTATGACCTGGAGCCCAATTAATAAAAAAAACATATTTACAACTAAGGTCGAATAAACCAAGAAATTCTTATTTTATTAAATAATTTATTCAAGCTTTAGGTCCAGAAAATAAATATAAATGATTTATTTAATCCGACATTTCGCTTTCTCAATGGAAAGCTTTTTCAGAGATATATTTAATTAAAAATTAATAATAACAGTTATTGTTTTCACAAACCAATAAAAACTTATTCTAAATTTGTTTTAAAAAATTGTCAAAAAAATTTTGGTAGTTCAATTACACAAAAATACAAAATTGCTTAAATCTATCACAAAGACATAAAAAATATTCAATTTCCTGTTTTATTTGTATAAATTAAATGTCTGTAATTTCGAGCTACATTTTCTGTATCCATTTTAAAGTTAATTCTTTGTTCTGTTGGTGTATTTATAATCTGTAACATTTCTAGCATGAAACGACGTTTGTAGTTTGTTTCTGTGTTCAAAACTGTTGTGTTTTCAGAATCTGCTGTATGGTAAAACATTGCACTATGTGATGTTAATGCAGTTTTCTGAGTTGATCTGTATTTGTATTTCTGATCAGATTTATGTCCGGCTAATTTAGTTTTTAGTTTATTTTTAGTACTACCTATATATACTTTATTACACCCTCCGTTATTACTTCCCTTACATGGTATTTTTAAACTACATTAAATCTGTCTAATATATCCATCTTATCCTTAATGTTACTGAATAAACTTCCTAATGTATTATATGTCTTATGAGCCATTCTATAATTATTAAAATTGTAGATTTTAGAATTCTCCAACCTTTTAGAAATTATCGGTACATAAGTCATAGACAGTGGTCGTACTATTTATCCTCTGTCTTTTGTATTGTCTAATAAATTATTTAATAAAATAAAATAAATTATTTAATAAAATTTAATAAAAAGGTCGAATAAATCAGAATAATTTTAACAAATTGGGGAGCAATCCCTTCCACAAATAAGTAAAGAAATAATTATCAATAGAAGTTACAAATATAATTTAGAATTAATAAGTTCGAGATATGAATTATATATAAAATAGTGAGGAATAGGATAATAAAATTAAAGGCTACGATTACTTTTCTTATTCGATGCCGGAATCAAGGTATATTCCTAATTTTATTAAGTGTTCTACTAAAAAGTGTTTTAATCTTTTTGAGTTCAATGGACCAAAAGGTTTTCAAGAATCAATTTCAAGAAACATACTAGAAATGCAGAACAGGATTCTTAAATTAAGTATTAAACAAACACATTTTTTATTACTGTGTAATATTTAGTAATTTTTTCGTTTTTTATATTTTCTAATTCTCTATTAAACCATTTTTTCAGGTTATTAGTTTCTTTAATTTTTCTTAATTTTGTTAAGCTCGCTATATTTAAATATTTCTATTTCATTTATTGTCGATTGTTCTCCATTTTTATTTTCAATTATATCTATCGCTTCATGATCGTCATTTGTTATAACAAAGTCTATTAATGTGTTAGTATTTTGTGTGATCCTCGTATAATTGCTTACTATCTGCTTGAGACCGTTATCATTTAAAATTACTTGCATTCTATTTTTGTATGTTTCGTCTTTGCTCCAGTCAATGTTGAAATCGCCTGCTATCATTATTTCATAATTTGTTTCACATATTTCTTCAATTATTTCATCAAATGCTGTACAAAATTCTGCTTCGCTACTGCTTGGAGATCTATAAACAACCATAATTACAATATTCGTTCTTTTATTTTTTGCCAAGTATGCAGTCATCCAATATTTCGAGTAAACTATTTTTTCACATGACTTGTTTATCTTCCATGCCTTTTTAAAGTAAATTAAGACTCCACCGGTTCGAGCTGAATTAGATAACATTACATAATTATCATATTTTTGCAATAATCTTGCGGAATTAAGACTTTCAAGTTTGTATTTTCCAAAAATTGCGTTACAGAACTTAAGTTTTAATATTAGAACTATTTTTATTAGTTATCGTAACATATAAAGGCTTTTGACTTTGAGATAAGAGATTAAATTAACCTTAAACGTTATTTGTGGTTTTCGGGTAGTCGATTATATGGCTTTGCTTGCTAGTTTAAACGGCCAATCGGGGTGGTTTAATCTTAAACCAGAACTATCAACATACACATTCTTAACATAAACAGTTGTTGAACCACTAAAAACAATAAAAAAGACATATTAAAAAAAGCAAATAATATAAAAAATAGTGAAGAGGAAGATTTTAGTGATTCCGAAATATATAATAACCTTATTCCACCTCACTAGTTGTAAAATGCGCCAATAATCTTGAACCCACATTCATATCACTTGTAAAAATAATTAATTCATTCAACTCTAAAATTGTAAATATGATCAAATTCGCGAATTTTCTTCTGTAATAAAAACGTGTAGCTTTGATAACAAATTTGAAAGTTGCAAGAAAATGTTGCTATTTCAAGTTATTCAATATGACAATACTACAGGGTTTAAACCACCACCCGAAAACATTATATTCATTTGATACTAGATTAATTTAATTGTCAGGTTAGCTAATTAAAGAAAAAAATTTATTTAATTAATCTAAATAATACCAACAGTATGTATACACTTAGGCGATATAGAATTTTTGGATTTTTTCATTTATTTTATTTATTTATTTCAATCCGATACATAGGAAGCCTAAAAGGCGGCCAATTATACATGTATCTATAGAAAATATTTTAATAGTCACGTAAAGCTACAAAATAGAAATCAATTATTGGTAAAAAGAATAAGTCTCAGTGGCTCCCCAGCCACACAATATTAGCAAGAAGGAAAAAATCTTTAATAATAACAAAAATGATTCAAAAATTGCGATCGATATGTAAATATTTTGTATAATATTATATTCGCAAGTAAAACCATATCAAAAGCATTCTTTTATATATAGAAATTGAATATGAGAATAATCTCAAAGGTGATGGTAAGCTATTCCAAACCCGGTATACTCTTATTTTAAATTACCGTTAAAAAATAGAGAGGAATATACGAGGAATTTCAATCTGAACATTACATGTAGAGTTAATAAACGAAAAGTTATTTACAAGAAGTGAAGGCTGTCCCATTTTAATAACTTTGTAGAAGTAAATAAGCAAGTGCAGGTCAAGGTAATCTAGGAAATTACACTCAAAAAATTCAGACACAACTGCTGTAACACGATCATGCTCACGTACTCTAACCTGAAATACATATCTAACAACTTTTTTAACAATTCTCAAGAACATCAATATTGCCTCTTAATGAACCAGAGTGTAACTCAAGACAGTAGTTAACCTTGGCCATAAGTAATGAATGAGCCAGCCGATATCTAATATGTTTAGGTGTATATGATTTTAACGCAAACAATCTTCTTCAGGTCATATATACTTGACGTGATAGGTAATTTAAGTGATTTTCAAAGTTTAGTTTAGAATCAATAAGTACACCAATTCCCAATACAAAGTCTGCGGTAAGTTACATATATGTTGAGTATGTAAGTGAAAGTACACGGTCTTAGTTTTTGATGAATTAATATCAAGATAATTGAGGCGCATCCAGTTTAGAATGGGCTCCAAATGATTATTAATGCTTCAAAATAAGTAGAAGTACTAGGATTGATATATAAATAAGAAGAATATCATGCGCAAAAACAAGCTTTGCAAAAATATGTTTCCATGAGGGGAATGCAATCATTCAAATAAGCAAGGAAAAGCAAGGGTAACCCGTCCAACAATAAAATTATATCCAACAAGAGACAAACTGAGAACGCTCACATAAGTAAGAGTATATCAATCGATATGCTGACTTGGAAATGTAGAAAAAATTACGAAGTTTATTAATTAGAATATTGTGATTTACTCGATCAAAGGCCTTAAATAAGTCAATAGATATCATATTAGATTTTTCATGTCTGTTAAGCTGTGCTGTGATTACGTCCGTAGGCATATTAATTAGGATGAAGTAGTGAAAAACGCTCACAATGTGCCGATTTTTTTGATTTCATAATATGTTCAACAATTTTAGACATAGGTGGTAATATGCTTAAAGGTCGTAAGTTATTAAGATCATAGTTATTCTTTTTAGCAACTGGAACTATACGCCCTAGTTTCTATGCGAGTGGATATTTGGTGACAGTAAAAATATTATTAATCAGATGTAGAAGATTTGAAATTAGTGGAAATATAATTTTTAAAAATTTAATCGGGACCAAGTCATATCCTAAGGCGTTGGACTTAATAGAATGGATTGCAACCATAATGTCATATTCAGTGATAGCCTTGAAGTAAAAGGCATTAGAATGTTCAGCTAAATGATCTAAATTGTAGTTACCCAGATTATTAGGACATTGATTATTTAAAAACCGAGTGGCAATAAATTAAACTTCTGCTTCATTAATCTCAGAACGTTCACGACCAATACATCAAACTCTACGTAAGTTATTCCATATCTGCGAGTTACTAGTCCCATTAACTAATGTGTTACCAAATTTTTTTCTGGCTTTACGCATGATAGATTTCGTTTTATTTCTAAGCTTGCAAAATATTTTCCAATTTGTTTCACTGAAATTCCTAAGGTAAACGTCATATGCAATATCACGCATTGTCTTAGCTCGAAATATTTCATTGGAGTTAATCCAATTATTATCAATAAGCTTAGGATTGGGTCTAAAGGTGGGGACCAATCCATGTAGTTCATTTACTAAATCATTCATTGTAGATAGTTGCAAGTCAGTGTGATTTGTAGCATAAATTGGATATATTTCAAACCTATGAACATGTTGAGCAAGTTCTTCATAATTTATTTTACTATAGTCTTTAACTAAAAGCTCATTCATTTCCGTTTGAGAGGAGAAGCTGAGTGAAATAAAAATCAGACAATGATGTGAAGAGAAAAAGGGAAACATAAATTGCACCTAGCAATACTGGACGGTTGACTAAGCATATAGTAGCCAATTTCGGATGTAGAACTATTACGTAGACATAAATGATTTTGTAAGCAGTTATTAATATATGCAAGTCCACATCTAATACTTAGAGCACGAACTCTAGAAGATAAGGTAGGATTGAAAAGATTACAATTAAAGTCTCCCATTACTACAATATTTATATGCTCTTCAAATAAATATGAATGAACCTCTTCAAAAACATTGATTTTTCCTGTGGATAGATACACCATCCCAACTAGAACTGAATAATCATTTCCAATAACTTCTATAAACTATCAGTTCGAAATACAGTTCTGTAGCGAAGTTTATTGGAAATATACATGCAAACACCTCCTGCTCGATCCTCAATAGGTCGATTATTTTTAACCAGGTTGTAACCAGGAACAGCCAAAAATTCTGAAATTACATCAGATTGGAACCAAGTTGCAGATATTCCAATTATATCGAGACAAGAATGCATGAAAGTATCTTTAAATTCTTCAAATTCGATATATTTGGCAATAGGACCAAGATTATAATTATGGGACATCAAAAACATTCTGCGCAGTGGGGAGCGAAATAACTAAGTAATAATATATTCTAAAGGTCAGTCTCAGTAAACAATTCATGATTTAAACAAGAGGTTATAATATTTACATAAATAATTGTTTGTATTTAATTACGATAAAAATGTGGCAGCATCACGAAATTTTCTAAATTTTTTTTGAGAAACAGCTGTTGAACAAAATTAAAGAAAAATTTCTAATGTGAATTCTTTTTCAGGCTGAAAATAACAGCAGTAATAGGTTGCTGCAATGTTTTAAAAGTAAAACAATTAAAGAAGATATAAGAAGTCCAAATTGCACCCCAAAAGATGTAGATTTTTCAATGGCCTCAAATTTTTTGTTTACTTTGCGCTAAACAGCAACAAGGTAGCAAAACCATATGTTTTGTATGTATGTGTGCACAACTTAAATAGAACTTAAATCAGCAAGTTTGGTAATTTAAATATTATTTAAGTTTCATTTAAGTTTGCAGTGCAATCCTTAATTTCGTTTTTAAATAGAACTTAAATATAAATACCATTTAAATACGAAGTCATAAACTGGCCCTAAGTGATGATCCTGCTATTACTTAAAATATTAACACTACTTTTTATAAAAAAAAGAAATGATTTAAGGTAATCAAATGATGAACGATTCAAAACAATGTGATAATAAACCTGCAGACCAGCTATGTATATATGTATCTATAAGTAGGTACATATATACAAAATAGTGAGTATAGCGTGGTCTGACTATCACTATAACCAACAGTGTGAAGTAAACATGTAAAGCCAACAATGCCATACAGCAGTGTCAAATTGCATTGGCAAACTGCAACACAAATATTTTGTATAACGGTCACTTGACACTCGTGCATTTGATCAGAGGCCGCGGCATAAAGCACTTAAATAAATCTTACATAAATACATAAATATAAATAACACAATATATTAGTTGAGCACATGTGCGAACGGTTTGAGTTTTATAAATTACTGACGAGACACACGCCGCTCGTCCATCATGGGAAACTAAAAAAGGAACGTTTAAATACTAAATGTAGTATATCGTTTCTTTTCCCTCTTATATTAAGATACCCCTAAGCATTATTCTCATAGTTACTATGTAAGTCAATGTAATTTTGGTAAGAAATCAATTTATTAATAAACATCATTCTTAGGAGCTCCTCGGTGAGTTCTAAAAATAAAATCAATAGTAAAACAAAATTGTTTTAAACATTTACACTTTAAAAATTACATGAGTGATAAAATGATGTACAAAATAGGCAATAATGATTTAAGATATTAATATTTGTATACAACCAAGTAAGACGCTAGTTTCCAGCAATATCGCCATTTAGCTCAAAGTTTTTTCCACCATTCATAGGAAATTCCTAGATGTTGAAATAAGTATAAAACTCCATGGCCAAAAAGAGTTTAGTATTATCGTCGTTAAAGGTGATCATAACTTTCGTATGATCGGCATTTATCAGGCGAAAATTTTTAATTCCTTTTTTGCTTACGCAGTTTACGACTGTTTTAGCTCAGTTTTTCTGCCCTAGAGGTCAGCTGATCATTAAGAAAGATTCTTTTTTGGATGTCTGTTACAATTGTATCACACAGTTTTAACGATTTTGTTTTAAAATAATTTTTCATAATAAGGTCTGTTTTAACGACAGAATTGAATTTAATTAGCACAGAGTTCCCATTATTTATGAAAAACCAAATGTTGATATCATCATCATCATTTAAATTCACATCCAAGTATATCAAAATGGTAAGTGCATTATTAAGTACATCAGGTTGATATTTAGATAGCCCATTCATAACCAAGTCACAGCGATTTATACGTTTTTGATGAGCATCATTTTGATTCAACATTAATTCAATCATATTATGATGTAATTTACATTGCTTTTCAACAATTTCAAATTTAGCCATTGCAGCATTCTCAAGGTTAGATATCATCTGATTGCACTTGTTTACATCAGTATTCAATTCAGTCAGCTTGGAGTTTAGTTCATGCTTAACTTCAATTAAAATCGAAATTAAAGTCGAAATTTTCTTGGACACTGCAGTCCATTTCTTAACTCATCATCATCACCACGTAGCAAAACATCACTGGTTTTGCCATTACACTATCTTTGCAGGGACAGCTTAAATATCCAAGTACTCCCTTACTATTTTTAATTACATTCAGTAGTTCAATGGAGACTCCAACATAGCTAGCATAATACCACCGTTGACACATGTTGCAGCATAAACTGCCTTTAGATTTTGTAATGTGTTTACCACACGGTTGTAGGGCATATATGCATTTATCAATGGGTGCCATGTTAATGAGTATGATTATAATCCTCTGATTGATAAAATCTTATAAATAAAGCCAAGCAGCACTATGTTATATACAAATTTACAATAGTAATAAATTTGAGGTTATGTTCAATGGAAATAAAAAACACGCTTTATACATACATACATACTTATGTACATATGTATTCTCAGCAAAAATTTACATTTAGTGCAGCTTAAAGATTTTATAATTTGTTTTGCACAATATAATCAATAGTCACTTTTTGGAGTAATCTCCAACTAATTATAACATTTATTTACCAGTTTATTTGTTTTTAGTAAGTAATTTACCCAACCGCAATTTTTTTTAGCTTTTCATTATTACATACATATGTATATTGGATTTGGTTGAAAGATGTGATACATCGTAGCTGAAAATTTCGCGCAATATGATCAAATATGTGTGATGGGAATAGTATTTATATTACAATATGGACATTGGTCTGATGAGTTAGGTTCTAATGGGTCCGTCGTCAAATTTTTTTTTCAACTAGTGCTTATTTCGTGAAACGTAACACTTAGCTCATGTCTGATTTGACAGATAATTAGTTTTATCCTTCCGCTGAACGAATATGGTTGTGTATACGCTTGAACAACGCTAGGAAATATTGCGACATTACTTACTTACAGAAGATGCCGATTTTACCAAAAAAAATCATCTTTTCAGATGAAACTCATTTTGATCTTGGCGGGTATGTAAACAAGCAAAATTGTCGTATTTGGGGCACAGAAAACCCGCACGCACACATTGAAAAGCCGACGCACCCAAAACGAGTCACTGCTTGGTGCGGATTATGGTCCAGAGGCATAATTGGGCGATTTTTCTTTGAAAATGAGCAAGGAGTGGCCGTTACAGTCAATGGCGATCGTTATCGGGCCATGCTGAACGAATTTTTGCTCACAAAAATGGAAGACAACATATTGGCAACATTTGGTTTCAATAGGACGGCGCTACTTGCCACACAGCCGAAGCTACACTTGATGTTTTGCGCCCTGTTTTTGAAGATCGCATTATCAGCTGCAGAGCTGATGTCGTTTGGCCACCTAGGAGCTGCGATTTGACACCGTTGGACTATTATTTGTGGGGTGCCGTCAAAGATAAGTGTTACGCCGTCAAGCCAGAGACAATTGACGCTTTAAAGGACAATATTCGTGAAGCCATTGGTGAAATACTTTGGACCGATCGTGTAGGCTACTGCATGTCCAGCCGAGGCCATGCAGTATTTGAATGAAATTATTTTTCATTATTAACCGGAAGGATTGTACTTTCAAATAAAAAAAAGAAATTTAGTTTTTATACCCTTCACCAAAAAATTTTGAAGGGGATATATATGTAGGTTTGGCATTCCGTATGTAATTTCTTCATTATTCATTTAAGACCCCATAAAGTATATATATTCTGATTCCTTATAGATAGGGAAGTCGAATGAGCGATGTCCGTCTGTCCGTCTGCTACATTTTGGTGTAGTTAGAATTAAGGCCAAAACACAATAGAAATAAATTTTATACCATTTTCTTGGAATTTTTCATAAATTTGTTCGGTTTGAATATAACAAAACTCGGTCCAATAATTAATAATAATTAATGAGATATAGCCAAAACACTTTTTTTTGTTATATTTCCTATTCTGTTGGTTTTATGTTTGTATACATGTGTATATTTACACAATCGAAAAGCAATGATTTGTTGTGTTGTTTTTGTTTGTTTCTTTAAACTTATTTTTGTACGTTTATTAGTATAATATTATGCATGCATATTACAGTATTTTTTATCGCTTGCATTTTCTTTTCGTATATAAATAACCATAATTATTTTTTATATTATTTATATTAAAGAAATGTAATGAATCGTCAAGACACTATGTACGAGTAAATATACTAAATCAATGAAATTGAATTTTCGTTTTGTTTTGAAAATGTATTAATATTTCATTTTTTATGACTATTTGTGATTTCAGAAGAAAGGCAAAATTGATGCTTATATCCTGTTTTATACTTGTGTAATTTTAATTATTTTTCTATATTCAGGTGCAGAGCGTACATGCAGTATATCAGAACCCGGTATTATTATTGTATTTTTTTTTATCTTGGACCAGCACTCAGGGGATGATGACCCCTACACATGCAATGCATTGTGCTGGAACTAGTGGAAAGGGATAGTGATAGATATGAAAGGAGGTGAAGCTTCATTCGTTTTTTACAACTCTGCTTTTTTTTCTGCACGTTTATTCGTAGAGCAGTGTTGCAGCGCCTCTGGTGGCGAGGAGGACAATACGAGTTTTGAAGCTGTGTTTAGTTTAGTAGCCACTCTTTTTTTTTATTAATTTTATTTTACTTCGCCGTTGATTGTGCTACTCAGTACCAACGAAGGAGGGCGCTCTGATGTTATATTGGAATTAGTATCAGCTGAAGTTGGTACTGTTCAGTGACCAGTGACCATGCCTTCGCCACTGAAACCTTCCGCCAACAACTGATAAAAATGTGATAAAAAATCTTTTGACAATTAAAATTAAAATGTTGTTTGGATACTTAGTAACACATAACAAAGCAGAAAAATCTTTTCCCGGCTAGAATTTGATAAGAAATGTTTCTTTCATTCTGTAACATCAGTGAGTTAATCTTCAAAAGCACTTCAATTAATTGCCATTTTTCTATAAAATAAAAACAAAGTTTGGTGTAAGAATTTAATTGGATATCAAGTTCCAAAATGTAATTAGCAAAGAAACTAAAAAATTGAAAACCCTGCGAAAATAGCGCATATTCTAAAAATTGCAACTGCAATATTGGAAATTATTCCCAAAATTTAGTTTAAAAAAATCATATAATTGGCAATCGGCAGCCAAAAATCTTGAAAAAATCTCTAAAATGCCAAAAATTCTTAAAAATATGCGAACATCAGGAAAATTGTATGATTTAATATTGATTAAAAAACAACAACATTATAGAGTAAAAAAACTTAAAAAATATAATTTCCATTGTGAAAATTTAACTTTTATTAAAAACTATTTTGTATTTGGAATACAAATTTTAAATTCATTTGTATTTTGAATAAAAGTATTGCAAATACCTACTTTCCAAAAATTTATATTAAGCTTCTAGATTGCATTATCCAATTGAATAATTTAATGTGGGCTTAATTAAAATGTATTATAAGAATAGTTCGCAATTCATCAAATATTTTTCAAACAATCAGTTCCTATCGTACATATCACACATATGAACTTTGGATTTTTAGATCGGAATGTTTGGGGAAAATTTCCAAAAATAGTATATGCATACATATTTGTATTTCATTTTTTTTTGCATATTTTCGTATTTTCCCCAATTCAACATATACAAAATGAAATTCCATTGTGTTTCTATATCAGAAATATACAGGTTATATTAAACCAAAACCTTTATCGTCTGCTCCAACCGCAATACAGATAAGTAAATGGAAAAATTAACAAAATTTTAAAAAGACTACTATCAGAATACCACTAGTTTACATACATACGTACATCATACGAGTTTCAAAGAAAAAATTAAATTAAAATAATGAAATAAAATATGTTGTTATATTTAATAATTTAATATTTTTTCTTACACCGTCAAGTTATTTTTAGTTTTGTTATTAATATTATATTATATCAAATAAAAACGTCGACAACTTACTAAATTCATTATATAATTATTTTATCACTGTACAAAATCCTATTTGATAACAAATTGGATATTTTTGAAAAATAAACCTTTTATCGTTCATAAAATTGGAAAAAACGCAAAAACTAAAAAAAAATATTGTAAATGAGATTGTGCCTGGTTTTTTAAATAAATTGTAGAACAAACTTTTTCAAATAAAAAGTAAAAGTAATAAAAACAACTAAAATGTATCGATAATTCTAAAAAAATAGCATTGTGTTGTGTTCAGGATTCGAAACCGTGCCACCGGGTAAGAAGGTACGGTTTCAAATCCTGACCAACCATTTATTAATTTATTTTTTTTTTAATTTTTGATACATTTTAGTTATTTTTATTACTTTTACTTTTTATTTGAAAAAGTTCGATATTTTTTTTTAAGAATTTTTGATAGCTTTAAATTATTTTCAATTAGAAGATAATATTGGAACATTTTAATCATTAGACTAGCAGATTTATGTAATAGGTGTCGATATTTTTAATCTATTTTGGGAGAATTTCTTCATTATTAAACCTGTTCTTACGTTTCAAATCATTTCTTTGTTTAGTCGAAGACCGCTGGCTTATTGATGAAGACGTTGAAACACTTCTTGGATGTGTGAAAAATATATAAGTGCTAATAAGGGAATGTTAATATTTTTATAATGCACTCTCGGCAAGAAAGTGTAAAAAATTTGTTACGAAATTCATAATTTATGGCTGACTTCATAAACGCAGTTTGCAAAGCAACACGAGAATGCCTTGTAAACTCATGCTTCCAGTGTTGCTTTGGAAGCTGTGTTTATGAAATCAGTCTATACTATGAAATAGAGATTAGAACCAATAATGCGTGATCGTGATTAATTTTTTGTTTCCATCACGTGGGGGTGCGTTCGTGAGACGGTGAGTGGCAATTTTTTTTGCTTTAATGTAATTTTTTCCATATAAATAATTTTTTTAATTTTTTTTCGTATTTCGTGGGCGCGAATTTTCGTGATTGTGACTTCTTTCGTTACTCTATACTATGGTGAAGGGTATATAAGATTCGGCACAGCCGAATATATCTCTCTTACTTGTTTTTTATAGCGTTTAAAAAAAAGTTATCTGGCGGACCCTTTATTTGGCGTTTCTTTGTGATTAAAGTATGACCTAATCTATGTCTGGTAAATTTATAATAATTTTTAGTATTAAAGCGTTATTGATGTTAAATTTTAGATAGTCTTTAATATTTATTTTTTTTTTTAATTTCTCTATACCAATCTAAGCAATTAAGTGATTTAAGTATTTTCTCATTTAATCGCTTTTATTCCATTGATTTAATGGAGGCTTACTCTTGCGTTTAGTCTAATGCAATATGTGCTGACGATATTCCCGTTAAATTTCTGAGCATTTTATATCTGCTTCTTGAGAAACATTTATTGCATATATTTAAAACTATTATTACGACTTCTACCTTTCCTGATGCTTGGAAGACTGCTAAGGTTATTCCCATTAGAAAACAACCTGGTTTTGGTTGTGATTGTTTTCGGTCGATTGACATTCTTCCATGTCTTTATACAAATTTGTAATATATGTTGCTCATGCACATTAATCTATATATAAATAGGCAAAGACAAATTCTTAGATCCCTTTTTCTCCTTTGTTTGCCAACCGATTTTGTTCATTCTTTTGCCAAATGATAAATATTGTTGAGCTTTAGTGACCCGATTATTTAAATTGGTTCAGTATTAAAGGAATAAAAGGTTCATAAAGATGACACTACTACAAATGCTAAAAATACACACGTACACGCATTCACTTATGTAATATTAGGCTTGTGGTTGCTAAATCATTACTTCCTTCAATCGTTAATTATGGTATTTAAGTTGATTCTTTCACTAACCGTACAATTTTGAAAGAAGTTACCAAAATTGTCAACAGAATTTTTAGCTTTTTTTACCTTGAGACTTCGGGACCATGTCTCTTATTATGTTGAGCTATTACTAATTATGTAAAGCTAATATTGTTCTTTTTGTTTTATACCATTATCTACCTAAAGCTACCGTTATATTTATATAGCAGTTTTGCTTTCCCGCATTCAGCTCGTTCTCCATGTTATGTGTAAAAATAAATAATAATCTTATTTCTTGTGCCAATACTTTTTTATTTACTATTCTTTAAAATTTATTCACACTGCACTTCTACTTCTGTTCTTTTTATTCTTCAAACTGACTATACCTTAAATTTAATTACAATTTGCTTAGTGCTTAACAAAAAATAACCTACATATATGTAAATGTATAGAATAAGCATATTTATAAATATAATTTAATTATTAATAATCAGCTTCTGAGCCAATTGGTTTTCGTTTGTGAAACCTGTACATTGCACAATCTGTCAACGCAAACGCTAGTTCTCTATCATTTGTGGCCCATGTTGAGTATCTTCTTCCTAAAACTTATAAAATGCTTGGCGTTTTGACTTTTTGAAGATGAGTTGTTTCGAATTTGCTAACCCTTATACCCAGAAGTATATTTATACCTCCTTCGTAAGTTCTAAGTTAGAATATGCTGCCGTGACATGGAATCCCCATCTTGCTATTTATATCTCACGTATTGAGAGACTTCAGCGCATGTTTATTAAATTTGCTACACGCTCGCTTACATATTTATCCTCCGCTCCTTACGAGTCTAAATGTCTGTTTATAGGGCTCTGCACTTTAGAATCGCGTAGAAAACTACAATCAGCCCTACTGGTTTACGATATTATCAACGGTTGCATTGATTGCCCGGACTTGCTTAACATTGTACCATTTTATATTGCCACCTAGGAATCTTAGGTTGGCTAAGCTTTTTGATATACCTTTTCATCGGACTAACTATGCACGTAATGGTACACTAACACGTTCCTTCGTTCAGCTCAATGAAATTAATTTTAACTTGCAGAAACAGCATAAATCGTTTATTGAATTCAGCATTGATAAAACTAAGTTCAAACTTTTGCTATCTATTGTAATAAAAGAATTTTTTTTCTGTTAATTTTTTTTATTTTGTATGTAAGTACATATATTGTTAGTAGTATAGGATTGTATGTCCTGCAACCATTAAAATTCTCAAATTTCAGCAATTAAAATTTAAAATTTTAATTGCTAATTGGGTGTTAATTGTTTTGTCGGCGATCTTTGATGTGTGTGTGTGTGATTTTCCCACGGTTTAATAGGGGGTTCACTGCTTTGATGTTTTTTTTTTTGTTTTTGTGTTGGCGTGAGAATTTCTGTCTGTCCGTAAGAATTTCTGTCGGTCCGTGAGAATTTCGGGTTATGAGAATTGGTGTTCGTAGGAATTTAAGTTTTCCGTGGGTCGAAGGGGTGTTGTAGTATGCAAGATGATTTTGTATGTCTGTCTGTCTGTGAGAATTTCTGTCTGTCTGTGGGAATTTCTGTCTGTCCGTAAGAATTTCTGTCTGTCTGTAAGAATTTCTGTCTGTCCGTGAGAATTTCTGGTTGTGAGAATTTGTGTTCGTAGGAATTTAAGTTTTCTGTGGGTCGAAGGGGTGTTGTAGTATGTAAGATGATTTTGTATGTCTGTCCGTGTGTATTGATGTCTGTCCGTTACTTTATGGGTAATTAAATTTGAAAATTTCAATTGTCGAAATTGTTTTAATTGTTTTGTCGGCGAGCTTTGATGTTTGTGTGATTTTCTCACGCTTTCACGAAATTAGTATTTATATTTAGAAATATATATTTATAAATAAATCGTTTCTCATGTCAACGTATGTATGTGCAATTCTCGGATTGTTTTGTTGGAGGATAATTTCTATCTGAATCTGAATACCCCTAATTTTTTGTGTGTTTTCTTTTCTTTATGGGCCAGTGAGATTTTTTATTTTAGCTGGTGTGTTTATTTAGGACCAACGTTTGCTGTGTACGTATTGATTGGTACTCAATGCTCATGAGCTTATTTTATGATCGACAATTTTTATGACATTTGTTTATTTTATTAAAGTCCAGCATATATTTCATCTGTGTTAAAGTCTAGTTTGTTTGTGCTCTTGTTTTGAGTGGCGGTTGGAATGTATGTATGTATATCCGTCAGTCTGTGTGACGATTTGTTGACGACCGACTATTTTTTGGCATTTGTTTACTTTATTAAAGTTCAGCATATATTTCATCTGTGTTAAAGTCTAGTTTGTTTGTGCTGTTGTATTTAGCGGCGGTTGGGATGTATGTATGTCCGTCAGTCTGTGTGACGGTTTGTGTGTCATCATTAGTTTTTTAATTTTTCTGTAGATATTTGAAATAAAAAAACATTTGGTAAATTTTGTATATGCATTCATTTTTATTAAATAAATTTTAAAACTGATAAAAAAGTTTGAGAATTTATAATAAAACATACATACATATATATATGTATAAAAATAATAAAAAAAAAGCAAAACATTATTTTAAACAAGATTTTTCTTTTGTTAGTAAAAGAGCATTTCTTAATGCGCAAACACCAAATGTGTGATAATTACAATAGAAACACTCGGGATATTTAATTTCCATTTGCTTAAAGTTGATGCAGCCAAAGTCCTCTATGTTAAAAACTCTTTTTCGGAGTATTTTTTCTAGCCATTGTCTCTTTTCTTCTCCTTTAACATATATTTTAGAATAGCGTACATTAGCTTTTAAAAATGTGTAAACACTTTTAAATGAAACTGATCCATCGTCCCAGTATAGGTGATGATAGTTTTTTGTTAACCAATTTGCTTCTCTCTGCTTTTTTTCTGACAAACATTGGAAATCGTATGGAGGTTTTATGATGAAATTAATGTAATCATTATTGTTGAAAACAACTGCTGCTTCTTTTGGGATGAAATCATTCGAATTACTTTTGAAACCTTGCAAGTCTATGAAAACAATATTGTCATCCATGTTATTAAATTTATAAGACTTTTCGAACTTGTCCTTTTATTGGAATATATTCAATTATGCGATCATGAATAAGAATACAGTAAGCGATGTCTTTGATGGTGTAGTATATGTAGGTATGTTTACATGTATGTAATCATAAAATGTTTATACATATGTACTTGTTAAGAATGTGCAAGTTAAAGTTCATTGCTTCTTGTTTTATTTTGTTGTTGCATTATGATAGACATACTGTCTGCAATTCCTCTGCTGAGTAATAACAGCCTTGAAAATAATAATAATAACAAGTATTGATTGCCCGTTACAAATAATACTGGTTTTTGCCACGGTCACTAATAAGACTTGTATATTAGTATTTTATTTTCACTCTTTAAGCAACCCGATTAAGCATAAGACGTATTCACTTAAGAATTTAATAAAATAATAAAATTACAATTAAAACAGAAAAAAAACCAAACTGAGTTTATTACAGTGGCGACGAGGAAAAAGTGATATTTTTTTAAATAAAAAATTAAGAACGTAAAAACAAAAATTAAATTTTTTTTAAATAAAGTAAAAGCTATGGCCAATCAAATTTTGGGAAAAATGCCATATTTTGATCACACTAAAAAAAATTGGGCTGTATTTCAAATCCAGTTAGAGCAGTTTTTGATTGCAAACGATATAAAGGATGCAGCTAAGAAGAAAGCCATCCTGTTAACTTCAGTGTGTGAAACGTCGTATATGCTGTTGCAGAATTTGGTGAGTCCAGCAAAAGTGGAAGATGTGGGAACAAAGTATGAAACTTGTTTGTTAGCTATGAACAAACACTTCAAGGCTGCTACATCTGGGTTTGCTGAGCGTTACAAATTTTATAACGCTACGAAATTAGCCAGCGAAACAATAAATGAATGGGCCGTTCGGGTTAGATCGCTGGCGGTGCATTGTGAGTTCGGGACGAATCTAGAAACATCTATTCGGGATAAATTTGTGATGGGGCTAGAAAAGGGTCCGGCCCGTGATAAACTTTTCCTTGAATCGGTGGATTCTTCTTTTGAAAAGGTTCTGGAAATAGCGAACAATGTGGAATATACTAAGCATCAGTATAATTTAGTGCAAGATGTAAAAGAAGAAAGTTTAAACTTCATAAAAAGAAACAAAGGAGGGCAACAAAAAAAGCAGCAGCAACAACAACAACAACGTAAACTATCAACAGAGCAGTGCAAGGTTTGTGGCTACAGCAATCATAAGAGCGAGAACTGTAAGTTTACAAATTACAAATGCAACAATTGTAAGCAAAAAGGTCATTTAAAAAAAATATGTAATGTAAAAAATTTTAATTTTATTGACAATAGTGATATAAGTTTATACTCTATTAGTAGTAATAACGATGGTCCTATTAAAATAAAAATTTTTGTGAAGGATAAGCTTTTTGAAATGGAACTAGATACTGGATCTGAAAATAATGTAATTTCTGTTAATTTTTATAGAACATATTTTGGAAACTATAAATTTAGAAAAGCGAACGTGTTGTTGAAAGCATATAACGGGGCAAATATAACTGCTATTGGTGTCTGTGATGTTGAAGTCAAGTACGGAAATAAAATAAAGGTAATTCCATTTATTATAATTGAAAATGGTGGCCCACCATTGTTAGGAAGAAAGTTTCTTAAAGCGTTTGAAATTGAGATTTGTAAGTTAAATTATAGTGTACCCATGACAATCGCGCAGCCAATTATTAGAAAATTTGAAAGTCTTTTTGATGGAAGTTTGGGACTTTTTCGAGGTGGTGAGGCTGTTTTAAATGTAAAAGATGGTGCAGTATCGAAATTTTTTAGACCAAGGCCGCTACCTTTGTCTATCAAGAGCAAAGTGGAAAAGGAAATAGAGGATTTAGTTAAAATCAAAGTTCTTCAGCCAGTGAAATACTGCGAGTGGGGCACTCCTATCGTTCCCGTTGTAAAAAAGAATGGAAATATTAGAATTTGTGGGGATTTTAAAGTTAGCCTAAACCCACAGTTAAATGTCGAGAAATACCCACTCCCTCGAATCGAGGAAATATTTTCAAAATTGCACGGGGGACAAGAATTTACTAAGTTAGACTTGAGCATGGCATATCAGCAAGTGCAATTAAGTAGAGAATCGAGGAAATATACTACTATTTCAACCTCTAAGGGTCTGTTTCAATATACCAGACTAATCTATGGATTAGCTTCGGCACCAGCAATTTTTCAGAGAATAATGGATTCTCTCTTAGCAGGGTTAGATGGTGTTGTTGTCTTTTTAGATGATATTTTGATAAATGCACCGAACAGAAAGTTACACATTGAAAGGCTCGAAAAAGTTCTTAGTATTTTAAATGACGCTGGTTTTAAACTATCAGCAGAGAAATGTGAATTTTTTGCCAAACGAATTGAATACTTAGGTCATGTAATTGACAAGAGTGGGTTACATATGAATCCAGAGAAAATTAAGGAAATAGCAAATATTCCATATCCTACCAATGTTAAGGAACTCCAATCCTTTTTAGGTGTTGTGAATTTTTATCGGAGATTTTTACCGGAGGTTTCGACATTGTTACATCCACTACACAATTTGTTAAGGGTAAATACAAAATTCATTTGGGACGGAATCTGTTCTGCGGCGGTGGATCAGCTAAAGTCTTTTTTAGTAGCTGATAAGTGTTTAGCTCATTTTAATGCCAACAGTAGTACGCGATTAACGGTAGATGCTAGCCCAGTAGGAGTTGGAGCAGTGTTATCTCAAGTAGATGAGGGACAAGTAGAAAGGCCAATAGAGTTCGCATCTAGAGCTTTAACAGACACTGAAAAACGATATTCACAATTAGACCGGGAAGCTGTAGCTATTCTGTTTGGGGTGAAGAAATTTCATCAGTACTTATATGGTCGCCATTTCACCCTGGTGACTGACAACAAACCACTACACCATATATTTAACCCCAAAAAAGGAATTCCCATGATGGCTTCTAATCGTCTACAACGCATCGCATTAACCTTATCTGGCTATCAGTTCGATATATGCCACATAAAGTCCAAAAGTAACATTGCTGACCATTTTTCTAGATATCCGAAAAACAGTAACGTTAAGGTGGAGGAATTCCCTACCAATGTTTATATTAATTTTTTACAAAATCGCCCAGAGGAGGATAAATTTTTAGACTTCAAATTGGTCGTCAACGAAACAGCAAAAGATAAGCTATTACAGCAGGTGAAGAAATATGTTAAAATGGGTTGGCCAGAAAAATGCCCTGACTCCCAACTTTTGCCCTATTTTTTGAAGCGAAATGAGCTATCAGAGGAAGAAAATTGTATTTTTTGGGGATATCGGGTAATTATACCCACACACTTAACAAGAGATATAGTTAGGTTCTTACATGCATCTCATATGGGAGTAATTAAGATGAAAGCGATGGCTCGTGAGTGTTGTTGGTGGCCCGGACAGAGTAAGGATTTAGAAGAGGTTACTAAGTCTTGTGAGGCTTGTTTAATAACTCGACCGAGTCCACCCCAACATGAATTAGTACCTTGGCCCAGAACTGATGAAATTTGGTCCAGAATCCATATAGACTTCTTTGGTCCATTCTTAAAACGTTGGTGCTTGGTAATAGTAGATAGCAGTAGCAAATGGGTGGAGTGTATTGACATGGGTACAAATACAACCAGTGAAGCGGTTATTTCCGTCTTACGCGAACTTTTCGCTCGGTTCGGACTACCAAAATGGGTAGTTTCAGATAATGGTACATCTTTTGTTTCAAATAAATTTAGGAGATTTTTAGAAATAAATGGGATCAAACAACTAACAACACCAGTAGGGCATCCCGCTACAAACGGGCAAGCGGAAAATGCCGTAAAAACAGTTAAAAATGCTTTAAAACGTAGTCTACAAAACGCGCCGTTATCAGAATTCAACAATGCCTTATGTCGATTTTTGTTTGATTATAGAAACACCATACAATCCAGTATCGGAGTTTCGCCAGCTACTTTGATGTTTAATAATAGAAAAGTATGAACAAGGCTTGATCTTATTAACCCGAAAAGAAAAGCTGAAAATAAAAATGTTAAAAATGTTCAGGAATTTGCAAGAAACAAACAAAAAAAGCAAATAATTTATCATAAGGGTTTTAAAAAAACGAAATTTATGGTAAATGAGAGTGTGATGGTAAAGGATTATTGCACGCCTGGTAAAGTGTCATGGTCACAAGGTATGATTTCTAAAGTATTAGGAAAGCAGACATATTTGATAAAACTGCAATCCAATAAAACATGGAAAAGACATGCAAATCAAATTATTTCTTGCAAAACGTCTAGTAAACCAGAAATTCCAACAACAATATCAGATCCATTTCAGAAAGTTTACCCTAGTAATATACGAAGAGATTCTAATAAAAATTCTGTAAATGAAAAAAATGAGAATGCAAATAATGATAGTGAAACTTTCGCTAAGCGAAATGAACAAAAAAATTTAAATAATAGTATTGCGAATCAAGTTGATCCCAAGTTACAAATAACTGAAAGCAAAAATGTTAGCAACAATAAAAATACCAATAAATATAATTTAAGGCAGAGAAAATAGCGAATTAAAACTATAACAATTTATATAATATACTAAGTATGTAGAAGAATTTTTTTTCCGCCTTGTTAATCCATAAACATTTTTGCCGATTAATAATGAATTTACATATTAATGAATTAAATAAATAAAATAAATAAAAATGTTCATGGATGGAAGAAAAATTTAAAGAAGGGGGTATTGTAGTATATGTAGGTATGTTTACATGTATGTAATCATAAAATGTTTATACATATGTACTTGTTAAGAATGTGCAAGTTAAAGTTCATTGCTTCTTGTTTTATTTTGTTGTTGCATTATGATGGACATACTGTCTGCAATTCCTCTGCTGAGTAATAACAGCCTTGAAAATAACAATAATAACAAGTATTGATTGCCCGTTACAAATAATACTGGTTTTTGCTACGGTCACTAATAAGACTTGTATATTAGTATTTTATTTTCACTCTTTAAGCAACCCGATTAAGCATAAGACGTATTCACTTAAGAATTTAATAAAATAATAAAATTACAATTAAAACAGAAAAAAAACCAAACTGAGTTTATTACAGATGGAATATTTGTTGCTGTTTCAAATTCAATTTTTATATCAATTGGTCCGCTGTTGAGTGATTCGTTTTGATGGGTTACATCTACTACAATAATCGGTGCATTATTTTTAAACACTTGAGCAGTTAGAAGCGGTTGAGGTTCTCTCATGTAGTAGCTCTGTTGAAATCTTAGATACATATCGTAGAGAATTGCATATCGCTCATTCTTAAATTTTATATTTAGATCATCATATGGGTATGATACTGAATTTAAATGTACTTTTAAATTACTGAGGTCACAATGAACAAATTTATTATCGCGTTGAAAAGCAACCAATACAAAACGAGGTCGTTCTCTATTTGCAGCCAGTTTAACGTTCCATATATGGCTAGTTCCTGTATTTAGTTGAGGATTAATATGACAATCCCAACTACGAAATGCCATCGGTATAGAAGCACTACTATTAATAACTTTAATCATATTCAATTTTCTAAGATCAGATAATTGTACATGTGGAATTCTCCATGAGATGAGTGAAATTGTAAGTTTTGCTTTTTCAGTAGGAACACTAGAGTGTACTAGATCTTCATCGCTCTTATTACGTAAGAGTATCAACTCATGTTTACTATTTAGGATAATTTTATTGTAGTCTTCAGCGTATCCTAAAAACATTTTTAATGGTACATAGAAATTGAAATATCCATTTACAAGTTTCACATCGTCAATTTTATTCCATCCAGCATTCTGCATCCCATTGCTTTCCGTCGGTGTAAAGGAAACTAACTTTTTGATAGTGCTTGTGGCTCTTAAATATCTTGTATGATCAATCTCAATACCGTTAAGTTCATAACGAATTTCATCAAAGAGATATGCGACAAAGTTGTTTTTTAATTTAAAATTTTCTGTAGATTTGGAGGTTTTCTCATCTACAACAGATCCTTCCACATATATATAACTTTCACTAGGTAAAACATACAAATCTTGATTTTGTATTGAAATGCGTATTTCATCATTATTTTTGTAAGATTGTAGGTATGGCACGTATGTATGATAGTCCTTTTTGATTATATTTTCATCAGATAATGGCTTATTCATTACATTTATTATTGAACTCATTTTGTCTTCAGTTTAAAATTAAGAGACTTTAGAAAATTTTTATTTGTTGTTGTCAACGTTTTTTGATGAACTGATCTTTTTAATTGTGGTTTAGGCTGTGATAATGGTTTAGGGTTGTATGTTGTTGCTGTTGTTATATTTTTCGATATACTTGAGTTGTATATCAACATTATTTAGTTGTTCTTAAATGAATTCTTATTGTTATTTCCTCTCCTCGAAAATTAATTAAATCGCCGCACTGATCAACTACTCGTAGCGTTAGTGAACCTACCTCTCTGGAGTTCACTGGTAAATAAATGAGGTTTCTAGGAATCTCAGCTATTTTATAGCCTGGAGGCACATTAATCGGAAACTCGTGTAGTGTATGCGATTTGGAATTGTTCATATATGTATTAACAGTGATACTACTTTCAATTCGTAATAGATTCATCTTGAAAATATTAACTGGAAGATCTGAATAATGATCTTCGTTTGGAGTTAGGATTTTATCGTTGAATCCTAAGAGTTTTCCAATTGTATTTTCCTTATTAAAATATATGGGATCCGTAGAGCTATTAACTTTAACCTGCATTGTGTTATTATTGGCTTCTATAAAAATTTTCTTTTCTCTACCATATCGTTTGTATTCTTCCTCTATATAATCAACTATGTCATTCAATTCATAAGATCCAATTGGTATTTCAATCACATTTTCACCTATATGAAACAAATTGTTGTAGACATCAACATTTGGAATGCTATTATACGAATGAAAATCTGTTAGAGCACATTCATATGTCTCATTTAACTCAATAGGAGGGAAGTAATTGGCTGATAACTCTGATGAGTTGGAGCTCAGAGTAAGTGTTATTGACATTATGCCTGCTTGATTGTAAATTAATAAAGTTTAACACACAATATGGTTTATAAAAAGCATTTTTATTTTAATTTAATCCTTTTTTGTTTTGAATTTACATTATAATTTTTAATACTAAATGCAATAATTCTTAATACAATAATTCTAAATATTTTGTTTCAACTATAATATTTCATCTTTACTTATCCAAGAATTGTGTTCATTAGTAAATCCTAACCACTTAACATACGCTTTATCTCCTTTAGTTTTAATAATCTTTTCAACTAGATATGTATTTGGAAATCTAGTTTTTGAGAGTTCTTCATCGTAAAATCCACCTTGAATGAGATTACCACGATAATCCTCTAATATGTATGTTGCAGGATATGTATTTTGAATTGTTTTAATAGTAAAAATTTCTGTTGTCCAATTTGGAGTATAACCTTTTTCAAATGTATGTTTGTATTTGCTTATGCGCACATGATCTCCAACATTAAATTTCGAGATTTAATACATCTTCAAATGACTGTATGCTGTATTTAATAATTTTTTCTCATTTGTTGAGTTGACTTTAATTGGAGGCATTTTGATGGTACGATGAACTTTACTGTTGCTTTTAATAGATCTTTGTAGATATCCAACCAGTTATACAAACCATTAAAACTAAATTCTTTCCACATCATCCCTTTTAATGTTCTATTAAATCGTTCTACTATTGATGCTTTCATTGTGCTATACGTTGAATAGTGATTAATGTTGTGCTTATCCATCAATTTCGCAAAGTTTTTATTAAAAAATTCCTTACCATCGTCTGTTTGTAGGTTTTTTAGTACTCGTCCCAATTGAAAAATATCTACCATTGCTTGTGTTGTTTCAAGTGCAGTTTTTGTTTTCAGCGGTACTGCCCATGCATATTTTGAGAATGTATCAATTACGGTTAACAAAAATCTATAATTTTTATTGTCTATAGAGTAATTTCCCATTTCAACTAAATCAGCTTGCCAGAGATCATCTATTCCTTTCATCACAACTCTACGACGTGCAAAAGATTTTCGAGCTTGTTTATGGAGTTCGTTAACTAGATTTCAAGTGCAGTTTTTGTTTTCAGCGGTACTGCCCATGCATATTTTGAGAATGTATCAATTACGGTTAACAAAAATCTATAATTTTTATTGTCTATAGAGTAATTTCCCATTTCAACTAAATCAGCTTGCCAGAGATCATCTATTCCTTTCATCACAACTCTACGACGTGCAAAAGATTTTCGAGCTTGTTTATGGAGTTCGTTAACTAGATTTCTTTTTGAAGACATGTTTATAGTTTTAAGAATTGATTTGGATACGTTGTAATCTGCTTGATGAACTTTTACTTATTGATGCGAACATGTAATTTTCCCATCTATAAGTCTTTTCATTTAACTTTTCTTTTGTAGACTCTCAACAAATCTTTGTAGATAACCATCTTCCAAAAATGTTTTGATTTTGGAAATGTTTTCCTCAATTTTCTTATTCTCTTCCAACTGTAATATTATTGCCTGTTGTAGAACTTCGATTTGAGTTCTTAGAGTATTATGTGTGTTGCTGTTATTTTCCTTAAAGTATTTTAATAGCTTGTATTCCATTTCTTCGATTTGAGTTTGCAGAAACAATTTATTGATAACATCGTTTTCCTCCACAGCCTTTGCAACATTTTTGATTCTTTTGTTTTAGACATCAATGTTGTTGTTCGTATCCATAAAGAACCCCAACAATTTAGGAAATTATACCACTTGTATCGTTTAAATAATGTCCAAACTTATCAACAGACATACTTCATTCATCTAATTTATTCTATTATATTATCTTCGCGTAATTCTTCAATAATTGATACAATCTCGTTATTATGATTAGTATGACCTGCAGCTTGTGATGCTAGCAGTAGTCGAAGGCGATCTACCAACTCATTGGGATCTTCCAAGTATATATAGTTTGGCTTATGGAGGTTAAGCTGCATCAATCCATCACCTAAATAACCAGCTTTAGGTTTAGCTCCCGTTGAATGAGATAAATTATTTCCATTTTTCTCTGTAAACAATTTCTTAATAATATTTTTATATTTATATGCTTTCGTTCCCTTTATTTGACCATCCGGCTTATAGTCTCTTCTATACGCATTGGTACTAATTAAATTTTTTTTTATAGATTTCGAGTTCAAATTTATCGTAGTTTTTTGGTATTTTTTGAAACAACAAAGAAAATAGACCAGGTGTTAGAGCCCATATTTGACCCCCAACATGTATTTTGTCTTCATTTAGTTTGAGATAGGGTTGCCAGAAGGGCCTGATTTGGCCTGATTGTCAAGTTTTTTAATGCGCGTCAAGTGTCAAGTGAAAAAGTGATTTGTCAAGCTTTTTTGTAAGTTATTTTTTTCTCAAATTTATTCTAGCTATTTAATAATACTTAAAAAAAGTATGTGTATATTTCTAAAAAACAAATCTAAAGCCCATATTTTTACTATCAATAGAACTAAGGACTAATATGATACATATTTTTTTCTGCAATTATAGTTTAAAAAATAACTATAACTTTCTGTACAATTATTATAAAAGTGCCAACACTGATATTTACCCTATTACTCAACACTAGTAAATTGCCAACATTGAACCAGAGAAGCAAGTCGTGGACTTTTCGTCGGCGGCGGCGGCGATTCGGCTTGAGCCAGGGTTTTACCGGCCCGCCATCCTTCTATCAGCTTAGCCGACTTGATATACCCATGGTGGAATAATACAGGCGGTTTTTCATTGTTTTTTTAAATAAAACTTATGTGTTTGAAGAATTGTCAAGTTATTTATGAAAATTATTATTTATTTATTATAGACTAGCTAAAACCTCTCAGCAAAATTGTTTTTACGAGTAAAAGTTGAAATTCAATTCGTATTTTCCCAATAATAATTATCCAGAAGTTCTTCTTTAAAAATTAAAAATCTCTTTTATATATTTAGTATGAGTGTTTTTATTTGTCAAGTTTTTTTTCAAAATCAAGTTTTTTTTGGTCAATGTCAAGCTTTTTGACAAATTAGATCTGGCAAGCCTACTTTGAGACTACTATTACCGAATTTCCATTCATTATTGAAATCTTTATGTGGACCATAGTTAGTATCTAATTCATTTCTTCCTTCCAAGACTGATAAGTCAGTATAACTCTCTTTAATATTTGAATTTTGGGAGTAAAAATTGTCATCATCATCATTATCACTATTATTATCACCATTAGGATCATTAAGTGAGTTGCTGGTGTCAAATGTTGTATCTTCTACAAGTTTCTTTGGTGTGCTTGTCTCCATCTTAATTGATGGTTTCTTAAGATGAGAACTGTTATTATGTTCAATTTCTGTTTTCATCTCATTCTTTTCTTTTTTGATAATTCTATTGGTATTCTTAGTCTTATATATAAATTCTTTTAAAGGGTCTGTTATAGGTTTAAATGTATCTCTTAGTTGTTCATGTGTGTCTATTTCACCGGTTTTTATACTACGAAGCTTTTTCTTCAAGACATTTCTAGTCGCCACCAACTCTTTTAAAATTTTTGATTCCATTTTTCAGCTATAAGATTAGATCAGATTATTAGGTACCAGAACAGCTTACCAGCTATCAGATCAGGTTATCAGGTATCAGATTATGATATCAGATCAGATTATTAGGTAGCAGATCAGCTTATCAGGTATCAGATCAGTGTGATGTTAAGGTATGTAAAGATCTAAGTATGTTTACATATCTAAACTGGAGGCAGTATTGTTGCCTATTAGTACCTGCCTAATAAGGTTTAAGCCGGCGCTTAAAAACGCCACTGGCTAGTAGAACGAATGAAGGCAACTAAAATGCCTGTATAGGGAAGGAAGCAGATGAATGCTTTCTTGGTAAAAACCCTCGAAAATTAAACAGCCGATTTGAGGCTAAATCAAGAGTAGTTTTATTCAAAAATTTCAAGTGCTTAAATACTAAAATAACGGGATTCTTGACAATAATAATAATAATAACAATAATAAACAAAATTCCATTTCTTTGGAATTTTGAGTGAAAATATCCAGTCATATAATAAACAAGAAAAAGATAGTAATATAGTTGTGAGTACAAACCATAACTTAAAAATAAGAGTGACTAGGATAATAATAAAGGATATAATTAAATATAATGAAAGTGTTATTTGAGTGAATATAATTATAAAAAGTGACAATAGTAGTAGACTTATTAGGTACACTAATAAAATATAATGATAGTGTATTTAATAAAATATAATATAATGAAAGTGTTTTTAAGTGACTATCGCTATTAAATAATAGTCGACTTACTGGGTACACTACACCCCTACCCTTAAGAAAAATTTTTTAAAATTTTTTTTTTTTTTTTTTTTTTTTTTTTTTTTTTTTTGACAACTTCATTAATATTTTTTTAAATTATTATTATGAAATTCTTTATATGTGTTTCCTAAATCTATAACTGAATTTACTCCTTTAGTTTTAATTACTTTATACGGACCTTTATAAGGAGGTTGACTTTTCTTTCTATTAAAGTTTTTAACTAAAACCATGTCTCCTACTTTCAAACTCAACGGATTAATTTCCGTGCATTGTTCGACACGTTTTCTCTTCGATATTTCAAGTAATTCCTTTGCTTTTTGCAAAGAAAACTTTAGTCTTGCTTTTAATTCCTTGGAATAGTTTTCAGTATTATAAATTGGTTCAGTTTTTAAAATTTTCTCATGAGGCAAATTGGGTAGCCTACCGAATATAAGCTCATATGGAGTATAATTTGTATCTACATGTGGCGTGGTATTGTATGCAAAACAAAAGTATGGGATCCAATGGTCCCATTCATCATCTATACAGAAGTTCAGAAGAAATTCATTTAGTACCCTATGACTTCTCTCCACGGAACCCAAGGTTTCGTGGTGGTATGGTGTGCTGAAGACTTGTTTTATTTCTAACAGATCGCATACTTCTTTCATTAAATCATTCACGAATTCAGTGCCTCTATCCGATTTGAGGACTTTAAAATGGCCGTATATTAATATCAAATTCCTTACCAGAACCTTTGCAACTGTCCTAGCATCCTTTGTTTCAACTGGACACGCTATGATGTATTTTGTTAAGTCGCATTGCATAGTAAGAATGTACCTAAACCCATTAGAAAATCTTAGAGGACCTACTATATCTATTGATATTACTTCAAAGCTATTTCCTGGTGTTTCAGTAATAGTTAATTTTTCTCTTGTATGTTTTATTTGTTTATTTAATTTGCACTTTTTGCAATTTGAAATGTGTTTTCTTACCATTTTTGACATGTTTTTCCATATGTATCTTTGCTTAAGTTTTAAAATGGTTTTTCTTACACCCAAGTGACCTCCTATAGGTGAATTGTGATACTCGATAATTAGATTATTCTGTTGATTTACATTCGTGATGCGTATTGGTGCTTTATATATTAAAATTTTCAGATTTTCACCATCTTTTCTTTTTAAATTTCTAAAAATATTTTTAAATTTTTCAATTTGTATGATTTTAAATATGACATCGTCGTCTTTTAAAGCGAGTACTTCTATACTCAGGGATAGCATTTTTGGTAACAGTTTCTCCAAAGACATCTGTGTGTTCATTGGATTTTCGCTGCACTTTATTACCACCTCTGAATCATTTATTATGATATGTGATTTTTTTAGATTTTTATCTACTTCGAATCTTAGCTTTTTTGTCTTTTTTATATCAGTAATTGATGTACACTCCCATATAAAATGCTTATCTTGCTCTCTATTAGCAATTGTGTTCTCTTTTTGCATATTTAACTTTTTATTCATGTTCCGTGTTAACGCAAATATTTCTTTCGGTTTCTCTTCTGTTCCAGTGGGAATCATTGCTTTTAATGTATCACTGTTCACGACTATTCGCGATAATGCATCAGCGTTTGTATTCATTTTGCCTTTTTTGTATGATATTTCAAAGTCATAGTCACTTAAGTCAAGTCTAATCCGAGTCATCTTTGATGATGGATTTCTATGTGTAAACAAAGACACTAATGGTCTATGATCAGTTATTACGTAAAATTTCCGACCGTAAAGGTATGGACGGAAAAAATTTATAGCCCAATGTATGGCCAAAAGCTCTTTTTCAATGATGGGTTTATTCATGTCGTGTTTGCTTAAAGTTTTACTCGCATAAGATATAGGCAGTTCTGACCCAATCTCACCCTGAGCCAGTACAGCTCCCAGTGCAAAATTCGAAGCATCAGTCGTTAATATGAATGGTTTACTAAAATCAGGATACTGAAGTATGGGCGGATTCAGTAATTTTGACTTTAACGTTTCGAAAGATTTCTGACAACCCTCACTCCAAATGAATGGTGTATTTTTTTTTAATAATGCGTTTAATTCTCGAGCTATTTCAGCAAAATTGTCGACAAATCGTCTATAATAATTGCAAAATGCAACAAAACGTCTGACATCGTCAGCACTTTTCGGCGTCGGATATTTTTCTATTACACTGTTTTTGGCAGGATCAGTACGTATTCCCTTATTAGTTATTAGATGGCCTAGATATACCACCTCATTTTTCAAAAAACAGCACTTAGTAGTGTTCAATTTCAAGTTGTATTTTCTTAATTTTTCGAACACCTTTTCCAAATTTTCATGATGATGTTGCATGCTGCACCCAAATACAATAATGTCGTCAACATATAAAAATGCTTCCGCACCTAGACCACTCAGTGCAATGGTTAACATCCTTTGGAAACTGTTGGATGATATTTTTAATCCAAATGGCAACCTGGTAAATTGAAAATGGCCATTTCTGGTTGAAAATGCTGTCAGTGGTCTTGAATCTTTGTGCAAGTTGATCTGATGGAATGAGCTGGTCATGTCTAGCGTGGAAAAATATTTAGCTCTGCCCAGCTTGTCTAAAACATCTTCAATTTTAGTTAACGGAAATTTGTCGCTAACTACTTTTTCGTTTAGTTTTCTGAAGTCTACGACTACTCGCCATTTCTTCGTATTATCGACTGATTTTTTTGGTATTACTAACAACGGGGAATTATACGCACTTACCGATGGTTCAATAATATCATCCTCTAGTAATTTATTGATTTGCTCATCTATTTCATTTATTTGCGCTTCTGGTAACCTGTAAGGTTTTATGTATATTGGAGTTGAATCCGTTAGTTGAACTTTTTGAGTGTAAAAATTGTTGACCGTTAATTTGTCGCCATCAAGTTGAAAAATATCGCTGTATTTAGCTATTATGTTGGTAAGTGACTGCTTAGCAATAGGATCCATTGATTCGATCTTCAAGTTCTTTAAAATTTCTTTTATTCTTTCGTTGTTCAATAATTTGTTGTTGTGGCCACTATATATTTCATAATTAGACAATGTGTCTATTTCAAATTTTAAATCATTTAAAACTGCATCTTTGTTGGTCGTATTTAGTATTTTGATGTGCTTTACGCCCACCGCCGGTATTATGCTGTTGCCTACGAAAATTCCAGGTGATAGCTCTTTATTTAAAACAATGCTATCTTCATTCGTGTAAATGTTCACCGGTACCACTGATTCTGATCGAGCTGGTACACAAATCTCCGCTTTATAAATTCTTTTTGGGTTAATCGGAAGAACAAACTCTTCTCCCGATACATTGAATGATACCGTGTAAGTTTCGAAATCGATTTTGCATTTAAATTTTTCTAACATGTCTCTCCCAATGATTCCATCAGTAGCAATAGGAAAATCATTATCAACTATGTGGAACTTGTGATTCACGTGACAGTTTTCTAGCTGTAGGCCTAAATAAGCTGTACCTATACTTTCTATAGTTTGTAATGTAATGCCACTTAAAGATGATATCTCATTTTTGTCTATATCTTCTATATACTCTTGCTTACAAATGGAGATGTCAGCTCCGGTATCTATTAGAAAAATTAGAAAATCTGAAATGATTGTCTCTAAACCCATTTTGACCAGCGCTATTTCTGCTATTATAATTATTAAAATTGCCCCTATTATTATTGTGCGTAGGACCGCTCCTGTAATTATTGTGACTAGGACCGCCTCTGTCATTATTATGATTAGGTCTGCTATTGTAATTGTAGTTATATCTATTGTCTATAGAGAAATTTCTGTTTCCCCTTTCCTGTCTCCAAATTCTAAATATACTGCTTTCATTGTTGCGCATATTGCCTTCCATTGCAATACATTTTTCTACCGCCTCGCTTAGTGTTTTTGGACCACAAGCTACTAACATGCTCTGGTATTCAATGTTTACGCCTTTTATGAAGACATTAAGAGCCATACTTTCGCTAACTTTGTAAACGGCATTTTTAGCCTCCTGCGTTGGGTTTTCTATAGTTTTTATTTCAAAGTCGCTTAACTGCTCTGAAAGTAACATTATTTTTTCTCTGTATTCCGATATACTCTTATTTCCCTGTTTTATTGCCCCAAATTCAGTTAAGACTTGTTGCAAAGACTTTGGATTAGGATAAGCTTGAGTTAGTACTCTTTTAAACTCCTGAAAAGTTGTTGGCCTGTTAGATCGTCCTACAACACTACGTACTTGTGCTGTTAATTTGAAGTTATAGACGTACCTTACGAATATTTCTCTGTCTTCTGCTCTGAGTAGATCATGTAGTAATTCCGTTTGTACAATGAAATCTTCCAATACCTCATAAGACCCTTTGAAAACCTGAAGGTTTTTTCCCACAACCGATATATCGAAATGAGCCATGATTGCACAATCAGATTTATGCTCGTTAGCTGATTTTGAAAAACTAGGAGCACTTATTTCTGTTGTTTTCTTTGTAACTAAATTACTTATTATATCAAGTAATCTTGCACATAAGTCGCCAAATTTGAATTTAAGAGACCTGCTTTCTTCGTTTTCTTTTAAGTTTTCAAAAATGCTAACAACTTTTTCTTCAATATCTTTTACCCGATTAAGTTTTTCTGTTTTAAACTCTAAGGAGTAAACTCTATCTTTGCTTTTTTTAAAATTTTTTTCTAATTTGTCTAATTCTATATAATATTCTTGCAGTTCTTCCATAGGTATTATAATATAAAAATATTTATTATTTTTATTGAATCTTAAATATTTATTTTGTTTCTAATATGAAAAAAAAATGCTGTATTGGTAACGCTGACATTAACATCTTTGGTTACTATTGTGAATTTTATTTTTCTTTGCACTTGGCAGCACTAATCTATTATGACATTTAGTAATTTCAATATGTCTTCTTATTTATTTCTTTTAATTCAGTTTCGCGTGTGCTATAGTTAAAAAAATTTGTTTTATTTATAATAAATCTAAAATAAAAAAAAATTTATGTAACAAAAAAAAGTGTTTAAAAATTCATTTTATTTTTATTTTTATGTTGCTGCATTTGGTATTTCAATGCTCCAATTTGTAGCCAGATTTTGCTAGCCTCTTGCCAGGATGGTGGAGGATCGGCCTCTACTATTCTGCGTAGTGCAGCAATTTTTCTCCTTAATCGGACTAGTCGGCCACCTCGTTTGTGACGCGGTTTCTCTGTAGCCGGTATGCGGGTAAGCTTTTCTTCTGCTTTGCGTTGTTGGCGGCTTCTATACTCCTCTATTGTTAGCTTTTTAGGGCCTGCTGCTATTTGCTGCTTCTCGTTGCCCGCTGGAGTTAATTTTTCTTTGGGCATTTGGTTTTTATCCAGATTTGGCAGGATCGCCATGTGATGTTAAGGTATGTAAAGATCTAAGTATGTTTACATATCTAAACTGGAGGCAGTATTGTTGCCTATTATTACCTGCCTAATAAGGTTTAAGCCGGCGCTTAAAAACGCCACTGGCTAGTAGAACGAATGAAGGCAACTAAAATGCCTGTATAGGGAAGGAAGCAGATGAATGCTTTCTTGGTAAAAACCCTCGAAAATTAAACAGCCGATTTGAGGCTAAATCAAGAGTAGTTTTATTCAAAAATTTCAAGTGCTTAAATACTAAAATAACGGGATTCTTGACAAAAATAATAATAATAACAATAATAAACAAAATTCCATTTCTTTGGAATTTTGAGTGAAAATATCCAGTCATATAATAAACAAGAAAAAGATAGTTATATAGTTGTGAGTACAAACCATAACTTAAAAATAAGAGTGACTAGGATAATAATAAAGGATATAATTAAATATAATGAAAGTGTTATTTGAGTGAATATAATTATAAAAAGTGACAATAGTAGTAGACTTATTAGGTACACTAATAAAATATAATGAAAGTGTATTTAATAAAATATAATATAATGAAAGTGTTTTTAAGTGACTATCGCTATTAAATAATAGTCGACTTACTGGGTACACTACATCAGCTTATCAGGTATCAGATCTGATTATTAGGTTCAGTTCGGTTTATCAGTTCAGATTAAGTATGTTAAATATTTAAAGATATATGTAGATGTATTATGTTTAAAGTCAGATTATATACTAAAGTTTTTTTTCTTTTATGTAGACTAATTTATATCGTTATGAAATAGTCGAATAATTTTCTATAGCGACCATTGTTTAATTCATTATCTTTGCTTATCATCAAAAATCCATATTTTTCTTTCCAACATTCTCTACAAATTTGCTGAAACTTTTCAAAATTCATGTAGCTGGCAACATCATCCCTATAAACGTGCTTCATATTCGTCTCATCTTGTTTAAACATTATAATTACATTTGCATTGTCCCTTATTAAATGCTTGAGAATTCTGGTATAAGTTTGCCACAAGTAGAATGAATCAACATCTCTATGTCGTCCCATACAAAAATAAGCCCGTATATTATTTTGCTTCTCACATGCAACATCGTCAAATATCATAATTGAATTAGTTTTAGCTTCCTTAGGGGGAATAACCGCTTCATTATCGGAAAATGTATGATAACCCATTCCTTTAATTGGCGAAATTAATCTCTTCAAGTACTCGTATTTCGGATGATATAGGGATTTTGAGTATAAATAGATGTTTCCAAACTTGAGTCCATTAGGACTCTCTAGCAAGCTAATCATAACATTAGTCTTTCCACAATTCGATGGTCCAACTATTAGAGCACGAATAGAGTTTGGTAAGAGGGAACTATGCTTTATTTTTGATCTGATGTTCGAAGAATCATCAGTATTACGAATCAAAATATTTTTGTGTTGTTTTACTAACTGCATTTTTATAACTAAATGCAATACATCGTTGTTACCTTTTATTATAGAAAATAAATTAAAAATAAGATGGTTGTACATTATAACAAGCCCTTTAGTCATAAAAAAACCTTCGTTGGAGCAGGTTTATTGAATAGCTTAATAAACTCTCTACCTGTTGAACTTCATCTTCCTGGATATCAGTACTGTGGACCTGGAACACAACTACAAAAACGTTTAGATCGAGGTGATCAGGGAATTAATTTATTGGACTCTGCATGCAAAAGTCACGACATAGCTTATTCGAAAAATAAGGATTTAAATATTCGACATCAAGCTGATAAAATTCTTGAAAATAAAGCTTGGAAACGAGTTTTGTCAAACGATAGCAATCTTGCAGAAAAATCATTTGCATACATGATTACTAACGCAATGAAAGCTAAAACAAAATTTGGTATGGGTGTGAGGAAGAAGAAAAATGTTAAAAAAACCAAATTAGATGTGAAAAAACTGTTCAGTACGACAATTAGAGCTGCAACAAAAATATTAAAAAAGGAAAATCCTCTTGACATTAACTCTGCCATTAGAATCGCTCGCAAAACTATTAACAAATCATAATAAATGTTCCGAAAATTGGTGGTTTTTTACCCCTAATACCGATTTTAACTGCTCTGTGTGCAATTGGAAGTCTAGCCACTGGAGATGCTGTTATAGCTAAGGCAGTAAATGCAACAAAGAATGCGAAAAATCAACTTGATGAAGCAGCCAGACATAATAAAGCAATGGAATCGATAGCTGTTGGGAAAGGACTTTATCTAAAACCATATAAAAAGGGTTATGGTTTAGTTTATAAAGAGCAGACAAAAAACTCTCAGAAATGCTATCTAATAGACCACTATCAGAAGTCGACCTGAGAAAATTTTCATTCTAAATTCCACATTTTAGAGGAGTTTTCATGTTGGACTTACTACCAAAAAGGCCAAAGAAAATAGAATGTGGAATAATCAATTTAGATACATCAACAGGACCTGGTACACATTGGGTAGCATATTATAAAAACATTAATGAGAAAGAATATTTCGACAGTTTTGGAAACTTACAACCTCCTTCGGAAGTACTCAAATATCTGGGCACAAATATAAAATACAACTATAATCAATATCAGAATTTTAATACATTTAACTGTGGCCACTTATGTCTTAAATTTCTTTATGATATAACTGAAAAGATTAAATAAAAAAACACAACCACATATATTTTATAAAACTCTATAACGCCTTTTTTTATTTATTTACATAATTAAAAAAAATATATATTATTTTTTTTTTGTTTTACTGCCAAATTGGGTACTGGGCATTTGATGACAAAAACTCTTCTATGTCCATTGACAAAATCAGACCCCGTTCTCCTTCTCTGTGTAGTCGATAAGTTCCACTCGAGAGATCCTTTATTTCTTCATCTGTTAGAACGTTGTATCGATTAGGCAAAAACATGATGTTATTTTCAAGCTCCACTTGAATGGTTGTCCCATACTTAGTTGTCACCCGTTTTGCAGTTATAATAGGATATTTAACTAAAATATCCAGGTCCTTAATGTGAGTTAAGCTTTTAGTGTTGTAGGAATTAAATTTATTCATTAAATTTTTTGCGGAGTCCATTTTTAGAGATCGTTTCATGAATCTTTGATGAAAAGTGATCTTGAAAGCAGCGATGATGATTGCAAGAAGCCTAACTGAAAATTAGTGAAATAATGTACATATATGCTCATCGCTCTTCCACCAAAAAGAATGAGTAAAGCAATCCTTTACTCCTACATAAATAAATATGTATTACGATATATGTATGTGTGTATATAGTATATAAAACGAGCGATGAAGCTACATAAGGCTTAGGAATTTCCAGACAATTGTTAGTAACAAAAAAGTACTTGAACAAAATGAGTGAAATCAGAAATATTATACAAAATTTTTTACTAAAATGTGAAAATTTAATGCTCTATGAGCATAAAAACGCAATACAATGCTTCATGTCCATGCTGGACGAGAATACGGACTATGGAGTAGTCGATGGGGAGGATGGGGATGAAGAAATCCACTTTAGAAGCTGTCCCTGGTATGATCCAGAATGTGAGGAGGGGCCTGACACGTGCCGATGCACAATTTTTCATTTGAGAAAAAAAGTTGTTTTAAATATAATAGAATTCTATTATAAATTATATTTTTATTGAACTGAAATAAATAAAAAAATTAATATACAGACATATGTAAATAAGCAAAAAACTTGACAAGATTTTTTTTTATCCAGCTAAGTACAGCCAAAAGAGAAACAAAACAAAAACTATGGGCAAAGCAAACCTTGTTGGTTCATGTTTAACAATAGCTGATAAATTAGTCAAAAATAAAACAAAATTGTGTACGTTTTTTCATTATAATTATTAATTTATTACAAACCAACTTTTCTTAATAGTCAGCCATTATCTCTTAAATATAAAATAAGTAACATTCATAGCAATTAGATTCTTCTTCTTGAAGTTTATCAATTTCCATTAATAGCATATCTAGTTCATAATCAGGATTAGTTTCCTCGATTCGAAAGTGATACCATGCGTATGTATTTATGTTATCACTTTTTGTTTTTCGTTTATCATCTTCACTACTTAATACCACTTTATTTAGATGGTTAGTATAAATTTGATGTACTTTTGACTTAAATGTTAACATATCATCATATACAATAGAATTATCAAATAAACAATTTTTATAGGAAGCTAAACTATACTTATCAAGAACACATTTCTTTACCCCCTTTGATTTTTTTACATCATTTTCATATTGCACACTTAAGGAATACATTTTAGATCGCAGCCCCACAAATTCTTTCATTACTTTTTCACAATTCTCATCTTTCATCATACCCAACACCTTTTTGTTTAAAAGAGGAATATCATATACGTTTTCCTTAGGGTAATCAGAAGTGTCAAATTCTTGTTGTATGTCAGTTTTTATGTCGGCATAGAAGTCATCAGTTTGTATTGTATATATAAACGAGTCAGTATCCATGTAATTTAGTGATAACTTTGACTTGAACTTTGGCTGCATGTATCCATAATGAAAATTATACATTTTCCATTTGGAAAGCTCCAGCACACAAAATCCGAAGTATATGGGTTTATTATAATATGCCTTGACTCTATTCATTTGAATTGCCACCATATCTTCTGAAAATATAGACAAACTGTGAAAATTGGATTTAGATATCCAATCCTGAGCACCCAAATGATTTTGATTTGTTCTGTTCCAGTTCGCCACTATTCTTACATCTTTTCTCTTGTCTACATTCTCCATAGTTTTTCCATATACCGCGTTATTGAGCAATTTAAAGAAATTTTTCTCAAAAACATTTTTTGCACTTGCTCTATGTTTGGTGTTTAAATCTATATAGCTTTTTAACCATGGAGATTGTTTAAAAGTGAGAATTCGATGTGTTTTCTTTAGAACCAAGCCATATTCTAAACTTTGCTTAAGAACTCTATAATGTATAATATATGATTCTTTTGGAGAAAAATCAGCAATTAATTTGTTATGCTTTGATTGTAAAGTTTTTTATTTTCAGCGCAAAAAGGAAGGTCATTGTGTGAATCATGTAAATTATAAGGATATTCTAAGCTAACTTCATTTACATAACCATCGTTCGAATTATTATCTATGATTTTTGGATCCAGATTTAGCTCTTCACTTGACAGCCATCTGAATCCCCCATAAGGAAGAAGCTCAGACATCGCCCATCCGTAAAGGTTATTTGCATCTAGATATATCAGAAATTCTTAGACCTTATCTTTATCGTAGTCATCTAAATATTTATTGTTTGCTTTTGAATACCTTTTAGAACATTGTACAATTCCACCACGTATACCTTTTTTAAAGAAATTGTACATATCTATGTCGGTCAGCAATTCTAATTCAATATTAGTATACTTCAACATAGCATCCCATGATAGTCCTGGAGCAGTATAATACTGACACGGATCTAAGTTGTAGATACCTTTACAAACTTTTCTAAAATTCTCAAAAATATCTGTAAGTAGAAGTACGTCTGTTTTTAAATATAGCTCCATATAATCTCGCAGAGTTTTGCAATTAAAGGTATGCCAGATCTTTATTGCATGCTCATAGTCTTCAGTCGAGCATTCCTTATTATTAAGTTTATTGAAGAAGTCTTCCCTTGATGGAAGCTGACCATCATTCAATTTTTCAAACGAATCAAGATAGTCGTAAGGGAAAACACCCTTCCTTCTTACAAGATCAAACTCTGTTTTTGTTTTAAATTGGGATTTAATTGTATAGAAATCGTTATCAGTAAGATTATTGGCTAACGATTCTAAACTGTCGGGCATAAAACGTATTGTGTCTAAAAATCTAAGTTCAAGATTGAAATTATCAGTAATTTTTGTAAATCTGGCTAGAGAAATATAAAGTTCTTTGTTTAGCGGAAGGACTTTTATTTTGTCAGATTTTTTTCCCAATTCTTTCACAAAAAGATGTGAGTCATAAGATGAATAATTATGGAAATAAATTGGAATGAATTTTGGAATTTGGAATTTTAAGTTACAAATATTGTGAGCTGCGCCTCTAAATTTACCAGTTATATGGCAATGATCTCTTACGCGATCACTACCTAGAAAATTTCCACATATGTGACAATTGACTGCGTTGTAAAAATTATATACCTCTAAAGAGGATAAACTATTCATTTGTGTCTTATTTATTAAATACTCATTATAGATATCCTCACAATCTTCAATTATACATTGAACAAATTTTTCAGCTGCATCTTTACCCGTATAAATTCTAAATTTATCTAACTTATCATTACTTATACATTTAACATAATAACTAAAAGCACAGGGAATGTGCTTCTTAATAAATTTACTTTTATGACTTACATTTAATTGAATGTTCTCAAGGATACATTCAAAATCTGCATATACAGCAAATGGCATATCCATCTGCCGCTGATGGTCCTTAAATTTTAAAATCGAATTTTCAGCCGATGGCAACTCTGCAACAATTTTTCCACATTCCGCTTTATGATGTTGCATACTTCTTTCGCTGTGTGAGTATTGCAGACAGGTGTTGCAAAACAAAAGTTTACCGCAATGCATCGTTGTCTGAGCTTTCAAAAGTCTGTAAAAGAAATAAATTTATACATATTTAAGTATATATATATATATATATATATATATATATATATATATATATATATATATATATATATATTACTAATATTTGAATTTTTGTTTATAGATTTTTTATCAGTATTAATTTACTTACTTTGATATATTTTTTATAAAGATATAATGATGGCCCTCATCATTTTCTAAAAGCAAAAAGTTGACATGCTTAGATTTCTCCATTTTTGTAATGTAGAATGGTCCAACTATTTCATCAGTCTCATTGTCGTACCCAAACACATTCACATTAATATCAACATTCCTGTCCTCAAATACATTAATATTTTTTAAAGCTAAAGGAAAGCTTAAATTTGAAAAATCCATCGAAATTCCATTTTGTAAATAAATAATGTCAGCAATAATGTCTTCTATATTATATGAGCTACAACGTTGCTTATTTATAATTTTTGAGGTATCTAATGCTGCAATTAAAGCCCATTTAAAACAATAAAATCAGGCATGTTTCGATAAAGTTTATACGGTGAGCTAATCCAATGGGACCCTCTTACTAATGAAGATTTATTTATGTTAATTTCAACACGGACAATTCTAATTAACGTCCAACCAGAATCTCTCTCTTGGAACTCCGACATTTTATCATGAATTTCTTGCAATTGTTTTGAAATCATCTCATCAACATTATCTCCAAAGCATAGCAGATCCATTTTCGCTCTATGTGAAATAGTACACAATTCCATTTCTTCACCAAGAATTTTTATATACTCTCCAATAAGAGTGAGACAAAATTTTATAATTTGGTGTTTAATTAAACTACTTTCAAGTCTTTCTTTGAAAATACATTTATTTTCAGCAACAAAATCTTCAAATAAAATATTATCTTTTTTGTTTGGAACTCCGTACGTCACAATATTATTCTTCAAAGCACAATTTATTTGATAATATTCCGGTTCATTCTCTTTAGTAGAAGCTTCTGTCTGTTGTTCATTCAAAAAAGGATTTATTTGACCACCGGAAGGATTGGAAATATCATCATGTGAAGTTATTTGACTTATATCCATATCACTATATTCATAATTATCCTCTTGTTGTTGTCTAGGATTCCCCATCGTCAAGGCAACTTGATTATTGTAAACTGTAGGGTAATAGTTTGGAATATTATATTGCTGCCACTGCATTGCTACCGTATATTGTAAGGGATAATGTGCAAATTACATGGGTACTGAGAACTGATTGCTCGAAACCGTGGGATAATATGAAGTAGCTGGAAGTTCTTGAATGGGCACTGGATATTGATGTTGTAGATTGTTCCAAGTCACAGAATTGTAGGAAGGTATTTGAGGTTGTATAAAATATTGCGCCGGGATTTGCTCCTGCTGTGGTTGGGCATGACTTTTGCAATGCTCCAAATAGGACTTCTGATACTTGTATTCCTTATTACAGACATAACAGCGGAAAACGGACGAATTCATTTTTGTTTAATTATATAGGTATTTGAATTAAGGCGACGTATATTTATTTTTTTTTTTAATCAAAGGACACAAATTATTTATTTTTATTTAATTATTTGTTTTAGCACAAAAAAAATAGTCACTTTACTTTTTTAGAACACAACTAAAAACCGTTTCAAATAATTCTATATGTATGTATATTCTGACACAACAAAATATATCTGTAAATTTATTTTAAACTTGTAGCAAACGCAGTGGATTTATTTTTAACCAACAAGAAAGGAATTACTTGATACTTTTAGATACAGAATTGTACTGGCTTAGAAAAGTTGATGATTTATATATAAATACTGTTAGTATGGTGTGGTACATATCATTTCAATAAAGTAGTGTCCAGAGGCAAAGCGACAATTTGTAGCAAACAAAATGTCTATGTAGCAAAAACATGTAGCAAAAGAAATATCTATGCAGCAAAAGATATGCTTACGTTGTAAAAAAAAATTTAACAAAAGAAATATCTATGTAGCAAAAGATATGCTTACGTTGCAAAAACAAAAAAAAATGTATATGAACAAACATTTCTTTGTATGTATATCAGATTAACTGAAAAAAATATATATATTTAGAGCAAGCATTAGCATGCTTAAGCATGCATACTTTACAAAATGTTAGTCGCCAAAAAAATTCGTTGACTTATGGGTAATTATATTTTAAAATTTCAATTGTCGAAATTCTTTTAATTGTTTTGTCGGTGAGCCTTGATGGACACTTCTTTGTATTTACTTATGTATAACTAATTTACTGAAAAAAAAAATTTAAAGCAAGCATAAGCTTGCTTTAGCATGCATACATTACAAAATGTCGCAAAAAAAAATCGTACTTTGCTTAGAATTTTGTAGTAAAAGAAATGTCTACGTTGCAAAAAATTTTGTAGTAAAAGAAATGTCTACGTTGCAAAAATTTTGAAGTCAAAGATATTACTATGTCGTGTACGACTTTGTGGTAAATGAAATGACTACGATGCAAAAATTTTGTAGCAAAAGACCTTTTCAAAAAATCGAATTCTTAAATTCTAATATTATCATATTCATTTGAAAAATGAACACCGGGAAGAGAACAGCATTATACACCAGGCTTAGGCGTCACTATCGCCAACAATACTACAAAGCCTACATCCAAAGATTATTTGGAACCCTTTTAGACGGTGATGAGGATTTATTCCTAAACATCAATAGTCAACCGACTCCTAATATGGAAACAAATACTGCAGCAGAAGCAACAATTAATCGTTTAGAGATAACAGACGTGCAAATCCTCCCACGTATAGATATCTTATCGTTCTTGGAACTGTACGAAAATACAGACGATGAAATGTTGGTCGAGGCAGCAGAATTAGTTGAGTCCAATTTGTTGAACGGGGGAACAATCGAATAATTTAATAAATTTAACCACCACTCGGTTACTATTACATACTCATATGTTTTTATCAGTTTTAAAATTTATTTAATAAAAATGAATGCATATACAAAATTTACCAAATGTTTTTTTATTTCAAATATCTACAGAAAAATTAAAAAACTAATGATGACACACAAACCGTCACACAGACTGACGGACATACATACATCCCAACCGCCGTTAAATACAACAGCACAAACAAACTAGACTTTAACACAGATGAAATATATGCTGAACTTTAATAAAGTAAACAAATGCCAAAAAATAGTCGGTCGTCAACAAATCGTCACACAGACTGACGGACATACATACATACATTCCAACCGCCACTCAAAACAAGAGCACAAACAAACTAGACTTTAACACAGATGAAATATATGCTGGACTTTAATAAAATAAACAAATGTCATAAAAATTGTCGATCATAAAATAAGCTCATGAGCATTGAGTACCAATCAATACGTACACAGCAAACGTTGGTCCTAAATAAACACACCAGCTAAAATAAAAAATCTCACTGGCCCATAAAGAAAAGAAAACACACAAAAAATTAGGGGATTCAGATTCAGATAGAAATTGTCCTCCAACAAAACAATCCGAGAATTGCACATACATATGTTGACATGAGAAACGATTTATTTATAAGTATATATTTCTAAATATAAATACTAATTTCGTGAAAGCGTGAGAAAATCACACACACACAAACATCAAAGCTCGCCGACAAAACAATTTCGACAATTGAAATTTTCAAATTTAATTACCCATAAAGTCAACGGACAGACATCAATACACACGGACAGACATACAAAATCATCTTGCACACTACAACACCCCTTCAACCCACAGAAAACTTAAATTCCTACGGACACAAATTCTCACAACCAGAAATTCTCACGGACAGACAGAAATTCTTACAGACAGACAGAAATTCTTACGGACAGACAGAAATTCTCACAGACAGACAGACATACAAAATCATCTTGCACCCCTTCGACCCACGGAAAACTTAAATTCCTACGAACACCAATTCTCATAACCCGAAATTCTCACGGACAGACAGAAATTCTTACGGACAGACAGAAATTCTCACACCCACACAAAAACAAATAAAAACATCAAAGCAGTGAACCCCCTATTAAACCGTGGGAAAATCACACACACACACATCAAAGATCGCCGACAAAACAATTAACTCCCAATTAGCAATTAAAATTTTAAATTTTAATGGCTGAAATTTGAGAATTTTAATGGTTGCAGGACATACAATCCTATACTACTATTGTTGTTTTTTGTTTCTATAATCCATATTTGTTTTATATTTAATATTTTTTGCCATTAGTTTTGTAAGGTTTTTGTAACTCATTGTCTGTAAGGATTTTTGTGTCCATAGACTGAAACAATTAAATAAATAAATAAATTTCACAATTAATCAAGTGTATGAACTGATTACTGCTGCGCTAACTAATTAATGCAATGCAGAGTTAGGAAGGATTGTTCAGTTCTGCCTCACAACACCCACAAATCTTAATTAACAGGATATACAAGGCTGCTTACGAACACTCTTTTTTTTTGTCAGAATCTCCCGCATTGGAAATTTTCTGCCTAATAACCTTAACGTTTTCCTCTCTTTCTTTGGCCAAAGCCTAACTGTTCTATCGTGACTTTTTAACATCTCAATAAGAATTATGTTTTCTTGCTACAATTTACTTATTTGTTTAACGTTACTATCCCTAATAACACAATTGTGTTATATATTCTTATTTGTATTTACCAGTTAAATTTGTTATTTTTTTAACATTTCACTTTTTAGTTTTAAGTATCCATATTTTCTTATTTTATTTCTTGATAGTACAATTCTATTTGAATATTGAATACAACTGGCAACTCAGTAATGAAAAGGTAAACATTTTTTTGTCGGCCTAAGAAAATTTTGCAAAATTTATTTGAAAAAAGAAAAAGTAAAAGAGCCAATTATTGCTGTTTTTTCGCTTCGTTTATTAATATGGCACCTGCTGATATTATTTGCTCGCTGCAATCTTGTAAAAATCTTACCAAGTCTCAGGGCAGTATTTCTTGCATTCTTTGTGCCAAATGGTATCATGCTAATTGTAATTTGCAAAAGCAAAAGGCTCCATTAATTTTATTTGTGACCCCTGCAAGGACAGCTGTGGTAATGCTGCAGCATGTTCTCTGCATGACGAACTACATACGTAAACGGCTTGCAGACATCCAATTTAATTTTGATGCAATTGATGCCACACTATCTGTGGTCAAAGTGGAACTACAGGCTAAATTCACCGAGCTAAGGGATGACATTAGCAAGTGCAATAAGCTGCTAAAACAACTAAATGAGTACAACGAACAGACTCAACTTCCTTGAAGTTTTACAAAAACGCCTAAATAGAACAGATATATTGATGATATCAAGATGGCATTAATGAAATTATTTTGAAAATCTTTAAAGAACGTAATGTAAACATTGAAACGTATGACCTACACAACTGCTATTTTATCAACAATGAGAATACCGTTCTTGTCAAATTGAACAATATCTACAAGCGAGACCTTATAATGCGAAACTATTTTAAATCTCATAAATTATATCTGTCGTCACTAATTGACACCAATATTTCAAAACGAATATATCTGAATGACCACCTTACACCCAAATCTGGGCGATTTCTCTATCAGTGTCGAAAACTACGGAAGGAGAACAGGATCGCTAAATTTAACTTTATTAACTCGGACAAGCCTAAGGTCAAAATAACATCAAATGATAGCACTACCAAAATATACCCTTGGATGACTTGCTCGTCCTTTAATATCAACAGTGCCACTATAAATGAGAATAAAAGGCCCTATTATTATGAATTACATATACATGTAACTTCGCTCATCGTATGTAATAGTAATTAATCACTTCATTGTATGTTAACCATCTCATCATTGTTTATACATTTGCCTTTACATATGTGAATATTAAGTAGTTATATTATTTTTATATTTTTTTCTAATAATTATAGATGGCATTTTGCGAATTTTTACGGCCACATTTCGTTTTTACATATTTCTTTACATATTACAAATATATTATTGAATACTATCCGTCCATATAACAATTTAATATACGTTCTTATATATCTATTTTTTATTTTTGATAATGAATGCTAATAATCCTTTGTTGGCTAATCTTGGTCTGGTAGTGAACGACTATAGAATTCTGAGAAGTAATTATCAATAACCATAGTTTAAAAATAGCTCATATTAACATTCAAAGCATGCAACCCTCCTCGAGAAATACTAAATTTGATGAGTTCAAACATATTATCAGTGATTCCCTTACCGATGTAGTGGTAGTTTCTGAGACATGGTTAAAACCTTATATTCCCGATGGTATTGTGAGTTTCCCTAATTATTCTATTATAAGAAATGATCGTGTTGGTATGAGAGGTGGTGGAGTAGCCTTTTTCATTCATTAGTATATACCAATCAAGGTTATTTAAAAAAAATATCCTCTTAGCGTTGAATGTCTGTTTATTGAAATGCCACTTCGGGTTTCGAACTGGTGGTAGCACCTCATCTCTTCTACTCAACTTAACTGAAAACATACGGCAAAATCTTAATGAAAAGAGAATCTCTACTTTAATATCACTTGACCTAAGCAAGGCCTTCGACACTGTAAACCACTATGTACTAGATTCTCGGCTAATTCATGTAAGTTGTTATATTCGTACTTAACTAAACGGAGAGAATTCGTTAATATGGGAGACAGCAGGTCTTCGTTGTTGGATTGTTCGAGTGGTGTGCGCAAGGTTCAATTCTTGGTCCATTGCTGTTCCATATATACTTATATTTTCCTAACCTCAAATTGGGCAGTCAATAACTAGCTAAATTTCAACCCATCTAAAACAAAGGCGCGTACTATTGGGCCACGTAATTACGGCCATTCGTCTATTAATATTATATTCAATGGTATGAATGTACCATTCATGTATAATTTGAATTGTCTTGGTCTAACGCTCGACAACCATCTATATTTGATAGAAATATTTCTAACCTTACATCTAAGGGTATTAAGATCTTTATACAGTTACAATTGTAACTTACCTAAGAAAGTTAAAACAAATTTGGCACACTTCCTACTTATGCCACACATTTATTATTGCCTTGATATTTTTAGTGGATGCACAGCATCCAATCTACGACGAATACGACTTATATTTAACCGTATTGTTAGATTTATCTTCGGTCTGCCAATTTCAGTACACATCTCTGAATATGCTAAACTGTTTTTAAAATGCTTGTTCTATGATTTTGTCAAAATTATAATCCTACTCACACTATACTATATTATTAAATCGAATACAAATCCGTGCAACAATTGTTTCGTTTTTAAAGTTCAACTTGTAATTCACAATTAATTATACCTCAAATCAACAACTTAATCTTTGAAAGATCATTTGTAGTTAGATCATGCAGGCTCTACAATGATTTACCCGCAGAGTGCGAGACTAACACGCTAAAACACCCCTTTACACTGACCCAAACGTTCCCCGTGGAACTACCGTAAGGCTTTACGTCACGGGGTGGGATAGGTCCTAGACCCGATCTAAACTATATTGATTCTTCTGCGAATCTCTTCTAACCTATGAAGTTCCAATAGAACTAATTTCACAAAATTTCATACTCACGTCCACTTATTCAAAGATTCCAACATGATTGAACTATATTTGTCCGGTCTAATGCTACGCCCTAAAATTTCTTCTAAGTCCGCCCTCCCACTAACAAATCGTGGACATATGAAGAACATATGTTCGGCATCTTCCACGACATTACCATTACAGCTCGGACAAAACGGAGCACTATCATGTCCGAAACGATACAAGTACGACTTAAAACAACCATGTCCACTCAAAAACTGTGTAATGCAGAAGTTTAAGTCACCATGTCTTCTTGCTAACCATGTCTTGATGTCAGGTATCAGTAAGTAAGTCCACCTTCCCTTATCAGTTGCTCTCCATCGTTCATGCCACTTCCATAGGCACAAATCAGTCACTCCATCCGTACCGTCCGATACGGCCTCTATGGGTATCATGCCGACAATAACAAAAGCGGCCTCGTCCGAAACAGTTCGGAATGCGCTACATACTCGCAGAGCAGCGAGCCTATAACTAGGGAATATCAGGCGCACATATATAGAATATCTTAGTGCACCTAACCATATAGGGGATGCACTTACTACACTAGTGAGCAATTTTCACTGCATATCTTTAAGACCTCTTGTATTAAGCATGAACCGGGACAGCGCTAAGCATGTTTTTGATGGTTTGGAGCCAATATACTGCAAATGCTCATGGAACGACAGACGACTGTCAATTATGACTCCAAGGTATTTTAGACATTCCTTGGATTCTATGCTACACTAGCCAATATTTAGCTTAATTGTTTCCCTAGTCTTACGACTGCTAATCAAAACTGCTTCTGTTTTATGGGCTGCTAGAGTTAAGCCCATTGCTCTCAGCCAAGATCTAACGATCTGAATACTGGCATTTGCAATGGTTTCCACCTCTACTAGCTCTTTTGATACATATACTAAGGCTATGTCGTTTGCAAATCCAACTATCTTTACCCTTTCAGGTAGATTTAACCTCAAAACTGCATCGTACGTGACGTTCCACAGCAGTGGGTCAAGTACTGATCCTTGAGGCACCACACCAATGATCATGCGTCTCCTAATACCCTTATCAGTATCATAAACTAACTATTCCGAAAATAGTCCTGTATAATTGCCAATAGATAACCTGTGATGTCTAATCTAGCTAAGGCATCAACAATATGTTCCCAGTTTGCCGTATTAAAGGCGTTCTACACGTCTAAAGTTAAAACTACACACTACTCTTTTGCTCCATTTCTCCTCCTCTTCCCTTGGATAGCCTGAGCAGCTGTTTCTACTACAACTTTGATAGCATCTACTGTTGATCTTGCTTTCCTAAAGCCAAATTGGTTATCTGATAAACCACGGTTAGCTTTAATATAATCTTCCAATCTCCTACAAATTGTGCTCTAGCAGTTTACCTGTTCTATCTATCATACACAGGGCACGATAAGAGGAGGGGTCATCTAACGGCTTATTATCCTTAGGTAACAATACTAACTTCTGTCGCTTCCAAATTCTTGGAAAGGTTCCCTGACTCAAGCATGCGCTTACTACCTTCGTAAAATGTTCAGGGTGGAGTTTAACAGATTCTTTTAGAACCATATTCGGAATGCCATCTAGGCCTGGTGCCTTGTCTTTAAATTTTGAGACAGCACCTTCGATCTCGGAAATCGTAACCGGAGGAATGTCGAAAAATTCTGCCGGATACCTTTGATGCCATGTCGGAATTTCCTGTTGGGGAAAGAGATGCTCTATAATTCCTTCGAGGATAGGCTCTTCTTTTGGCGGCGATGGACCAAGCCATTTGAGTTTCTTGGTTACCAGTTTATATGCAAGGCCCCAAGGATTACTATCTACCCCATCACATACACTGAGAAAACACCTACGCTTGCTCCTACGAATTGTAATCTTCAACGCTTTCCTTTTATCCTTATATAGATGGTGGTATGCACTATTCTCAAAACTACCTCGAGTCCTTGTAAACAGCCTTCGAGCACTTACACACTCTGATCGCAATCTAGCAATTTCATCATTCCACCAGTAGACTGGAGGCTTATTTGGTGACCTATTATGCTTTACCATAGCTGTATTACACGCACCTGTGATATGACTTAGGTTAGGTTAGGTTGCACAGGCTGCCGATTGCAAGCAACCGGACCACTTGGGTCCAGAAAAATAGGTGCCTTTGTGATGCCCGATATGGACAGCGAGAAAAATAAAAAGTATTGGCTATCCTATGTATATTGTGGTCAGTATTGAACCAACCGGTTTTTCGAATAAACTTGTTTATTCCCTTCAGATTGCATTCCGTAAGGTCTGCGAGTTTGGGTAAAGTTGAGTTACCTAGATACATGGCTCTGTGATGAGACAGAGCTGGACATTGACAGAGGAGGTGTTTTACAGTTTCTTCCTCCTCCTCATTATGACAACTTCTACAGAAGGCGTTGAAAGGGAGATTTAGTCTGTTTGTTGATTTGGCACCTATGAAGCAGTGCCCTGTTAGGACAGCCACAAGTATACGTAGCTGATGTCGAGGGATCCCCAGTATGATGGCTGATTTTGCTCGATCATATTGGGGCCAGATTAATCTGGAGACAGTACATGTGGGTTCATTGAACCATCTAGCCTGTTTTAACCCTATAAGTTTCTGCTGAATGAGGATTTTGCAGCTTTTAAGTGGGGCTCCCACTAGCCGGTCGGTGTCCCGTTCTTGCAAACGAGATCCCTCCCTGGCTAGCTTGTCCGCAATTATGTTGCCAGGCACGTTCGCATGCCCTGGTGCCCAGATTAGCTCGAGGTTGGAATGTGACGCCATCTCGTTGAGGGATATCCGGCATTCCTTTACCAGTTCAGATATTGTGTAAACACCCGATAGAGTGTTCAATGCAGCCTTACATATACGAATATCCTGCCTATATACCCTATTGTACCTTAACCAGTTAGCTGCCCTTTTTATGGCCGATTTTTCGGCTTGAGTTATGCTACAATGATCTATTAGCTTAAAACGTATCCTCTGCTGAAATTAAGGAATGCAAATGCCTCCTCCCACCCTTGCACCTGATTTGGATCCGTCAGTGTAAACCTCAAGCACTTCCCCTCGGTAACTAGGATCATTGAATGGTGGGAGAGTATCTGAGATTGACACTGCGAATCTTTTCTCAGGCATAAGGTAGGGAGAACGCTAGTCTATGAGTTCGGGAGGGTTTTCAAACTGTTCGCATGTCCATCACCTAGTGATTTCCACGTTCCGGCGGCACTGAGTCTAACTGCCGAGTTCATAGCCAGTTGTTTGACCATTAAATCGGCAGAAAGCCAGCCAGTGTAACATTGTGAACAAGGCTTTTGATGGGGTGGCGCGAGGTGCGCCTGTAATCATCAAGGCCGATGTTCTTAGAATTCTGTCAATGATTTTAGAATAGGTGGATTTGCCTAGGGCCGGCCACCAGACGATTGCACCATACATTTTTATGGGCTTGACGACCATTTCAAAGAGCCAGTTGGCCGTTTTGGGGTTAATACCCCATCTGTTACCTATGGCCTTTTTGCAGGTATAGGGGGCAATAGCGGCTTTCGCTGGTCTTGCTTGTACGTTTAGGTTCCACGATAACTTAGAGTCCAAGACGATACCTAGATACTTAGCATTATCGGATAACCTTAGCGTGACTCCGTTAAGAGTTGGTAAGGTGAAGAACGGTATTTTGTATTTTCTCGTAAAGAGTACGAGCTCCGTCTTCATTGGGTTAACGTTGAGTCCATTACTGGTAATGTGATCCAAGGCTGACTGTAGACGATGCGAGATTGTGTCTGGGTACTTACCCGACACTACTACTGCAACGTCATCTGCGTAGGCTACTGTTTTAAATCTATTTGAGTCTAGCTCCACCAGTACCGTGGTTTACGTTCAGTCTTACCAGAGCCATGATGATGGTTTCTGGGTTGATGTTGTTGAAGGCACCTTCTATGTCTAGAAAGGCCGCCAGAGCAAATTCGTTATGCTTTATGGATTTTTCAATGTATCCAACAAGCGAGTGTAGTGCCGTTTAAACCGATTTGCCCTTCGTATAGGCATGTTGAGAGGTGTATAGTAAGTTCGAGTTGATTACCGATCTAAGATGTAGATCAATCAATCGTTCTAGTGTTTTTAGTAGAAAGGATGATAGACTGATTGGTCTTAAATCCTTTGCGTTTGTGTGCGTAGTTTTTCCACATTTGGGTATGAACACCACGGTGCATTTGGTCCATGCTTTCGGAATATATGACCATGCAAGGCATGCCGAGAATATCCGAATAAGCCATGGGACTATTAGGTCTGCATTCCGCTGAAGGTCAGCAGGTATAATGTCATCGGGATCCGCTGATTTATACGGATGAAAGTTGTTTATGGCCCATGTAATGTTTTCCCTGTTTATGGGAAATGGGGCTAACGTACGATTGTGTGTGGTTGTCGTGAGTTCTCCTGTAAACGGAGCGCAACCGGAAAAGTGCGTGTCCATCACAACCATAAGGGTCTCATGTCCACTAGTAGTCCAACTCCCATCAGATTTTTTGATGAAGCTGGGAGCTGAAGGAATGGTGGTTAAGATTTTACGCAGTCTGCTGGTCTCTGAGGTGCTTTCCACATTACTGCAGAAGGACCTCCATGTTTTGCGTTTCTTACCAGGTTTTTGAAACTGTTTACGGAGGACTTATAATCGGAGCAGTTTCCTAGTCTTTTGGCCTCATTGTAAAAGTCTACGGCTCTCTTTGCGAGCATTATTTATCTCGGAGTTCCACCATGGTGGTTTACTCCTACCCCGGCAGACACTAGGTCTGCAAGCTTCTGATGTCGCTAATTTGAAGGCATTATTAAGATTTTCAAACGCAATATCAATATCGTGCCTGTCGTTTATGACAGGTGGTAGTGGAATAAGTTCAGAGAGGAGCTGTTTTTGCTCCACCCAATTTGTCTTTTTCCTGTTTATTATGGGCACTGGCCTGTTAAGTGGAATTTCTATCTTAAATTCAATATACCTGTGATCAGAAAAAGTACAGTCGTTAGAGACCCTCCATTCCGTGATCATGTTCGAGTGCATAGCGCTTACTAATGTGATATCTAGAACCTCCCTTCTATTTGCAGTTATAAAAGTGGGTTTTGACCCGAGATTTGAAATATCAAGATTGTGGCAAAGAATGAAATCAAATAAAGACTCACCCCTTCCGTTTGTGTTGGAGCTTCCCCAAACAACGTGATGCGCGTTTGCGTCTGCTCCAATTATGATTGGCCAATTTTTTGTGTTTGCCATTCTGACTGCGCTGCAAATCTTTTCGGGCGGAGATTCGCGTTCATATGCCATGTAGCTGGAGATGACCATAATGGTGCCGTCTCCAGCGCTGCAGTTAGTGTGTCTTCATCACTGTAATCAGATAAAATGAAGATGTTTAGAATGCCTTTGGTCAGAATGTACGCCCTAATGTTACCTTGACCATTGGCTTAAAGTAGCCTGAAGCCTTTAGCATTAAGTCCGCAAGCCCTACCTTGGTGAAACCAGGGTTCCTGGACTAGAACGAAGTCCTCCCCTTTCTCTACTAGGCGGAGGCGCATGGCAGCGGATGCTGCTTTACAATGGCGAAGGCTCACCTGTGTAACTCTGGTCATTGTACGGCATAACTGTGACGTTGGCGTCCTCCAGGAGAACGTCCTTGTCAACTACCTCATCCATCCCCTCAAAGAATTCCCCTACCCAGCCGGAGTTGGATACGGTATCCCCTTGAGAGGTCGAACTGGCAGTTTCGTCTACCGACATAGCGTCTGAAGCTGGATCACCATCCTCCTGATCCCAAACCTCACTGTCATCGCCTTTGTAGATGCTCAGGAAGATGGATTCGAAACCGTAACACATCTTCCCTTGTCTCTCCTTTAGCGATGCCAAGGATTCATGGTTCAGGACCACGATGATCCTTCTGTAGGCTACTAGAGGTTCCGAAACCTTGGCGACCAACCAACCATTGGTTGGAACGTCACCTGCAGGAGTTCCAGCGTTTCCTCTGGTTTTGATGGCTCGTCTGGGACGCGAGCAGAGGCTCTAGGTCGCCGAGGCACCTCATTAATAGGTACCACGTCGAGCCTAGCACCCTCCCACAGCCCTTCCAGATTAACGATCGCCTTCTTGTAAAAAGAGATTGATCGCTCATCCGAAAAGGCTATAAGCTTTACCCTCCGACAGAGCCATCCGACATCATCACAATTGGGGGTTGGTCCTGGATTGCTTTTGAAGACTTTCCAGAAAGCCCCTATCAGTTTCTTACGGACCATGTCCCACCGAGCGTAGGACATGCCACCGTCTGCGTCACTACGGTCGATGACAGCTTGCACAAGATAGCCTTTAGCCATCTCGGTGAACGATTTGTCCATCGGCCTGTGACGTTTCACAGCGGGCTGTTGGCTCTGCGTCTGAGCCTCCTACTCCGAACGTTGCCGTTTAGGCACGTCCGCAGACGCCGGAGGAGTCTTTTGCGGATTGGCCCAAAAATTTTGAGCACATTTGAGTTTTGCCCGTTCTTCCGGGGTGAGGGACTCAGCTGGCTGGCCGTCTGCCTAGCCGCGTCGAAAGTCTTACGGCGGAACGCCGTTGCTTGAAGGCCCTTCTTGCAGGTGTTATGTGCCTGTGGGGTTTGCCTTGGGTGGCTTAATGCCGAGCGTTGGAACCCGACTTCGTGGTCGCAGCTTCCTTGCCGGCGGAGGGGTGTGAGTCCGAGTGACCCCACGTCGTGGTCGGAGTACCCTTTCTCACAAATGGCACTGGGTTTACTACCTTCTTTGTGATAGCTCCCAAACAGGGGGTTTTGGTCACCTTTTTGGAGATCTGGGTCGTGGCAGATTTTGAAGTGCTTGGTTTGAAGTCCAGAGGCACTCCACTGCCGGGTTTGTTACCAACACTAAGCGTTGGTTTGTTTGTTGAGCCCTTGTTAGGTGCTACAACGCTGCCTTTGGTGAGCTCAGGTTTCCCCTTGCCCCCTCCAGCGGGTTCATTACATTTGGTGGGCTCAGGTTTCCCCTTGCCCCATCCTGTGTTGAGTTTGTTTCCAGTAACTTGCCTGGTACATTCACCGGACTAATCTGGGGCGCAGTAGCATTCGACTCACCTTGGCCTGTGGCCGCCACCAAGGGAGTAGAGTCTCCGGAGATTATTAGGCCCGCAACCGGATACTCGGGGCACTTTTGCTATTTCGACATTATTTTTTTAAGGGGGCGGTTGCATTTTATACTCGCTGCCAAGTGAAAGAAACTGTCAAAAACAACAGACCACCCAGCCGCCCAATATGGAACAGACGCTGGATGGATTTGCGGACACGTATTTAGTATGGACGTAAAAGAGATCAGAGATCCAAAGCGGACAAAATTTGGTCTGTTAGCCACCCCTACTAGGGGAAAACAGACGCTACAGACCATGGGAAGGGTAGTTCTTAGTTCGTGTTCACCAAGAGATATACTACATGGGTCCTTGCACTTAAGCCCACGCATCGCGTCAAGATGACCACCCGTCGCGGGACAAGGGTGATATGACTTACTAATTGTACTGTCATATCTTCAGCTGAACCATTCAGTTCCGTGTTCTCCATACAAGATGCGAAGGTATCCTTATCAAAGGATACCTTCCATCCTGTCAACCCTCGCGTTTGTACAGTCATATGCTGCTGTGCTTCTTGTACATCTATATTTATAGCGCTGTGATCGCTATAAGTATAAATGTCAGATATTCTCCAGTTCACTTGGCTTGCGATGCTGCTACTGGCAAATGTTATGTCAATCACGGATCCACAATCACCCCTGCTGAACGTTTGTACAACTCCGTTATTCATGAGTAACACATCCAGTGCAGTAAAAGCTTCTAAGAGCACTCTGCCCCTTGTGTTTGTCCAACAGCCCACGCATTGAAGGCACCTGCTATAATGATGGGGTAGCTGCATCTGCTACTATATTATCAAAAATAATCCGAAAGTCCTCTATAGAATATCTTGGGGGAATATAACAGCTGTATACTGTAATGCCAGAGATAGTGGCTCGGGCATATCCACATTGTGCTGTCATTCTATCTCGAAGTGTTAGCGTGCTGGTGTTCCATATCGCCGATGTAGTCGTATTATCAGAAACCCAATTTACCGATCCCATGGTTCTATATGGCTCACTAAGCATAGCAACATCTACATTTAAATCTCGAACGATTTGCTTAAGAAGCTCTTGAGCTGCCTGGCAATGGTTGACATTTAACTGTAATAAACGCATTTTGATGCCCTAGGTTTTCTTTTATACCCTAAGTCTTTGTAGCGCTCTTTTGTAGTAAGGACAAACTGCACATCCGGTGACATGGTCACTAGCGACGTCGGTTCCACTCCTACAAAGCAAGCACGTTCCACGCTTGATTAGTGACTCTTTTATGACGGCTTCATAGACATCCTCCTTGGAAGTCACCTCATCTATGTATATCCCTAACCTCATGGGATAGTGCCCTTACTTCAGCTACCTCAGCTAATACTTCTACAGTCGCCCTGAAATCACTTGTATTTTGAAATCACTTATATTCTTCACATTTTCTCCTAGATTGTTCAGCTTAGGGTCTTCTTTTAACTGTCTGAGGATATCAGCGTAGGAAGCATCCCCACACGTTTTAATAACCAAACTTTTTTGTTCTAACCCTAGGACCAATCTTAATCCAGTTAGTACCATCAACATTCGGATCTGGTTTACCAGCCGTGTTTTCACCTGCTACCTTGGGTAAAATATCTCTAGTTTTCTTAACTTGCTTATTGCGAGTTATACCCCTCTTCTTCTTAGATTTGTTACCCTTTGGGCTTAGGATATTATCATCTCTTTTACGCTTTGGGGTTGCACCTATCACAATGGTCGACCTAGCCGGTTTATCTGTCTGCGTCTGTTTGTTAGTCTGTGGTCTCTTTTCACTAACATGTCCACTACTCATTTCATCTACCGCTTGCATATATAACGCCTGTATCTCACGAGACATGGTCACAATATCTTTGTTCACATTCGAACGCGACTTCAAGAAATCTAACAACTGAGATTTTATCTCCTAATTTCTTCACACTATTATTTGCCTCACCACTATCGGCAACGCTGTTGGGAAAGATATTACCTCCGCTATTGCCTTCTGTAGGAGGTGATCTCATGATCACCGACTTCCTCACAAATGGGTTTTCGGTGCCTTCCATATTCAACTCATCACATATATTTTTACTTATATTATATTATTTTTGTTCATGCTAATGGGTCCAAACTCAAAGCCGCTATCTCCATTCGAATGTGTAGTCACGTTAAGATCCCATGGGTCTCTTTGCAAGCAGTGAGGTCCATGCGAGGGTTGACGAAGAGATCTTATGGATCTTCCTGCCATAGCCAGATCCGTGCTAATCAGGGAGAGACATCCGAAGCTGCACCAGCAACATAATGATGACGAACTTCAAACGTACTTTGTGACTTGCCAAGTTTTAAAGGGACGGGGGCAGTTGTGGCATTAGCCTGGGAGCCATTTCAGTAAAATGTCACTTCTACATACTCAGGTCCCAGAATACAACAACCGTCAGCCCAGGGTTACATCAATTCAATTTCGTAATTCCAGGAATGCCATAATTAAGACCGTGCTGGACTTGGTCTTAATGCTTTTCAGGGGGGGGGGGGGGGCGAGAAAGGCATCCGCCCTTAATACTGGTTCGGATGCCGTGCTACGACAAAATGGGTATAGTCACGCTGTCTTTGGGTGCCAAATACAAAAGGCCCACCACAAAAACACAGGTATGCAGGGCATCTAACTAGAGCACTCTGCATCCTGTGATAACTCAGGGTCCGCGTGGTCGTTACTCCCTTGCGGGTATTTATGTATATGTGTGTATATACATATATATTTGTATATATATATATATATATATATATATATATATATATATATATATATATATATATATATATATATATATATATATATGTGTGTGTGTGTGTGTGTATGTATTTATATATATAACATATGAATTATAATATATTCTTAATTTTCTTTACCTTTGTCAACCCATCTACATATATTAATCATATATGGCCCTATGGGCTCGATGAAATGAATAAATGAAATGAAAAAAATTAAAATGAATATTTTTAATCTGAGTTATTATTGATATACATATATAAGTTTATTATTATTATTTATTTAGAAGCATTTGTAATACGTTAAAAATGTCTTATATTACATATGCTTTGCTCGTCACTAATACTTCTAGTAAAATTTACAAGTTTTTTTCTAAACAAGTTAACGTTTTGTTCATTCTTTAAAAAATTTGGCATTGTGTTGAGTATACATATTTAATCCACTATAAAATAGTGATTTCTGCGTGGGGCTGGTATTAGCTCTTTGAAGTCTAAAATTTAGGGCAGTCCTTAGGCTGTATGGCGTATTTCTCCAACATATCTCAATTAGTCGATCAAATAATCTAGTGCACCGCCATCTTAATTTTTTTAATAACGAACTTGTACATTTTAATACATAAATATAATATATGGCACAAAAGGGCTCTGTTAAATAAATAAATAAATATTGCTATTATTTCCACAGAAAACCCTGTGGAATAAGAAGGTAGTATGGCAACTTTTATAATATTTTCATTTTTAATGCTATATGAGAGGTTTTCATTGTTTTACGAACCGTCTGTATATAGCAACCCGTAGTTTTTTAATCCATTATAGCATGTTCTATAAATATTTGGCGGAGTAGTGCTTTCACGGTATTTGGCTTAAAGAAGTGATAGAACAGTTAGAAAGATTCCATGGTGGTCGAGATAAAGCAAAAGTTTCGTTGTACGTTATTATTGTCTCTACAAACGTAACAAATGAATCTTAAATAGATTTGATTTTGTTTGGGTTTCTTTTTTTGAAAGCTGTTATATTTTGTGAATAGGTTCGTGGAACAGTTGAGAACATTACGTTAGTGTTTAAAAGTGTAAACAACTCTACTAGTTTCAACTGACATGAAAACCGCTTCGAAAAGCATATTGTGGACTGGTGTGGCCCGAAATGCTTTAAGGGAAATTATTTTAATTAATATTTATTCGTAATTGTTGAACTGTTTAAGTTTTATATTGAAATGAAAATTTTTGGCTTAAGTTCAAATCTGAGTTTACCCATATCTTCTTAATTTTAAGAAATTATATTTAGATAAGTTCATTATATTTTTATTAAGAGAGTACTATTTTATTTGAAGCAATTTATTCATCAGACTAGCAGAACGGATCAGTACTGATTTCGAGATCGCTACACCATCTCATCAGCGTTCTTTGTTCCATTTTACCACTTTTGACGGTGGATACTAGTAACTAGGAATATCAACTATTTAACCGTATTATTTAACGAATTAGAATACGAAAAGTGCAACTTATTCATTTCTTACAAGTTAAATCAATTTCGGTTAGTACGAAATTCCATCTCTGAGTTTTAATTATTCCAAATATTTCATACTCTCTTGCTTTTTCCAAAGCCGTTGGCTTTGAGATAAAGCAGTTTTCCATTTTTGTTTACTTTATTTTTGTCTTGTAGTTGACTTTCTTAGTATTCAACCACCTGTGACAATGTAAACATGATGGTTTTTTTTGACGGGTGCCTTCGCTTTTAATAATTAATATTTATTCGTAATTGTTGAAATAAAGTAAACAAAAATGGATAAGTGCTTGATCTCAAAGCCAACGGCTTTGGAAAAAGCAAGAGAGTATGAAATATTTGGAATTAAAAATCAGAGATGGAATTTCGTACTAACCGAAATTGATTTAACTTTTAAGAAATGAATAAGTTGCACTTTTCGTATTCTAATTCGTTAAATAATAGGGTTAAATAGTTGATATTCCTAGTTACTAGTATCCACCGTCAAAAGTGGTAAAATCGAACAAAGAACGCTGATGAGATGGTGTAGCGACCTCGAAATCAGTACTGATCCGTTCTGCTAGTCTGATGAATAAATTGTTTCAAATAAAATAGTACTCTCTTAATAAAAATATAATGAATTTATCTAAATATAATTTCTTAAAATTAAGAAGATATGGGTAAACTCAGATTTGAACTTAAGCCAAAAATTTTCATTTCAATGGAAATTATTTTATTTATTTATTTAATATATAATTCAGCCAAATGGGTTACATTATCCTTGCAGGACAGCAGTGTATAATCTTATTTTACTAATGCATTCAATAATTCCTTATTCTCTAAACACAATTTGAAATCCTTATGAGATATAGAAAAAATCTAAAATAGTAATATTATTTAAGTTATTTAAAATACTCAAAGCTCGTAACATAGGCTCATTAATTACGTAATTAGTACTATGCGTAGGTACAAAGAAAATATTAGGAGTTTGAGAGATCTAAAAGGTTTACAAAAGCAAATCAGATTAAATAGATATTCACAGCCCGTGTTATAATTAGGTACTATATGGACCGATCGCTGAAGCAGAGTGACATTGTTGGCGTGGTATTAACTCGAGGGTTTACCTGAATGATAATTTTTCTCCTATGTCTGCGAGAATAAACTTCATTTGCAACCGGCTCCAGAAGAAAAAAATAATTAAAAAGTTCAAAGTTTTTTAATGCAGATAAGCCGAAAATGTCCATTTCTTATGTTAATGGTTCCCAAGCTGTAAAGAATTATGATGAGTGGGAAACGCTTCTCTCTGGTCTTTTGACATATATATACAAATGCCAAAATCCTTTTCATAAAAGTAAAATATAAATATGTGACAATATCAAAATCAAACTGGATAAAAATCGGAAAACCGAAATTGCAGCGCTGTATGCAAAAAAGTATCGGATGCGTCAAACAACAAAATAACTGTTTTCGAGGAATTTTCTACTAAACTGCGACACAGCAACAATATGTGTTACAAAGTTGGGGAATTTATACACATTCGGCACAGACTTTATAGAAAAATTCGGATATTGGAACTGTAGCTTAGACAACATTTGCAAACAAATTTCTGCAGCAGTTGTGAACATTTTCCGACGGTAATTCAGCCCAAAACGGGCCAGTGCGACAAATTTAAGGTCACGTTGTATAAAAAACGAAACAGTACACCGGGTTTTAAAGCAAAAAGACCGGTACTATAGGCAGCGCTACCATTAGTAGAAGCCGAATTAAACAGACTAGAAGCCGAAAGAATTTTGACACAAGTCACACACTCCAAATTGGCGGCATAAATATTCGTTGTACGTAAGACTACTAACAACAGCATTCGCATTTGTGGAGACTATTCACAGGGCTGGATCAGTGTACAGAACCTAATTTATATCGAATACCAAACGCAGATGAAATTTTTGCCAAGATGTGAAATTGCAAATTTTTTAGTAAAATTTATCTTTCGGCCCGTATTTACAGTTCGAAGTAGATAAAACATCAAAAAAGTTACTAACCATAACAACACGCAAAGGGTTATATTTGTTTAATAGTTTGCCTCCGCGGGTAACATCGTCACCTGGAGCGTTCCAAATGGCTATGGACACAATACTAGCAGGACTCGATGGTGTTTTAGCTTATTTGGGCGATGTGATCATCGCAACAACAACACTGCAAGAAAATTTTACAAAAGTCAGAGAGGTCATCAAGCGTTTTCACGATCACGGTCTAACAATAAAGTGGGAAAAATGCGACGTATTTCAAACTTCAACTAACTGCCTGGGCCATCTAATAGAATCAGGTGGTATTCTAGAATAGCAAATTACACATATTTGTGGCAGCTGACGCGTCCATGTTTGGACTTGGCGCACAAATTTTTCGTGACATGTCTGACGGAATCAGAAAAGCAATCTATCACGTTTCAAGAGCTCTAACACCAGCAGAGCACAAGTATAGCCAAATCGAGAGAAAAGCTTTAGCATTAGTTTATGCATGCACAAAATTTCACGTTGGTGACGGACCACAAACCTTTGATCGCAATTTTTGGATCGACAAAAGGTATTCCAACCTACACCGCAAACAGGTTGCAGCGGTGGGCTCTCCTTTTAATGGGCAAAGTCAATATGTACACACTAACGATTTCGGAAATGTCGATATCATTTCACGCCTCAGGAAAACAATCGCAAAATGACGAGTTTATAGTAGCAGCTACACAAACTGAAGAAGATTTTAATCGAGAACAGCATTAAACATCTACAAGTAACACAAAATATGGTTCGTATAGCAACGGCAAAAGACACAGAGTTACAAGAGGTCGCCAACTAAGTAAGTGGCCTGAGGTAATGCAAACTGCAACAATTTCATTAAGTGAAATCACCAAATGTATGCATGAATTTATTTCGCAATATGGTCAGCCGAAACTAATAGTATCGGACAACGGTACACAATCCACCAGTTCAAATTTTAAAAGTTTTTGCGAAGGGAAAGGAATTGTACATATCAGAACATCACCTTATCGAGAAGGTCGGCGCAGTAGTTAACAACGTGCTGATTTCGACAGGTCGTCGTAACACGCTCATAAGGTTACATATAAACCAACTCAGACAACGTATATAAATGAACACAAACCACAAATAACTTATTTTGATTTATACGGAAAAGATTTATCGTCACCCGACAACGGCAGTAAAAAACCGAACACATCACAACAGTCAGAAATGGAACATTCAAGCTCCAAGAAGATATTCGCCTTCCTAAAAGGAGGAGATGTTGGCAAGCCATAAACCCTTTAAATCTGGCAACATTATCCATTTTGAATTTTCTCATTATTCTTTTAAAAATTGTAATCTTTATTTCTTTATTAACTTCACTTCTTAATTTGTCCTTGTTCAGATCGGATCTTTTGCTCTTGTAAAATACTTTTAAATAAACGTTTCTACGTCTATATATACATTTAAAAACGGTATTAAATTATTTTGCGGAAACAACGGTTATACTTATAGCAACAACTACAACAACTTCAATGTAAAATAAATGTAACCTTGCAAAGGGTTTCTTCAAAGAATAGTGGCACGTACTACTACGATATTCACAAAACGTATAGCAAAGTGATATAAATACATAAAATCTTAAGCTTTGTGAAAATTTGCTCAAGAATGCTTAAATACCGTTTGTTTGCGTGAAAAGGGAATTGAAATAAAACAAATATTTTTTTTAATTTATTAATCGAGATTGCCTCGATTTTCTTTCAAAGTTGAGAAATTCTCAACATATTTATTAAATATTACCTTTTTTGTATAAATAAGGCGATTTTGGGGTATACCAATTGGCGTTCAAACAACGAGAACTTACAATAAGTTAAAACAAAAAGACGCAAGGTGACGAGTGCCAAAATCAGCAGAATACCGTTATCGGTTTATTCGTTAGAATTTATGTAGAAACTCCCACCTAAGTGTGAATAAAAAAGGATTTGCTATAAATCCTAACGACACTATAAAATTATTATACGAAACGCATTAAATATAAGAGCTGACTTAAAACATTGCTGGCCAATTTGCAGCATTCCGTTTAGTTGCTATAAATAACGATCTTAATACTTATAACTAAAAATTAATGTTTATTAGTAATTATTCGAACTTTTTATTAATATTGTATATATTGAAACGATTAATTTGGCTCAAGCTCAAACCCGAGTTTACCCATTTATTTATTCTAATTTTTTTATTAGAAATTTTTTTGGATAAATTCATAATTTTTTATTAAGAGAGTACTATATAGAACAATTTTTATTATTCATCATAGATGGGATTTCGTACTAGCCGAAATTGATTTGACATGTGAAAATGAATAAGTTTGTATTTTTCGTATTCTAATTTGTTAAATAATACGGTTAAATAGTTGATATTCCTGATCACTAGTATCCACCGTCAAAAGTGGTAAAATTGAACGAAGAACACTGATGAGATGGTGTAGCGACCTCGAAATCAGTACTGATCCGTTCTGCTAGTATGATGAATAATAAAAATTGTTCTATATATAGTACTCTCTTAATAAAAAATAATGAATTTTCTAATAAAAAAAATTTTAATAAATAAATGGGTAAACTCGGGTTTGAACTTGAGCCAAGTTAATCGTTTCAATATATAAAATATAACTAAAAATTTAAAATAGTTTTTTGTATAATACATTTGATGCGCGAGCTCAGGTCCTCATACCAGCGCAACTCCTCCAAATTTATTAAATTTAGGGTCGGCCAACTGCATTCCCGAAAAATCTTATTTTATCCGATCCGGTACGGATTCTAGTGGGGTGTTAATGCCCATCATTTGCCTTACCTTTACAGTAAGCAGAATCATGTATGGAGGTAACACGAATTCGGCAGGTTTTTTCCTGGCCGCAGCCAGAAAGCGGTAAATTCAAGGTCTGCACCAATTCCTCACATACATAATTCATGCTGCAGCAGAGATCTATTACCACACGCACAGGTATAGACTTATTGGAAGTTTCGAATACTACTCTGTGTAGAAAATGTAATAAACGACATTTTCGGACGGACGATTAAATTTCTCTTTGGTCTATACTTCCATTGCTTCTTCGTAATCCTTTAGAAGAGCATCCTCGAATAAAGTTGGCAAAGCGTCCATGATACTAGAAACAATGAAAGTTAACAAACACAGTTTCTCTAAGCCGGATAAATACTCTTCTTTCCATCGGAGACAGAAATGTTGAGCAAAGGCTTTTTAAGAAACCGATTGACGAGACTTATAGGGGACTCTAAAATATATGGTTCCGGTGGAGCTAATATTGGAGAACGAATTTAGAAATGCCCAGGGGTAAGAGCCACAAGCTCATTAGGATTATCACTTATCGGCCAAAGCGGTCGAGAATTAAGACAGGCTTCAATTCTGTCAAACATAGTTAAAAGTTTTTTATTTTAAAGTGATCATTTTACGAACAAATTGGTTGTTAGTAGTTTTTAATCTGAAGTGATCATTATTTTTTTTACTAAAGTTCGTAACATTTTTAGTCAGAAAGGATTGAACATGAGACAATATTCCAAAAAAAACAAGGGAACATTTTTAAAATCAATTAATGTGAACTTATACGGCAGAACAGAAACAACGTTGTTTTTCGGGAGCCGCTACACTCCCATCATCAATGTTCATGTGTGTTTCCATGTATCCGCCTCTGTTTAGGTGGCTCGGTTGAATGTGATTTCAAATTTGTATTTATACAAATAATGACTCAAAAAATGATACAAGAGTTATTTGTATTATGCAAGGTATTATTAGTTGTTTCTACAGAAAATACAACTTCATCACTATCAATATTTAAATTCTACCATCACTAATTAACATTAAATTAATCCAATGTTACACGTTGGTTTTATCTCATGTACAATTTTCCTTCTAATTTTTTGGTTTTTACTTAAGACAAACTTTTTTGGTTTGATTATTGCTTTTTATTGATTTGGCAACTAGTTGAGTTTTTGCTTTATTTGACCAATTTTAACTAGTTATGTGACAGCAAACATTGCAAGGCGCAAGCCAGTAGCTAATTGTTTTATTTTAATGTGAAAATTTTTCGAACAAATTGGTTGTTAGTAGTTTTTAATCCAAAGCGATTATTATTTGGCTAAAGTTCGTAACATTTTTAGTCAGAAAGAATTGGACATGAGACAATATTCCAAAGGAAAAAGGGAACATTTTAAACATCAATTAATTTAATCTTACACGGCAGAACAGAAACAACGTTGTTTTTCGGGCAAAAAGTCATTTTAGTTGATTATTAAAAAACATGTGAGGATTTTCATAGGCCTGTCGGTGATTTTTCCACGCTAGGTCAAACCCGTCATGGGAAAGAGGGCATTTTTGAACAATTTCTTTTGCCTCGTCACTCGTTTTTCGCAATAAAAGACAAAGTCGTTCAATATTGCTAAGTCGCTAGCGCGGTAAACAAATCCCGAAAAGCTAGCCGTGATATATAATCCCCATCAAATGTATTAACATCACAAGGACGTAAATTGTGACCGAATGTATCACTACTAGCTTCTTTATCTATTTCAGGATTATTCGAACTGACGTAATTTCAAACTCCTTTTTTATGTTATTTATTTTACCGGAACATGGAATGAAACGTTATATTTGCTATGAACCATACTTTTCTCTTTAGATTTAGTATCTTTAGACGCTTTTGACAGTTGCACAAAATCTAAACACTGATCATAAGCGACTTTTACTTTGTCCAATAAATCTCTCAATTCGTCGGCATGAAGCTCTAGAGTATGAACCGTTAAGCTTCAGGTGGCAATTCATTGAAAAAATCTTCGAATTCAACTAGAGCATCCGAAACTCTAATAAATATGTCTAATGCAGAAATAGACATACTTCTTTCTTAAAATATTTACCCAAAGCACCCGGTCGCAAAATTTTGTTTGACATCACTCTATACAAATGTATAGCAGTTGTTGTTTTTACATTTTCTACAAACCTCTTAAAACTACATTTAGAGTTGAAAAAAAGTCAGCCTAGGTAGTAATGGTAAAGTAAGAAAACAAAAACAATTGGTTGATTATTGAGTTCTTGTTACAACTTTGATATTGTTTAAACTTTTCATTTGTTTTAATGAAGGTTTAATATAATATCTCCAGTTGTTCTAAGAAATATTTGGGTAAAGTTCCTTGATGATCTGCATTAGCAACAGTGAAATGCGCATAGGAACAAGCTATACCCCTCAATAATCAATTGCAATTTGTTTTTAACAAAATGGTTAATGCTTTACTGAATAAGTAATATATTAATTTTGGGAAAAAGTGCGAATAAAAAATTTAACACGCAAATTGTTGTGTTTTATGTAAATTTATTGAAGCGATTAAAAATTAAAAAAAATAGTATTTCACAATCTATAAATAATTCAAAGATTACCAAACATAAAACATTTATTATATAACAAATAGGTTTTAGTACAGTTCTTCAACACCTCTCCTTACTTAAAACTCCCGAATCAATAAAACCCAGCTTCTTCTTAGCAAGAACTTTTGTAAAAACATCTGCAGCATTTTCTGTAGATAACATATATTTTAAATCAATTTCACCTTTTTTGAAGGCTTCTCTGATATGATGAACTTTAATGTCTGTGTCTTTACTCCTGGCGCGGTAAACAGGATTTCGAACTAACTGTTGTGCTCCGATATTTTCACAATATATTACGGTAGTATTTCTTGCATATTGTGCAAAACCAAATTCAATTAACAAATTTCGAAGATATATTGCTTCTTTTGTAAGACACGTAGAACCAGCCAAAATAAAAACGTAGCCTGTATATGACTCTATCGTCACTTCCTCCTGCCCAATCCACATCAGAAAAACATGTTAGTACATGTTTCCAGTAGATATAAAATTTAGGGAGCAATTAATTGTGTTACTTAAATATCTCAAAATATGTTTAGCAACTGTTAAATGTTCAACGTGCGGATTTTTATTATATTGCGATAACTTAACGCAATGAAAAATATCTGGGCGTGAAGAAATTGCGATATATGTACATCAAAGCTAATACAACGCTTGAACTTCGTACCAGAATCCAGCGGAGTACTACAGCTTCTACAATCAAGCATATTATTATTTTTAGAAGTTCTCTTAAGATTTTCTTTTGGGATAACTGAATAGATCCAGTGGCTTGTTTTCTCTCAATTTCCATCCCTAGAAAATAATTCACTGGACCTTTATCAACGATTTAAATTTCTTTTGATAAATTGGTTTTAATTGTATCTAGCATTTCTATTTTTGAGCAAATTACTAATATGTCATCAACATAAACAATTATAATGTTATAATCTTTTTCTGTATTCATTGTATATCCACATATATTTGTATTAAATTCCTTAAATCCAATTGATTTTATGATTTCATCTAATTTCAAATTCCAGTTTCGACCTGATTGCTTAAGTCCGTAAATAGATTTTTTGAGTTTACATACCATTTCTAAATTATCCGGATCTTCGAATCCAACTGGTTGCTCCCCATACAAATTTAAACTCAGCAGCTAATGCTAAAACAGTACGAACCGTGGAATATCTTGTTACTTGTGAAAATGTCTCTGTGTAGTTGACACCATACTTTTGACTACATGCTTTAGCAACCAATCGGGATTTATATTCCACCATTCTTATCTCTTTTAATTGAAAATACCCACCTAATTTTGATCACAGGCAAATTATCAGTCCTCTTAACAAAAATTCATGTACCACGAGAGCGTAGAGAGTTGTATTCGGATTCCATTGAGTCTATCCATTTATTCTTACCTCCACGTTTCAAAATATCTGCTATTTCAATCGGTACATCTTGCTCTTTTTGATTCTCTGCAATACTTCGACTTTTCAAAAAATTAATTTAAACAATTTTACCAGATCTTAAAGTCTTATAGTTAACATCTTCGCTTACATTGTCTAGCAACGGCAAAAGACACACAGTTACAAGAGGTCGCTAAGTAAGTAAGTAAGTGGCCTGAGGTAATGCAAACTGCAACAATTTCATTAAGTTAAATCTCTTACTTGTTTTTTTGTATAGTACTGTTGGTTTTTATTTTAAATCATATATGTAGAATAAAGTCCACAATTGGAAGTATAAATTTGTACTAAAAATTTATATAAAAAAATAGTTAGATAATTTCGTATATAATAATTACATAGTGGATTAGTAAATAATAGGAAAATAAAAGTTTGTATGGTTATGTATTTGACATGACTGGCTTCCTCTGTTGGTGACTACCCCTATTGTAGACGTTTTAATTACTGTTCCCATCTTTTCTTTGGGCTCACTGTTGTTTTCTCATTGATATGTTTTCACATATCAAGGCACTCTTTAATCATCTCACACATTTTATTTCTCTTGTCTTTTTTTATTGTAAAGAGTTTGTCACAGTCTTTTTCTCTTTATTTAAAGTATTTATGTACAAATTAATTTGGTGTTTTTGCTTTATGATTTTAATAATTGTATCTAATAATAAATAATTGCGCACGCTTAATTTTAAATTTTTATACATAGATCTTTTCATTGAATTGAATTTTGTACCAATTTAGATTTTTGTTTAAATTTTCGTGTTTTAATTGAAGTAGAGTTTGGTGAATTATTAGATAAGTACACAGGGACAAATTCTACATTCAAAAAGTTATATGGATATTTTCGCGGTTAGGGCTCTATACATATATATTTTCCGATTTTATTCAGTTTTATTGTTATGTAAAAATATCACAAATTTTAACTTATACACATAATGTATTTGTTGTTGTTTTTTGTTTTTTTTTTCATAAGTTTATTTTTTTTCCTTTAAAATTTTTATATCTCTTTTTATGAACACATTTAAAAAATTTGTTTATTAAAAATGTTTTTTCCTTTTTAACACTATTTTAAAGTTTTATTTTAGTTTCTCGGTTTTGGCTTTCATATGTACTAAACACATTTGTTTCACTGTTGAATATTTCTTAAATTTTGTTAAAATAATTTGTTAATTATTTTTATAAATGTACATAAAAATCTCGGTCGCCATGTGATGGATGATGTCGCGAATAGATAAAGAGAACACGAGATGTTGTTTCGTTCATGGTTCAACGCAGGCTCGCCGCTATCTTTACTACAGTCCTTATTACTATCTTCTTAAACATATTAACTTAATCTACAAAGCTAAAAACTAGCGAGATTATTATATACTTAGCCTCTATGAATTACTTGTTTATGACTACATTAATTGCTGTAAATTCAATACTACAGTGTTTGCTGTAAATTTCCTTACATAGCGTTTAAAGCGTTAATGAATAGCAAAACTATTATTTTTGTGTTTAACATTTTTAAACGAAACTATTGTGGTTTAAAAACCATAGTGAATCGCAGTACTGGCCACATTTTTTATCCTCTTTGGACATCAACATTGCTATTTGAATCCATAAAAAACCCCCAACAATTTAGGTGCGTTTTTCATGGAAATTATATAACTTTTATCGTGTAGATAATGTCCAAAATTATCAACAGACATACTCTATAAATCGAATGATAAGGTGCGTTGGATTGTGGCTAAGACATCTAGCCAGAAGACGCCTATTATTATTTGTGCTGATGCTAACTCGCACCAAGAGGGAAGTGGCTTATCGATTTTATACTAAGTAGTAATTGGAAATAGCTAATAGAGGTGCAAAACCAACTTTTATTGTCTCTTACCGGCAAAAGGTTTTAAACATTACGCTGGTCAGTGCACAGCACTCTAGTTTAATAGGCGACTGGACGGTCTCGGACGATTGCTTTTTGTCCGACCACCGCTATATAGATTTCAATCTAGGGATTAGCGAGGCAGATCCGATCGTAAATAGGAGAAAAACTTACTGGGAGCTGCAGAATAATATCCTCCTAAATTCTCTTTCTTCGGTCCCCGTAATATATAATACCAGGGATACTGATTCGGCGGTAGGCTATTTAAATGGTTCACTCAGCTATGCCACTAATTTGGCCTGCAAACCAATGGCTTGCAAAGGAAGTGCTAAACCTCCTTGGTGGAGTCCTGAGATTGCACATATGCGTAGCGGATGTCGTAGGCTGTCCAATGAGGCCAAGCGATCAGGTTTTAAGATATCAACGAACCGCCTTAAAAATTTAATAAGAAGCGCAAGAAGGAAGTCTTGGAGGAACTTCTGGAGCAATGTGGATGGTTCCTCCGAAACCAATCGATTGCGTAAAATCCTGGCAACTTAACCAGTTGTACCTAGCTACATAAAGAAAACCTGTGGTAGTTGAACCATGAGTTGTAGCGAGACAGTAGAATCGAATCACTACTTCACGCACACTTTCCAGGAAGTACTCCAGTCCATGTAGCTGGAGCCAGCACATACCGAACATACTTGTCACCCTGTACCGTCACCGTCGCTCTGGACGAGGACAGACTAAAATGTGCAATAAAACCCAAAGATTTTGGGCCAATCAGTCTAACATTCTTGTTCAAAACATTTGAAAGAGCTATTGATGTTCACCTGAAAATGACCATTCCTATGAAAATTCTCTCTCAATCGTAACATGCCTTTAGCAAGGGCAAGTCTGTTGAAACGGCTCTCCACTCTCTGTTGTGTCATATAGAAAAGTCCTTGGCGCACAAGGAATTCACTATGGCGGCCTTTCTGGATATTAAGGGTGCTTTTAATTACGTTAGGCCCAATTCCATTATCGAAGCCCTGATGGCATTGGCCATTCACGTTAATATCTGACGGTTTGTTATAAATTTGCTAACGGAGAGGGTCAAATATGCCTTGATCGGAAATGCGTCTGTATACAGGGCAGTCAATCGATGTACCCCCAGGGAGGGGTTCTGTCTCCTCTCCTCAGGAACCTGACTATTAACTCCCTACTGATGAGTCTTGAGCGTAACATGGTTAAAATTGTAGGTTACGCTGATGACGTGGCAGTTGCGGTCTCTGGCAAGCACTTGGGAACGATATCCCAATGTATTGAATCCGCATTGGCCCTCCTTAGAAACTGGAGTATCAGCTGCGGACTTGGCGTCAATCCAGAGAAAACTGAATTTTAACTAGGAGGTGGAAGGTCGAAAGCTTTGTGCCACTTACACTCAACGGGACGGTTTAGAAAGTCTCGAAGTACGCCAAATATGTGGGTAAAATTCTTGACAGCAAGCAGTCATGGAACCTAAATATCCAGTCCAGAGTGTATGAGTTTGGTGGGATGCTCTAGAGACAAACTCTAGGCTAGCAGCAATCCTTATTACAGGGGCGCTTGGATCCACCCCGACGAAAGGACTCTTCACTATGATGAACTGGCTTCCGGTGGGCATTTTGACCAGACAACTGGCTCTTTACTTGGCGATCGGATTGAACGCTACCTAGCCACGGATGAGAACTGATTATGGGCATGCCAGGATTCTTAGACAACATAGGAGTATCCATGGTTTCATTGATCACTCTACACCAAAACCTAATTTTGGTGCGCTATTTCACACACTTGTTCCTGGTAGGGAACAGTGGGTCGCACACTATCCCCTCCACGGATCGGTTAAGGTTTTTACTGATGGCTCTAAAAAGGGGACAGGGTTGCCGGGGATTTCTATGTGGAAAACTTCAACGTAAATCTTCCATTTAGAATTCAGGATGGCTGGGATGTCCTGCAAGCTGAAATCTCTGCTATTACGCGGCCAGCAAGATGGCTTAGGTACCATAGGATCTCTGAGTATATCTATATATTTACTGATAGTAAGGCGGCCTTCGCCGCCATAAATGGTTTCTACTCTGCATTCCTCGTGGTTGTTGAATGCCGGATATCTCCTGATGCGACAACGAGGCATTCAAGAGTTACACTAATCTGGACTCCAGGACGCGCTGAATGCCCTGGTAACTGCATTGTGGATGGTATTGCTAGACAGGGTGTGGCAATGGACATCTCAATGACATTGGACATCTCAATGACATTCCCCTTCACTGGCATTCCTCTATCAGAATGTAAGTTGTTCATTCAACGCGAATCGTATCGACTTGCTCAACACAGGTGAGAACACGAAGGTACATGCCAAGTGGCTAGGTCAATGTGGCCCCACTACGACGTGAACAGCACATGTGATCTACGCAGGTTCAAGAATATTAGTGGCAGTGCTAACTGGGCAATGGAACATAGGGACACATGCTAGAAAAATGGGTGTTAGTTATAACGACTATTATAGGAGTTGTAACGAGGACGAGGAGACTGTGTTTCATCTTCTATGTCAATGCCCTGCGTTAATAAGCGTAAGGAGTACGATACTTGGCTGTGATACTTTGTCAGATCTAGATAATCTGGCAGGTATTGGGCTAATCAAACTATCCGCCTTTGTAAAAGAAACCTCGAGGTTTGAAGTGGCGGCGGGGCAGATGTAATTTCTTGTCTTACCCGCTCTAGGGTATCACAACGGGACCGAACTGACGGACCCAAGTAAGCCACCATTTGAATGGTAGCTGCCCCATTAACCTAACCAAACCTGAACCCCTTTTTTACAACTGCTGGAAATCTCTTTAGGTTTCAGCGAGTAAACCGTTAACGGTATTAAAGGATTGTTGTGCCATTTTTCACATAGCTTAATTTTTTTATGTATATCACTTTGCTTTTCGTTTTGCGAATATCATCAAAGCACTACGTGCCATTATTCTTTGAAGAAACCATTTACAAGGTAACATTTATTTTACATTGAAATAAATAAATTAATTTGATTAAATTAAATAATTGAAACTCCGTGTTCTTATTTATCCACTTTTATGTAAATATATTGAACCGTCCGATATATGCCGAAACATTGGTCCTCCAATCCGGATATTTAAAAACTTACAAGGAATTTCTCCCAATCCAATCCTTCACGAGCAACATTCATTTATTAAAAAATCATTCCTGAAATTGGTAAAAGCAAGTTAGTAAATTGAATATCAAGTGATTGTGAAAGAAAGGAATATAAACAGAAAAGGTGCATATAAAAAACATATACATACATACATTTCGTTTTATTTCTTTGTGTGCCTTTATGTAAAACAAAATTATCGCGATAAAGCATTGCATTAGAATAAAGCTGTGATCGTGATAACATGCGCATTAATTGTGAATAATTGATTTACAAAATATAAAGTACGCTTTGTCACACTTGTGTATATCAATAAAATCTGCACTAATATATTCAAGGCTGTGTTTGTTTTCGGCTACAAAATAATTAAACTAAATTTGGGAAACTATTTGATAAAGAAATTAACATACATTAATTATTTGATTGATTTTACTCGAAGTCATAGTTAAATAAATTCGTGGGAAAAATATACAGTGCGTTATATTTGCGGGCAATAAAAGTTTCGGTGCAAATTTATAACAACTTGTTGGCAAGTGTTTACGAGTATATATATACTATGTACACGATCGAACAAAATGGTGACCGAAGTACATAGGCTTCTTAGTTTAAAAAAAGATGGCGCCGTGTTTGAACAAAATGTTAATGCTGTAAAATCAAAAGATAATTACAAAGGCAAAGAGAGCGAAAAACCGAAAAGACCTTGTTGGCAATGTGGTGAGATGCATTTCGTTAAAAATTGCACATACACTAAGCATTTGTGTGAGCAATGCAAAGTGGTCGGCCATAAATGAGGCTATTGCGCAAGTTTCTCTTCATAACACGCACACCAAAACGACAATAAAATAAGAGAAAATCAAAACGGAAATTCCAAACAAGTTTGCATGGCCGTACACAGCGTCGCTGCAAACAGAAAATACATAGTAGTATTTTTGGGCTGGTTCGGTATCACTATTTCCATAAAAAACGGTGGTTCATGCCTTGTTAGGCGATTAAGTGTTCGAATTGTTGAAATGCGGCTTCCAACCTTGGATGGTTTTATTAGGGGGTTCAAAAATATATAGTTAAATTTTGTGTAAAGTTTCATATGTCGGAATTGAATGTCAGTCCAGACAACCCTTACCCGGGCATCACTACCCATTCACCACTACCCCAACACCCCTATCCAGTTAATCCTATCCTATTGCTTGACTGTGTTGTGTGTGTGTATACATCTGTGTTTGCTTGAAATGTGTGGGAGTGTGTGTTCGTGCATAAGAGTTTGCATAACTGTGTTTGTTTGAAGATGTGTATGTGTGTGTTGTGATCGCTTTGGTTGCATTGTATTAATTATGTTTATGAGATTTTATTTTTCTTCTTTTATATATGTGTATATAAGTCTGGTTTTATGTATGTTTTTGATTTTTCTTTGTGTTTTCATAATTCTGCTGACTTGGATATTTTTGAACTCTTTAACACAGTCTTGATTTTATATTTTAATTTATTTATAAATATTATTTCCCAGATTCGTTGGTGGTATATAAAGCAAATTTTTGTTTTTAGAATTATATTTTATGTATGTTAAAAATAATTTTTGTTTAAAAAATTTTAATATCACAAGTGTACAGTTGGATCCAAAATATTTCTGATGATGTTAAATCATGGACAGCCTTGATTTTATTTGTTTATTTAATTAAGAAACATTATTTATTATTCCTCAACAAACGAATTTGATTTTCACAAGATATGAAGTTTCATTAAAATAATTTCAATTATAGAACATATCACATGAAAATGTGTTTTACATCCCTCGATGTTTTGGTGAAAGAGTTTATGTATGCATGTGTATGTATGTGTTTGCTTGATTATATACGCTGTTGTTGGTATGGAGGCTGAAAAATAGTGTGCTAGCAGAGAATGTATGTAAATATATGTGTATTAACATTAGATGTGTCGTCATCATGTGTGTATATGACGACATCACTTCTCTATGTGGCTATGTTAGTTGTCTGCTCCGATGAATTTGATATCGTTGCGTTGACTTTATGTGTAGTTTGTTGTTATTTAGTATAAGCATGTGTAAGCATGTGGCTATGTTAGTTGTCTGCTCCGATGAATTTGATATCGTTGCGTTGACTTTATGTGTAGTTTGTTGTTATTTAGTATAAGCATGTACCCCGATGCCTGTTAGTTCCATTATTATTTTGATTTTCACGCTGTGTTCTAACATGAAGGACTTGCTGCCTACTTGTGCTATCATTTGCCACACTAGTGAGTTTGGCTGTTGTTTCAGAGATATTTTCAAATTTCCCTACTTCCATAATGAGTTTAAGTTTATCATTTTTAGCGTTCTTACACATCGATCACACAGCAATTTGAGTAGAGTATTTCTTTGCCGTTTCCGGTCCTAAGCATTATTCAGTGCTTTCGTTAATTGCTCCATCTCTTGGTATAATCTGACGTACTTTTATTCAGTTACTTTGTATTTAAAATTTCGCAAGTGATTGATTCTGCATTTCGCCTTTAATTAAAGAGCGAAGTTGAGTAATTATTTGTTGAATTGTTGTTTCCTCAGTTATATATTTGTAGCCGTACCTAATAATTTCGTTTTTATTAATTGAATGGCTACACTTTCATGCGTTTCTTTTAACGTATTTAATAATGACAAAGCATCAATGAATCGTTGCAAATTGTGCCATCAAAGTCTGGCAGTATTTTGTATGCCAATTCTATAAATTTTATTCTATCTGCCACTGTAGCTTCACTAGAAATACTGTCTAATCCAACGTAATTATCTTCTAAAGAAGTATACTATCTTCCTCTAGATTAAGTGTAAAAGATTCAAGCAAGGATGTTGGTATTATCGTCAATAATTAATTTCAAAAGAATAGTGTGTAATTTTGATTTTACACAAGAAATAACTTCTTCTACCTACCTCTATTATTATCATTTAAAAGGTGCTTCAGATTGGCAGTTGTTACTAAATGATTGTGATGAATTACTAGTAAATTCAAATGCTTACGCAGTATGTTTACGCTCGGCAGATTTGTTTTATTTAAACATTTATAAGCTTTTTCGAAATGAGATTTTTGAGATTGATTTAGGCAACAGCTGTACGAAATTTTTAAAGTTTGAGTGCATTTTAATAATAAGACTTCGTCATGTAATCAAAACATATGTTTGAGCGAAGTTAAAATAAAAGCAAGTTCATATTCAATGAGAACTAACTACAATTAGAGCCAAAACAAAAGGACGCAAAAGAGAAAAAAATTCAAGATTCACAAATTTTCGATCATATCTCAGCTATATATATGTAAGTATTAACAATTTCAAGCACATAAGCAGTTTATAGGTCTTCTATATGTAAACTTGTGTATGATAAAATAGCATTATAGTTTTCAATAAGTAGTTCAATATTCATTAATGTTTGATATTTTTGTGATATGACATAAATTATATAGAATTCGAAAAGTTTTGTGTTGATACTAGAAAATTGTACTTGATCTGTATTCCTGATATTGCGTGCTCGTTACAGAGCATAAAATTCTTGTAGGCGGAAGTTATAAAGTCTTTTCTGCTTCCACTTAGACTGTAGATTCCGTGAACGACACACCACAAATACGTATTGCCACAAATACATATCTTTTGCGAATGCTTTTAATTACGTCCGATCCTGTTATCAACTCGTATAGAGAATCACTGCAAAGAAAATTTACTTTACCATCGGAGGCTCTGCACTTGATTATCCCGCCATCCAAAACACCATCAGGAAGTCATCATCACGAATTAAATGAGGAGGATTTAGAATATTCTACTAAACGGGAGAGCCATGATGACGTCTCATCTGATAGTGATTATTAGGTTTAAGTATTTTTTATTGTAATTATTATTCTTCTTTTATTGTGTTGTAGTTGCTTATAATTCATGCCATAATATATACATAAGTTATATAATATTATATTTCTTTTACATCTTGGTATTGTAAAAAATTGATATATACATACTGTTATTGTACTATTTTTATTTTAAAATAAATAATATTTTGTAAATTAATAAATGTGGGTACTAGCAATATGATTTAGTTTTCTTCCTAAAAATTTCTTTGTAAACAAACATGAGTGTGCCTTACACACATAAGATCCGGCTGCAGAATTAGTGTACTCATCGAATATTTGCTAAAAACCAGATTTTACACATATTTATGATTAGAATATATATCTACCAGGTTGCCTATCATAATGTGGCTGTTAATATCTTTAATTAGACTTAATAGTCAACAAATGAAACACATTAGTAAACCACTTCCGCCTTGCAGCTACATATTTCGACTAATGCACATACAATGCATATTTTCACCTTTTTTTTCTTAAAATAGCTTAAGACACCTGGAATATATATAAACAATTGAAATAAGTGAAGAAATAATTAGTCGAATCACTGTGAAATGGTCCACTGTGCGCCGGTTTGTATGGAAAAAGTGACCCAAAAGGTATACAAGCATTCTACTAATATAATCTGTAACATATTCAATAATCAAAAATATTTACGTATAATAACACTATATACAAAATTAATTTCTTACGATTTATGATATGATAGTGTTACGATATGGTAACTCTAATAATACCACCTTTATTTATATTTTTTAGCTTTCATATATATAGTATGATAAATGGCAGCAGTTATAACTTTTTGACATTTCGGATTCTTCTTTTAATTCTTGTTCTTATTGCATTATTATAGCATAATTTTCAAACTGCAAAAATAATTGTGAAGTGCGAGACAATTTATAATTTTTTGTGTTCTTTAAAAAAAATCGGTAAATCGAATTGGAATTGTGAACTATTTGTTTGCTTTTTGTTAAAAGTACTCGCTATTTGCTATTTTTATTTATTTTTCTATAAAAAAGCATGTGCTTTTGTTTAATAATTGGTTAAATTTTTCATGCATGTTCTTTTGTTTTTTTTTCATTTTTTTTATAATTTTTTTTCTTAATGGCATCCATTTGGGACTTTAAATGCCCAATTTGACGCCAAATTTATGACGTCGTTCTCCAGGATGGTGGTGGATCCGCATTAACGTTCATAAGTAGTTCCTCCTTCTTCCGTGCTACTTTCTGTTTGTATTCTTGTGCAGTTAGCTTCTTTGGCCCTGTCTCAGCTGATTTTTTTACCACGACTGGATTCAATTTTTCCCTGGATAGTTCATTCGACTCAGTTTGCAGGATCGCCATGTAATGTAAGCTATTTTACCAGCGGTATTCCGCGCAGTTTTATATGCCAGATTTTGCTTTTGGCAGATGAATGCCACAAATAAAACGAATTATGTACGAATGTAACATAACAAAATACATAAATGAAATGAACCAAAAACGAGAACAATATGTACTCGAATTATACATACATTTTCAGAAGTGTTTAAATAAATTTATACAAAAATCTTATAATTTCTTTGAAAAGAAAATATTCAGATAAATGGCAGCGTTACTCATTTTGAATTGAATAGTTACTGATCAAATATTATTACAATTATAACATTACATACATATATATGTATATATGATTATATACAACTACGTACAAAATAACATAAATAAATTTAATAAAGCAAAAAATAAACAAAAATATATACATACGTATAAGTTAAAAAAGGACATTTCCTTGTTGTGAAAAAGTTAAGGATGTGTACTAGAAATAGGATCGTGAGTGGATTTTCACTTACGCTCATGCACGCTCACGATAAAAAATTTCACTCAAGCACGCTCACGCACGACCTCATGTTTTTGGCTCACGTTTACTCACGCTCACGTGAGTGGAAAAAAGTTAGTCACAATCACGAAAACTCACGCTCACGAAAAAATCACAACCTAAAGTTAAAATCTCATTAAAAACTTTAAAATTTCTAAATGCAAATAGAAAAATCGAATATTATTGTATAAATTTTGCAGCAAAAGAGGATATATATATATACATATTAAACGAATTAATTAAATCGTTATTTTGATCTACAACAGTAACTGTGACAGTACTGGCCTCTAGTGCTAAGAGGTAAATAAAGTTTCGCGGAATTTCATCCATTTTATATCCTGGAGATACATTTATCCCGAATTCATGAATTGTATATGCTCTAATATTATTAATAAATGAGGCAACAGCAATCCGGATTGTATTTACTTTCAGAATATTCACGGGAAGTTCAGAAAGGTATTTGAATCCACCATTTAAAATAATTTTACTGAATCCCATTAATTTTCCGATTGTTGTGTCTTTATTGAAATATATTACATCATGAGAAGTATTTATGGATACTTGCATTGTATTATTGTTTGCTTCTATTTGAATTGATTTTTATCCATTTGTTAGATATTCGTATTTATGTTCCAAAGAACTTGCAATATCCTCTTGTTCATAGGATCCTATTGGAATTTCTATAATATTTTCTCCAATGTGAAATAAGTTATTGTCTTGATCAACATTTGGTATACTATTATATGTATGAAAGTCTATAAGTGCACATTCAAAATCTTCTTCCAGTTCTATAGCTGGAAAATAGTTTGCTGTCAAGACGGATGTGATAGACATAGCAACTACTCAATATCAAATGAAAAGAAAATGTTAAAAATTTTTGTATATAACACACTTTATTTTATAATTTATTTAAGCTTAAAACTACAAAATTCCATATTTATTAATCCAAGAATTATGGTCATTTGAGAATCCTAACCATTTTACAAATACCAAATTATTTTTTATTCTTATCACCTTTTCAAAAAGAAAAGTATCAGGATATCTAGTTGGTAAAAGCTCCGATTCATAGAATCCTCCTTTTATCGGATTTCCCTCGTAATCTTCTAAAATGTATGTTGTTGGGTATGTTACCTTAATCTTTTTAACTTTGAATATTTCTGTTGTCCAATTAGGTGTATATCCTTTTTCAAAGTAATGTTTATATTTGCGGATGCGAACATAGTCTTCAGTATTATATATTTTTCTTGAACATTTTAATATGGTTGTAAACAGTGTTTAGGAGTAACTTCTCTATAGAGTGTGTTACTTCAATCGGAGCCATTTTGATTGTTCGATGAGTTTTTCTGTTATATTCATCAATTAGTTTTTTATATAAATCAACACAATGATAAGTACCATTGAAACTGAATTCCTTCCACATCATATTCTTTAAAGTTCTATTAAAGCGTTCAACAATTGATGCCTTCATAATGTTGAATAATGATTAATTTTATGTTTGCACCATTTTTTAAATGTCACATTGAAAAATTCTTTCCCATCGTCTGTATGCAAATTTTTTGGTGAGCGGCCTAAACTTAATATGCCTCGCATAGCATGTGCAACATCAACTTTTTTATTTTTTTTTATTTCAGCGGTCGAATCCAAGAAAATTTTGAAAATGTGTCGATCACAGTCAATAAGTATTTAAATCCTTTATTATACCTAGAATAATTCCCCATCTCAACTAAATCAGCTTGCCATAAATCATCTATGCCTTTCATTATTACTCTTTTGCGCTTAAAATTGTTTCTAGCTGGAGAATGAAGTTCATCAACCAAATTTCTCCTGATACTCATTCTAAATATTTTTTTAATATTTTACTTTGATATTATTATTTTTTGTAGGATGCACATTGCTAGTTGTATTACTTTTAGCAACTACTGATGCAAATGCAAAGTTTTCCAGTCTATATTTTTTTTCAAGCAATAATTCTATTTGTTCATTAAAATATACTTTTAAGGATCTCTCTCTGTCAGATATCATGTTTTCTACTGTATCATTAACATTATCAATTTTATCATTAAGGTTTATGTATTGTTGTTTTAATAATGTCAGTATGTCTTGCTGCAATTGTCTGATTTCCGTTCCCAAGTAATGTTTATTAATAGCGCCGTTTTCTTGTGTAGGAAACGAAACATTTTTGATTCGTTTGTTTTTGATATTAATGTTGTTATTTTTGTCCAACTCAAGTCCAATAACTTGAAAAATTTTTGTTTTATTTTTTTCATACTTTATTAAATCGTTTGGATTTCTTGAGTGATGGCCAAACTTGTCAACAGACATATCTCATTATCTACTTAGTTCTTAAAGAGCTATTTATTTTTACTCAATAATATTTGCTTCTTGTAATTCCTCAATTATAGAATTTATTTCATTTTGATGATTATTGTGTCCCGCACGTGCTGATGCAATCAACAGTCTCAGTCGATCTACCAGCTCATTGGGATCATCCCAGTATATATAATCAGGTTTGGCATTGCTTAATTGCATCATCACTCCATTTCCTTTATGAGATCTCAGTGATTTTAGGCGTCGGTCAATAGAAGATAAGGACTCATCATCTCTAAATAATTTTTTTTATTATTTTCTTATATATAATACTTTTGGTACCCTTAATTTGGCCTTTTGCTTTGAAATTTCTTCTATATCCAATTCATATAATTCACAGTCTTTGGGATTTTTGTAAAACAGCAATTCAAATAGTCCAGGTGTGAGTGCCCATTTTTGATTTCCTATAACAACTTTTTCGTGATTAAGTTCTATATCACTATCACCAAATTTCCAAATATCTGAATTTTTATGTAGTCCATACGTATTCATTCTGAATAGTTGTCTTCATAGTGTTAATATCATTTTCATCATCGTGATCTTTTTCTTTTAAGACTTCCTTTTTAGGAGTACTTGATTCCACTGCATTAAATGGAAAGATGAAACTATTTTCACTGTCCACTTTTTCGAGTTTAGTTTGAACATTTTTACTATTGTGATTAATTGTTTTCAACGGTTCTGTTATTGGTTTAAAGGTTCTGTTCAATTTTTCATTGTCTTCATTTTTGCCAACTTTAAGACTTCGAAATTTTTTTTAATACTGGCCTAGTCTTAATTAATTCTTTATGCAATTTTTCATTCATTTTAATATGATTATAGCTTTATTTAATAAGGTACACGAGATTTTCTCGCAGTCAAAATCACTTGTAAGCCATTACGATCTTTGTACAATTCTTTTATGTTAGTTCTACCCACAATCAAATACAATAGTTTTATTAATCTTTATTTATTTTTATTAATAGTATCTATTGTACAAATTAATCAGATTTAATATGTTGTCTTTTCTCATATGGAAAATAGTACATCTGCAGGTATCGGGTCCTTCTTTGCAATCCTCGTGATACCACGGACAGCATTCAAAATGTCCATCTTCACTGAATCTACTCGTAACACCAAAGACCTCATTTTCTTCCAACATTGAAATGAAGAAAAGGATTGCTTCCTTATGTTCGTAGAGCATAAATTCTTTAAAGTCTTCCAAAAATGCATTTAACTGTTCTCTTATTAAGCTCATGTCTAATCTGGCGATAGTCTATTCTCCGAATGACTGATTTTGAAATTTTTGTTTGGATATTAATATCGCTATATATATATATATATATATATATTTAGGCGGGTCAAATTGTATGAAACGATTTTTTTTATGAAGCGTATAGCAAAAACGTAATCTATAGGTGATTCTGAGAAATTTTGCTCAAGAGACCATAGCTCTAAGTCGGATTTGGATCAGAATCTGTATTCATACCAATATTTTTTTTTTTATTTTTAAATTTAGTGTGACACAATCAAAGAGTGCAGTGATAATATCAAAGTTGTTATGGATAATCAAGAACCATCAACATCGTCTGCGGTGTCTTTGCAAATGGAAGCAACAACATCAACAAGTTTTCACTCTAGATTGACTAACATGCCTCATCAAGATATTGTTGTTTTTGGTTTATCAAGTGATTTAAATAATCTTAGTTTGCCTACTAAATGTGACATTTTAAAATATTATTTTTTTTTAAGTGATCGTGCTAAGTTTGAAAACAAAATGTTCTCGTATAAAACTTTTACTCCTCACGTAACAGATAAATTGATTAAAATTTGGTGTAAATTAAATATTGAAATCAATAGAAAGAGTGTTTTAAAAAAAATTAACTGGTTTGCTTGATAAATACCAGAAAGATGAATTTAAAGCATTTGTTGATTCAATAAACGAATTATTTTATATTGGCAAATGTAATTGCAAATTAAAAACAACAGAATGCTCGTGTGGATTGATTCCAGAACATCTAAAAAATTTATGATGGACCAGCATAATGATAGAAAATTCACAATACCTGAATATACGGAAGACGTTGAAGAAGTAGCTACAATATACCAACACTTACAACTGGTACCGGTGATCCAAGATACGAACCACCTGAATTACACATGGATGAAGATGAAAATGAAGCAACAACAGAAGTTCCAGAAGCATCTGTTCAAATGAGACGAGGTCATTATATTCAAAGTTACGATGCCTTAAATTTTGCTATGATGTGTTGTGATAGATTCGGTGTTTCAGATAGAGTTGTTTCATGCTTAGCAACAACTTTATTCGAAGATATAAATTTTAGAGATGTTCATGGTAATCTGGTTATTATGGATAAATGAAAAGTGGCTAGAGAAAGAAGTTAAATCTAGAGATAGAGTGCCTCGTGCACGACATACAAATTCTTCCATAACTGCATTGTCTTTCGATGGTAGAAAAGATGACTCATTAACTACAGAGACAATTAATGACAAATTTCATACCACTATGGTAAAAGAACCGCATTTAGTTGTTCTGAAAGAGCTCTATAATGAGTTACTTGGATATGTAAATTTGGGTAGTCAAGAAGATGCAAAAACCAAACATAGAAAACTTAATGAATTTTTCAACAATAAAACATTAACAGTTGATCAATTAATTAGCATATGCAGTGATTGTGAGCCAGCAAATACTAGAACAGAAAATGGCGTTTTACGATTATTAGAAAAACAGTTAAATAGACCAATTCACTGGTTTATATGTCTGCTTCATTTCAATGAACTGCCATTTGGTCATTTATATGAAGCATTGGACAAAACAGTCATCAGTGGACCACGAACAGCAAGTGGAAAATTATTCAAAGCTATTCAAGAATGTGAGAAATTGCAGGTATGTAAGACTTTATTTTATTTAATATTATCAATTATTATCATTATTTATTGTCATTATTTTACTTTTTCGATTGGAATAAAGTTAAAATAAAATAACTGCATTTTAATTGATCTAAGCATTTCATTTTTCAGGTAGTAGCTGATTTTGATCCAATATCATATGCCTGCAATGATGGATCATGAACATGAGCTCGAACTATCAACAGATGTTAAATATTTATATCAACTAGCTAAAGCAATTTCGAATGTTATTGTTCCAGTTGATTTAGCTAACATTAAACCAGAACCAATTGCACATTCTCGTTGGTTAACCAAAGCAAGTAGATTACTACGATTATATGTAACAACAACCATCGACCAATTTAAAAACTTTGGCATTTTATATTATTACAGTTTATGTGCCAATGTACTTCAATGTGAAGTTTTATAACTCTGTTGTGTACGGCACTGCACTTTTATTAAAATTTATACGTTGGACACGATACTTACAACCAAACTTTCGTAATATTGTAGATGGTGTAATTCAAAACAACTCATATCATAAGAAAATATCTTATTAACAATGTTATTTGATGATCGAAAATCAATACGGGATAGAGCTATCAAAAAGATTTTACACTATCGAGAAAAATTGTACGATCCAACTAAACTCAGAGTTTACAAAAAATATATCTTAAATTTCGATCCTACCGATTATGTCAATATGGTTGATATGAATAACGACGATATATTATTTGAACCAGCATTTACTCGACAGATTCCATATGATCACTTGGTAGAATACTTAGATTTCGATGAACCACCACTGGCTGATCCACAAATTCCAATGCACATACAAGGAACAGAAACCCATGTACAAATATTAACGATTGTTTCAAAACGAGTTATAGAAAAGAATCGTGAAGGAGTTATGGCAGTGACATTAGAAAGTAGTAAGAAAACTCCTCGAATGGAAAGTAAAAAGGACCTTAAAAAATAATATTACCACGTTAAAACATTAAATTGTACGTCGAGAATAATATTTAAAAATAAATTGAATTAAAAATAGTGTTTTTTGTTGAAACCTTGAAAAAGTTGATTTTCTCAAATCGATTTTCCTACAAAAAGGAGTTCGAAAACAAAAAAATTTATCGTTGTTGTTGGAAATTATCTGAACTTTCATGATCGGCAAAAAAATAATCTGGAAAAAACTCGAAGAAAATTCAGAATTTATTAGTTAAATGTTCATTTTAGGCTATTTTTCAACAAAAAATTCCTAATATCTCTACTAAAATTTTAAAAAAATAATATTAGTAGCAATACAGATTCTGAAAGGTGATAAAAATACCTTTCAAACAAGCGCAGATTGAGAAATATACTATAATTCTATCCGATTTTATGACGAATTTTATTATATTCTATTTATATATGGAAAAATATCTATTTTGAAATTTTGGGAAGCTCCAAATCCGACTTAGAGCTATGGTCTCTTGAGCAAAATTTCTCAGAATCACTTATAGCTTACGATTCTGCTATACGCTTCATCAAAAAAAAAAATTAACCCGCCCTAATATATATGTATGTATATAAGCCTCAGAAACAGTTCACTAAATAAAATTTATTGGAAGTGATACAACTAATTTTTTATTTTTGTTTTATGGAATATTAGACTAGATATATAATTTTATAAATGAAATAAATGTATTTCGACGATCATTAATGCACAAATTATTATCAAATCCTACCCCACCTTAGATATTCTTATTTAATATCAGAAATTAACCATTTTTAGGTATTCATATCATTACTTTAGTATTAGTGAAGATGGCACGATCGAAAGCCAAAATTATTTTTTATGCCATTTTTGAAGTACATTTACATCCCACTAAACACCATGCATAAGTTGAAGGTACCTCTTTTGAAAGACCAACAAATTTGTATATATTAAATGAAAACGCGTACGAATGCAGGGTTCTCACGCAGGATTTACACATACATATGTATGTATGTACATATGTATAATACGATTTCAAACTTTGTAGTTAAAATTAGATTTGGCCATTCAATACAATTGAAAATTCTTAAAGACAATATAAATTTTCTTTTATTTTAAAGTTTTGAAGTGAAATTTAAAATTATGTATGTACATATTTAAAATATTTTGATTAAAATCGTTCATTTTCTAGCTCATAAGCAATCTGTAAAATATTAAGATTAAGTAAGATCTTGTACTTTAGCGTTAATAGATATATGCAGAAATAAAATCTTGTCAATATTTTTACCGAGAAGTCTGTTTCACATCTCTTCAAGTATTCTTCCTGGCGTTGGAAAAACTCCTTCGCTTGTAGCTGAGCTGGATGGTACACACATTATTTGTTTAGCCAATTTTTTCAGAATTGGAAGATCTTTCGATTTTTCCAAAAACTTAAAATTTCTAGATCTTGTTCGTCTGTGTGAACGCGAATGAAAAACGAAAAAGAATTGCAGATGTTTTTCTTCCAAAAGTTCGCCAGTCGAAACTCGGACTTATACTGCTACTTTGACTCGTTTATTCAAATCAGTACATTAATACATACCGGCACAACGTTTTATGTCTTCATGACAAAATTGAAAACCACGTACGAGTACCTATTAAAAATATGAAAAAAATTCTAAAAAATCACAAAACAATCACGCAAAAAATCTACTCATGCACGCTCACTCACGTTAAGTTTTTTTATACTCCCGCTCATGCACGCTCACGTGGTTGAAACAGAAAACTGCTCACGATTATGCATGATCACGCGTGATCACGCTTCATTCACGCTGATGACGTGAGCGATGCCCATCTCCAATGTGTACTCATACGATATACAAAAATAAAAGGTTTTTAGAATTAACGTTGTTTATTCTTTCATGCCTAGAATTGAATTGAATTGTGTCAACCAATTCTGCTTTCATTAAAGTTCTTATCATTACATTAAATAATGGGGGAAAATGCTTACTCTACTAGTTTACAATAGCTAATTTTAAGTGAGGATCATATTGCAACATTCGCAGACAGGTATTTTGCTGAGTTGTAATATGATTTTGCAACACGATATTATTTTAATATAAGCTACAGTGTTAATTAATTACATTAGGGCGTTACCCATTACATTAGGGTGTTAACTCCACCCTCTTTAAATATCAGCGTCCCGCTGATCACTTTATTTTTTACAGGTATCTGTGGGGCCTTCAATATTTGGTATGCTAATTTTTCCGAATATTTTTTTCAATAGGACTACTATGAGACCCACAATTATTGAGATTAGGAGATAACCGGTTACGTGTGACCAAAAGGTAAGGTTGAGACGGTATCTTATAGTTTCAATATGTCCGAAAAAAATTTTCATGGAGCTCATGCGGGAAGTTGACGTCGAGCTTACGGTCTTTTTAATAAACATTGGTCATCAAGGGTGGATGAGCCTGTATGTTGGTTATTCTTTCGTTTACGAATTTCCGATTTGCAATTTCAATTGTCTCATTGAAAAATCTTATCAAATATGCACCTTCTAGGGTCTTATTACCTTGTTGCGAGAGATGAAACCCCTTAAAATTTGTCACAAACAGAAAATCGTCTTCTAATTGCTCAACTTTTCTTTATTCGAAAGGAAGGTGCAATTCTCGGTATTTTAATGTCAGAAATCCTACAGAGGTTTTCAACAAATTCATTCCATATTGCCAGGGTCGAGGGATTGACATTTTCATCCCAGCCAGTCCCGTCTAACCAGAGCTGTTGAAGGATGATTTTGGCTTGGATAATGATCGGAGAGATCCAACCAGCTGGGTCAAAAAGTTTGGCAACACTTGAAAGAATTTGCCTTTTAGTAATAGCGCTGGTAGTGTCAAGAAGCTCAAGAGTATACGAAAACCAATCAGAGAGTGCATTCCATTGTATTCCAAGGGTTTTGGTCGCACTTGTTTCCTTGAATTTGAGAAAGTTGCTATCTAAAATATTTTCTTTCGAGACTGACGCCAAGATTTCGGGAGAATTAGAAGTAATCTTTTTTAATGGGAACCCTGCAGACTTTAGAGCCGCAGTAACTTGGGATAAACTTTCAATAGCAGAGCATACATCATGAGAGCCTGATAGTATATCGTCTACATATGTTTCTTGCTTCAAAATATAAGTTGCTAGTGGGTACGTTTCTTGGGAACCAAGGGCTAATTGATTGAGAGTTCTAATCGCCAGATATGGTGCACAGTTTACTCAGAAGGTTACTGTTTTTAAATCAAAGTCTTGAATGGAGTCCTTTGGGGTTTTCCGAAGAGAATTCTTTGAAATTGGGCGTATTCTTTGTGGACTAGAATTTGACGGTACATTTTTTCTATATCGCCATTGAAAACGTACTTGTGAAATCGCCATTTCAAAATTAAATTCATCAAGTCGGCTTGGAGAGTGGGACCGACGTGTAGGACATCATTGAGAGACAGCCCTGAACTTGTCTTCCTGGACGCATTAAAAACAACCCTGACCTTTGTGCTACGGCTCTGCGGTTTGACCACTGCGTGATGTGGCAAATAGAAAGAATTGTATCCATAACGAGATGCGTTTTCGGATGAGATGGTGGGTTCCATGTGACCTAAAGATATATATTCTTCTAACATATTTTTGTACGTTTGGGCTAGCTCAGGAGTTTTGTCTAGGGTGCGTTCCATGTGGAAGAACTGCGCTTTGGCCTCGCCTCGGGACGCTCCGAGAGACACGGTACGTGGGAATTCGACCTTAAATGGAAGTTTGACGACGTATCATCCATCTTTATTTCGAAAGGTAGTTTTCTGAAAGAGAGTTTCACAGAATTCATCATCTTTCGAAACAGGACGATGTGCGAGAACCTCTTCTTGTTCCCAAAACTTTTTTAGCTGAAGTCCGAGAGTATCGGAAGTAACGTCAGTGACTCCAATTGAAAATGAAGAGACCGATTCAATCTGAATAGGACCACTAATAATCCATCCGAAGATGGTTAATTGTGCCATAAGAGAATCAGAAATATTTTTTACTCCTTCGAGAAGCACTTGCGGGAGAATATTGCTCCCAATGAGTAGGTCTACATGACCAGACTTATGGAAATCAGGATCTGCTAATTCCATATCTTTTAAAGTGGACAAATGGGCATTCGATCTTGAAATAGAAAAGCTTGGCAACATTCGGGTTATCTTAGGAACTACTGTTGCCTGTATGTCAACATAGCGGTTTAATTTACTAGAATACAGTGTCAGTTTGCATAAAGAATTTAAATGGGCTACTATTTGACCTCCAATTCCATGGATTCGGAATGCTCTTGGTTGCGTGGGAAACATAAGCTGCTGCTGAAGCCTCTTAGAAATGAAAGTTTTTTCAGAACCCTGATCTAGGAAAGCTCAAGCTCGAAAATCTTCACCTTGGTGCCTAATTTGAACTATTGCTGTGGGTAACAGCGTATTCTAAAAGGACTTGCTGGTTTCTTCGGTTTTCTTCATTAAAAATTTTAAAACGATCTAGATTTCTTTTTAGTTTTATTCTCTTTTATTTTTCTTTTCCTCCGACGTTAGTCGTTAGAAGTCTTTACTTAGATTCTTTTTCTTAAAAATATTTACAAGTATTTATACTAAAATTTTACTTAAAACTATAATGCAGTCGCAGCATTTTACGTGATTTTGCAAAACACTACTTGGCGTTTGTATGTCACATTTTAATGACTCATATGAGTTAAATGACTTTTGGGTGGTCAAATGACACACACAAACATTAAATAGTATTGTCATAAATTACTATTAGTAACGATTCAAATTACTATAAGAACAATTGAAATGTGAGACCCTTTAGTTTGTTCTGTTTTGGGTTTTGGATATTCAATTTGTTTTTATTTAGGTTTTTCTATATTTGCCGACACCAAAGAATTTGATTGTTAACATATGTAGTTCAGTGTTCTCAAGTAACGCTTATACAAAATCACGCTGTGCCTAGCATTCATGCATTGTATGAATACCCTACAGTATGCATATACTACAGTATTTTCAGTGTGGCACTGATCCTCAGAATGAGCTACATGTGAAATTGTTGACGCAGCAGGTCTTGCTCTGGCTTGCGCTGATGTTTCTGGCTTCTGATCTTGGAAAGAATTTGAGGCCTTTGGAGTACTAGGTCCGAAGTGTACCAGCGAGTGATGGTTTTTCTTGCAATGAGAACACGAAAATCTGCTGGGGCACTCATTTCTAATATGAGTGTATGCTAAGCAATTAAGACATATTTTATTGTTTGAGACGAATTGATTCCTAGTTTTGGGACCAAAGCTTAGAAATTGGGGACAGGTTTTGAGTGGGTGGTTGGACGAGCACATCTTACATGAATACTGCGAAGTTTCTGGTTTGGCCGTGATGCCTTTAAACTTAATTTCTCGCTTTAAAGTAGGTAATTGCAGATCCTTATTTCGGGATTCTAACCTTTCCACCACTTCACATCTGTGACTCAAAAATTTATCCATTTGTTCCCATTTAACTAGGGCTCTGTAGGTTTCCAGAGATTGCTCCCATAAGGATAAAGTTTCCACTGGGAGCTTGCTTGAGCACAATATAGTTATAAATGGGTCCCATTAATCTATTGGGACATCCTGGGCTTTTATTGCTGCTAGACAATCATTAATTGTACTTTGCAGAGTTTGAAGGGATTCACTACTTTCTGAACTTATAGGCGATAAATTAAGAAGTATTTTTATTTAATTTTCAACTAGAATCCTCTGGTTCTCGTATCTATCCTTTAGGGCCTCCCAGGCAAGACTGAAGTTCTCTGAGCATAACTTATATTTTTTTATTATTCCGCTTGCCTGGCCTTGTACCTTTAATCGAAGGTAATATAACTTTTGTACAGGGGGAATTCTCGCGTTGTCTTTGTATACGGCCGAGAACATGTCCCGGAAGGACGGCCACTCTTCATAGCCTCCATAAAATATATCCGTATCACATGGTGGGACTCTGATTTGAGAAAAATAATCTTCGTTGAATGGGAGCATTTATCATGAATGTCCTCAGTGCTTCGAGAATTTTCGACTTGCATCTGAGATAAGATTTTGTGGGTATTTAGCACGGGCAGATTCAAAAAACTCCTTTCCTAGTTTATTATCTTTTTCAATGCATAGAGCTTTGTATGACTTTTGAACCGTTGCCCAGCGAATGTTTAGATCTTGAAGATTTACTTCTAGAAAGGCATCTGATAACTCTTCAGCCGGGACGGCGTCAAATTCGGAACAGAACGTTAATAAGTCATCTGAATCAAATATAAATTCCGCATCCATGTTTATGTGCTTTCCTAAATGAACTCAATGCAAGTGGGAGCTATATGTAGTACAGATCCCTAAAAAGTTTCCTGGGAAATATCGGAATTCGATTATAACAATTCCGTAAAATTCGGAGGAGATTACCGCAATTTAAAGGCAACTAAAGTGAAAAGAGTTCACTTGAAATTAGGCCCAACTGTTCAATTGGACGAAAATAAATCAACTGAAACCGGAAGAGAATATGGTAACTGGGATGTGGGCAAAACAGTTCCTTAAATTTGGAAGAATTTACCGAAATTTTAAGGGACATAAAATGAAAACAGTTTAAGAGTTGCAGCCCAATATATTCACTGGGATATACCAAGAATTGTATTAAAATAATTTACTAAAATTCGGACGAGTTTACCGATATTTAGAGGTAAATAAAATTTGAATAATTCACTTGAAATTGAGGAAAATTGTTTTACTTGAATACCGACCAATTGAATTGAGGTACTTCACTTAAATTCAGGATGATTTTGTCGAAATTTAGATCAAATTAAAAATTAATGTTCACTGGGATCTACTGAAAGTTTTAACCACAATAGATTACTTAAATTCGGAAGAGTTCGCCGAAATTTAAACCAAATTCAAACAGTTTCCAGAATTCAAAGTAAATAAAATTCAAGTAGTTCACTTGTATTCACGTAATAATGTTTTTTTTTATATCAGACAACAGAAAGTAAAGTTGGAACTGCTTAAGAAAATGTTCGCTGGGATCTACTGAAAGTTTTAACTAACATAGATTACTTAAATTCGGAAGAGTTTGCCGAAATTTCAAACAAATTCAAACAGTTCCCAAGTTGCAACGAAATGTTTACTGGGATATATTGAAAAATTAATTATATAAGATCACTTAAATTTGGAGGTTTGCGAACTTCAGAATGAAATAACATTTAAATGGTCCACTTGAAGTTTGGTAAAAATTATTCACCTGGACCCACCGAAAATTGGACCAAAATAAATCAACTGAAACCGAAAAATTTCCGGAACTCAACGTAAATAAAATTCAAATGGTTCACTTGTATTCACGAAATAATATATTTTTATTTTTATATTAGACAACAGAAAGTAAAGTTGGCACTGCTTAAAAAAATGTTCGCTGGGATGTAAAGCGACTTAAAATTCTCCACTGCCAATGTTTATTATAAAACCACATAATTTATTGCTTTTATTTATTTATTTTTAAGAAGTGAAATATAATATGTTCACTGGGCAAATATTAATTTATATTCAACAGAAAAATTAATTACTTTATATTTTCGTTTTGGTGTTTTTATTTTTTCCTTTTCGCTTTTCCAGCAATAAAATATCAGTGGGGATTTTAATATTATTTTTTGATGGAACTCTTTTCTAACGATCTAGCATCCACCATTAATTTAATGAAATGGATCCTAATTTTAAAGAGAATTTAAAATATATTTATAAGAGAACCCACTTGCTGAGAATTCGATCAATTCTCTTATTTTCCAAAAAGGTGGTTGATTTATCGGACACAAAAACAAATTGCACTACAATTGCGGTACTTATTCCGCTGTTGCTGGAATGCTAAAGCACTTTTTGCTTATAAGCACTTTAAAAATTTAAATTTTTGTATGTATGTATATATGTATGTATGTATATATGTATGTATGTTTTTAAGTAAGGTGAACAAATATATTTGTATATATGTATGGATACGTACATACATATATGTATGTATACGTACATATATGTATGTATGTATATACAGTATGTCAAGAATGAGTTTACACACAAGAAAAATTTATATATTTTACACTTTATTAGCAATATAAGTATGCTTGTTTTTTATATACCATAATTTTTTTTATTTATATTTTTTATTATATAATTATTTACATATTTACTCAAATTGGGTAATGTCAAATAACTTTTTACACAAAATTAAAAATTTACTTTTCTATCAGTTTAAGTTATTTAAAAATTCATAAAATTTTTTTTAATATTTAGTGTAGGGAACTAGTCCTGTACTAGTTCCAGGGGTTTGTTGCAGCGCTACTGGAGGGCCTCTTGAGGATCGCAGTAGTGCTGATAATTCAAAGAAAGACGTTGCTTTTACTTAGTTTAAATTAAAGTCTTAAAGTCCTGCTTTTATTAAATTTACTTTGCTATTTATACTACTTATGAGAAGTTGACATATTGTCTAGAACTTCTTCTCTAAGAGAGATTTACTAAAACCACTCAATAACTTACTGATCTATTATTGTCATTGATTGGGCGGAGTTTCTCTCTGATCCCGTTAATTTTAATAATTATCACTCAAAATTACTCTACTTTTCGTACTCTAGTTCACGTGCTACTCAATATGTAGCTATGTGAGTGGCCGTATATTCTACTCTAGTGTTTATTCCAATTACCACACACATTTGTCATAAGTGGGTCGCTAAGTTAATGCACTCGTCAAGTGCATTAGCCGCATACCAAAAAGGATCTCATATTTCTTTGTTAATCAAAGAAACTCGACCGTCTCATGAATGACAATACTTGTGTGCATGCATTGTGTGGTTTGTCTACATTACACACACGCTATGCTATGCACACACTAAACTAATTTATACCCTATGTTATGTATACACTACACCCTCACCCTTTAAAAAAATCGTACAATTGTTTGTAAGCACTTATTGTATGATTTTTCAAGTACATTTTAATGTGAGTGTATTCTTAAATTAGTTTCTTTTTATTTTTTTTTTTTTTATTTATATTTTGTTCTGTAAGTTGAATATTTTAGAATTTATTCTGCATTCATATCTTTTTATATTCTCTTTTTTTTTTTTGTTAAATTTTTGTGTTGTAATTTGAATACTTTAAAATTAATTTTACATGTGTTCATATGTTTATATATTTTTTTTGTTTATATATTATTTAATTACTACATACATACTATTGCTTATTATGATTTTTTGTTTGTTTTAAATACTATAAGTTTCTTATTTCTACTATGACCTACATTAATTAATTATAAATTATTCTGGTTTTCATTTTTATTTATGTTATATTTCTTTAATAGGTTTTTGTGCACAATTTTATTTTTATTCTTAATTTCTATTGTTACATTTAAGTTGTCTATATTTATAATTTTATAAGGTCCATGATATGGTGATTCACCCTTTTTTCTACTCTCTAATTTTACTAATACTAAATCTCCTATTTTAAGATCTATACTATTTGCCCTATTATATGATTCTAGACTTCTATTTTTCTTTGCTATTTCTAATAATTTTCTTGCGTTTTCTAATGAAAGTTTCATCCTAATCTTCATTTCGTTCGCGTAATTCTCCAAGTTATACACCCTGTCACTGTTCAGAATTTCCTCACCTGGCATAATTGGTAATTTTCCAAAAATTAGTTCAAATGGGGAATATCCGGTGTCCACATGTGGTGTTATATTGTATGCAAAAGAATAGTATGGTACCCACTCACCCCAATTGTCATCATTCACGAATGAAAGGAAATATTCATTTAAAACCCTATGGTTTCGTTCTACTGCCCCTACTGTCTCGTGATGGTATGGTGTGGATAGTCTTTGTTCTATTTTTAACAAGTTGCATACTTCCTTCATCATTTCATTCACAAACTCGGTACCTCTGTCAGATTTAAGAGTCTTGAATAAACCATATTTTAATATCAGGTTTTCTGTTAAGCACTTTGCCACGGATTTGGCTTCTTTAGTCTCTATTGGGACTGCTATAACATATTTAGTTAGTTCGCACTGCATTGTCAATATATATCGATAGTTCTTTGAGGGACGTAGTGGTCCGACTGTATCGATGACTATGGTGCTAAAACTATTTTCTGGTGTGTCTGTGACGCATAACGGTTCTTTTGTGTGTCTTATCTGCTTGTTCCTCTGACAAAGATCACACGATGATACATACTCTTTTATCATTTTATTCATGTTTTTCCAAATGTATTTTTGTTTCAATCTTAATACTGTTTTTCTTATTCCGAAATGTCCTCCGCATGGTGTGTTGTGATACAATTTTATCAGTTCTTGTTTTTTCTTTTCATCTGTTATTTCTTGAGGATTACTGTATAATAAAATTCTGACTTTATTTCTTTCACTTTTGTTTATTTTTTCCTTTAATTTTTCTTCATTTATTCTCTTAAATATTTCGTCACTTTTCTCTAGTGCGAAACTATTGAAATCCAATGTGCCCAAAACAGAAAGTAGTTTCTCCAACATATTATCTAGATAAATGGGATTATCGCTACATCTGACGGCCGTTTGATTTAAAGCATCATTGTTCTCAATACTGAATTCTCTTCTCGAATTCTTTTCTTTTTTAATTTTTAAATCATTTTCTTTTCTTCATTTTTCCTCATGCTTCTTGTTATCACCAGCGATTTTTTGATTGTCTCATCAATTCTTTGAGGTATCATTTCCTTTAGCATGTCTGAATCTATCTGTATTCTAGACAGCGCATCCGCGTTTGTATTGTTTATGCCCTTTTTATATATTATTTCAAAATCGTAATCGGATAGTTCAAGTCGGATTCTAGTTAGTTTCGAACTTGGGTTCTTATGTGAGAAAAGAGATATAAGTGGGCGATGGTCAGTTACTACAATAAACTTTCTCCCATATAAATAGGGTCTAAAAAATTGTATCCCCCAATGTATGCCTAGTAATTCCTTTTCTATCACTGGCTTGTTTTTCTCATGTTTGTTTAATGAACGACTTGCATAGGATATTGGTCTATCATTTCCAATTTCTCCTTGCGAAAGTATGGCTCCAAGAGCGAAATCAGATGCGTCCGTTGTTAGTATAAATGGTTTTTCGAAGTCAGGATATTGTAAAATTGGTGGGCTTATCAATTTTTCCCTAAGTTTATCGAATGCCGCTTGGCAAAGTTCTGTCCACTCGAATTTTGTACCCTTCTTTAACAAAGCATTTAAACAACTTGCTGTGTCAGCAAAGTTTTCAACAAAGCGTCGGTAGTAGTTACAAAATGCCACGAATCTTCTAACTTCGTCGGTATTCTTCGGAATTGGATAATTCGTTATCGCATCGAATTTTGCAGGATCGGGTTTAATCCCATTCGGAGTGATCAAATGACCAAGATATACAACCTCCGGTTTTAAAAAACAACATTTACTCGGGTTCAGTTTCAAGTTGTATTTCTCCAATCTATCTAGAACCTTTATCAAATTGTCGTTGTGATGTTTTAGGCTACATCCGAATATTATAATGTCATCAACATACAAAAAAGCTTCGGACTCCAGGCCAGATAAAGCTATGGTCAGCATACGCTGAAAACTATTCGATGATATTTTTAGGCCAAATGGCAACCTAGTGTACTGGTAATGACCATTAGGTGTAGAAAATGCTGTGTAAGGACGAGACTGATGATCAAGCTCTATTTGATGAAAAGAACTTGTCATATCTAAGGTCGAAAAATATTTGGCTCTACCTAGTTTGTCTAAAATGTCGTCCAGACGTGTCAATGGGAACTTGTCATTTACGATTTTGTCATTTAACTTTCTAAAATCGACTACTAATCTCCATTTTTTTAAATCTGTGTGTCCCTTTTTCGGAACTAACAGTAGTGGTGCGTTATACGGGCTTATTGATGGTTCGATGATGTCTTTTTCCAAAAGTTCTTGTACTTGAGAATTTATTTCCCTCGTGTGCGTATGAGGTAATCTATAGTTTTTTATGTACACTGGACTATTGTCGTGTAAATTTATCGTTTGTCTATAGAAATTGTTAGTGGTCAAATCCTCATCATCAATATGAAATATTGATTGGTATCTTCTCAGTATTGACACAATGTTTCCTTTATTCTCATCATCTAAGTCATCTAAATTAAAATTTTTCATCAGTTCTTTAAAGCCTTTATCCATATATTGCTCTTCTTTTTTCTTACTGTTAACTGCTCATATTTCATAATTGGCCAAAGGGATAGTTTCTATTCTTAGATTTTCTACTATCACTATTTTATCCGTTACATTCAATAACTTAATATGTTGGTTTCCCTCTTTAGGTATTATTGCGTTCGCCAAAAACACTCCTTTAGTTATTTCTCTATTCAATACAATGGCGTCTTCTTCCAATTCGATTGAAAAAGGCAAAATTATCTCACTTCTTTGCGGTATTCTTACTTCGTTTACTCTAAACGTGTTATCGTGTATAGGTATCGTTATTGTTTCACCGTTCATGTTGAATGTCAACACATATTTGTCATAATCTATATTGCACCTAAACTTGGATAGGAAATCTCTTCCTAATATTCCATCTGTGCTTATTGGGAAATTATCTTCCACTAACTGTATTTTCTGTTCTATTATATTCCCGTTTATTTCCATCTTAATAGTTGTGGAACCCAGAGATTTAATAATATTCTCTGATATTCCTGTTAAATTGCAATAGTCATCCTGATCCTCCTCATAATTCTCTAAGAATTTCCTTTTGCACAGTGAGACATCCGCTCCTGTATCTATCAAAAATGTTACGTCGTTGTTTGTATCTATTATGCTTAATCTTACGTAATTTTTGAGGTTGGATGATATGCTATATATTTCTTTAGTTTCTAGATGTTTCCCCTTGGAGTCTCTGTTCGTGAGGACTCCTGGTTTTGAGAGTTTCCCTGGTTTTGTACTTGATTTATTGTGCGACCTCTATTATTCCATCTTCTTCTATTGTTCGGCTGGTTATTGTTGTTGTCATTTCTGCTGACATTGTTGCTATTGTTTGTCGTATTCTTAGCAAAACACATTTTCGCAAAATGGTTGAGCTTTCCACAGTTGTGGCATTTATTGCCGTCGGCAGGGCATTTATCTTTATGTTGTCTTCCGCATTTTTTGCATCGTGATTGTTGCTTATTTTGCTTGTGGTGTTGAGCGGTTTGATGGAACACCTGTTTCCGCTCCACCCGTGAGGAAACTTTTTCAGCGATCTTTAGTGCTTCGGTGAAAGTTTTGACTTGACTTGCGTATATTGTGGTTATTGTTTGTGGATCGGTCAGACCGTTCACGAAAGCGTTGAAAGCAATTTTCCCATTCGCGCTCACAATGGAGGTTCTAAATGCTTCTCCCTCCTCGTCAATCTGGATTTCATTAAGTTCTGTGATGAGATTTTCAATCTTTGTTGCAAATCCCAACAGGTTGTCACCTCTCTGTACCAAGTGTGTTATCTCGTTAAGGATGCTATTCGATGTCCGCATTGGCTTATACGCCTGCTTCAGTCCTAGCACTAACTCGTCTATGGTCGTCGGTACGTTGTTCTGTTTCACTCTATTCTGAACCTTTAGTTCCAGTCTTGACTTGAAGATAAAATCAAAGAATGATCTTTGCTTATCAGTGGGTATTGTTACGCTAACTGTTTCTAAACTGCTTAAAAACTCATGTAATTCATTTTGTTTGCCTGAAAATTTCGGTACTAGCTTTGTTATCATAGATAACTCGTTCATATCGAGGTTAGCCATGATAATGCCTTGTCTTCTTTCCAAAACTAATCTTTTCCCTGAATGTTGTTCCAAAATGTCTGTCGCTTCCGATTTTAACCTTTCAAATCGCTCCAATAATTTAGTTGTCTTTTCGTCTTCCTCCTCTGAGTTCTGTATATAGACGCTTAAATTCTTTTCTATGTTCTGAATTTCTACTTTCTTTTCCTCTATTGTCTCTGTGGTATAGGGTCTATTCAATGACTTTCTAGCATTTATACTAATCTGTTCTAATGATTTTATAAATTCCATTTAGAACAAAAGGATGGATACCTCTCATGGTCTCTCTTGTACAAAATAAAAACTTTTATTTTATATATATTTTTTTTTCTTTTATTTTATTTTCTTAATTATTTTTTTTTTATTTTTTTACATTTACAATAATAATTGTCTAAAAGTCCCTTTATTAATTTTAACATGTCCCTATTTAGGTTTATTATGACAAATATTAACATTGACAAAAATATTATCATGATCAAGCAGGTCATACATTTGACAAATAAATCTTTCAGTGATTCTCTCATTTTAAAAAAAATTTTCTATATGAAATTATATTTGCGTGAATTCTTCTTCTTCTTCTTCTTCTTCTTGTTATTATTATCTCTGTTTTTATACGTCACTTTACTAATTTTGTTCACTTCTCCTATTTTGTTCGATGCCCATTCTCTTAGGTCTTCTGTTTCCTTTTCTATATACTTAATAATAAAAATTATTGCAAAAGTAATTATAATTATTAACACAATTGCTTTTGTTATTTTCATTTTCTTATTTGTTATTCGCATCGCTTCTTCTTCTCCTTTTTCTGTTTGCCTTTGTTATCTCCTTAAGCTCTTTTTTGAGGTTGATAACTGCAGTTTGAAGCGTTTGACGTACTTCTTCCTTTTGTACGTAGGTTAACTCGTGCCTCTTGACTGCTATTTCTTTTCGGATTCTGGCCACTGTCCCACTCCTTGATTTACCGGTGTTTGGCAGGGGGAATATCGGTATTTTAGGTTCTGCTGGTTGTTCCCTCCGCAGGTATTTGGGTCTAGGCCCGACCGTTAGTATTGTTGGCCTTTCTTCTCTCTTTGGGTTGCCTTCTTCTTGTAGTTTCTTCCAGCGAGCCTCTGCTTCCTGGATGTCTTTCAGCACTTCATCCAGTGGTTTCCCCATTCAGTGGTGGGATCTGTAATGATATACTATTGTTCTGCAAGGATAATGGCTGAGCATAAGCTACAATTGCCTTTATCCTTTATTCAGATTTGTATTTAAAAATACAATTTCTAAATGTTTGGCAGGATCGCCATGTAGGGAACTAGTCCTGTACTAGTTCCAGGGGTTTGTTGCAGCGCTACTGGAGGGCCTCTTGAGGATCGCAGTAGTGCTGATAATTCAAAGAAAGACGTTGCTTTTACTTAGTTTAAATTAAAGTCTTAAAGTCCTGCTTTTATTAAATTTACTTTGCTATTTATACTACTTATGAGAAGTTGACATATCGTCTAGAACTTCTTCTCTAAGAGAGATTTACTAAAATCACTCAATAACTTACTGATCTATTATTGTCATTGATTGGGCGGAGTTTCTCTCTGATCCCGTTAATTTTAATAATTATCACTCAAAATTACTCTACTTTTCGTACTCTAGTTCACGTGCTACTCAATATGTAGCTATGTGAGTGGCCGTATATTCTACTCTAGTGTTTATTCCAATTACCACACACATTTGTCATAAGTGGGTCGCTAAGTTAATGCACTCGTCAAGTGCATTAGCCGCATACCAAAAAGGATCTCATATTTCTTTGTTAATCAAAGAAACTCGACCGTCTCATGAATGACAATACTTGTGTGCATGCATTGTGTGGTTTGTCTACATTACACACACGCTATGCTATGCACACACTAAACTAATTTATACCCTATGTTATGTATACACTACATTAGTATGGCCACCATTGGCATCTACCACACATTTTAGGCGCTTTTTCATTGAACTAACCAGTTTTTTCATATCATAATTGGCAGGTATATTCTGCCACTCTTCTAATATAGCAGTTTTTAGAGTTGCTTTGCTTGTTGGCTTACGTTTAGCGACTCTCCTTTTCAAATAGACCCACAAATTTTCAATGGGGTTTAGGTCGGGACTTTGAGCAGTGGTATCTATAACTTTCCCACAGTTATAAAGGAGCCACATACGAACCATATGGGATTTATGTTTAGGATCGTTGTCCTGGTAAAATTTGAATTGAGGGATGCTATCTCTTATAAACCCGAATTTTTCAGCACTGCTTGTCAAATGTTTCTTCAGAATGTCTAAATATTGGCGTGCATCCATCGTTGATTCTATAAACGCTATGTCTCCAACACCTTTGCTGGAGATGCATCCCCAAACACTTATCGAAAGTTTTCCAAATTTCACAGTTGGGATTATGTTGCGGTTTTCTAGCGATGTTAAGGGCTTGCGCCATACTTTTGTTGGCCCATCATTGTAGTACAGCATAATCTTCGTTTCGTCGCAAAATAACGTTGTCCCAATATTCGGTTGGCTGTGCAATGTTCAAAGTGGCAAAGGAAAGTCGTTTTTCTCTATTTAAAGCTGAAAGCATAGGGTTTTTCGTGCTACTCTTGACGAGTACTTGTTGCTTAATAAAACCTGGCGAATTGTTTCATGAGAAACGATAGTGTCGCATTCTTCCTGGAGCTCTCTAGCAATTTTTCTTGTCGAAATTTGGGGGTTTTGAATAATTTTTCTAATAATTACGCGCTCCTCACGTTTATTTATTTTTCGTTTTGGACCACCACCTCTCCTTAACTCCAATCTATTCTCGTTTTCTGCGCGATTTATAATATTGTAAATTGTTTTACGACACACTAAAAACATTTCTGATAACTCGCTCACGCTTTTTCCCAAGTGCAGATTGTAATAAATTAACTGAATTACATTATAAGTTAACCTTTTTCCTGGCATATTAAATATGATAAAATTTCTAAATGAACGATTCGCGCAAAACAAAAACTGGTTGACAAGTAATTTAAAAATATACAGAAATCAACCACGCACATTAAAAATAACGGGAAATGCACAGTTAACTTTGTTGTTAATGAAGAAAAGAGTAAAACAACAAATGTGTAAACAGTTGCTTGACACTAACAAAATTAAGTAACAATGGTTTTTGTTGTACTTTTTTCTTATTTTACGCAAGGCTTGAAAATTTTTTGTCTTAAATGTTTCTACGTATTGCAGGTAATGACAGTAAATCAAAAAAATCTGTGTAAAAACACAAGATCTCTAATTTTTGGATAACGATGTAAAAAAAATTGATTTATTTTTAGTGTGTAAACTCATTCTTGACATACTGTATGTACATATATTTTAATAAAAGTGAATTTGGAATTCTAATAAAAAGGGTATTTTGAATTCCGTTTAAAATAAAGAGTATGTCTTTCACTGAGCTATTTAATTATGTAGTACGCATGTTTTGCATTTGTATGTATGCATTTGTTTTCTTTTATTTCCAGAATGTGCATACATACACGTGTAGGTATTTAAACTTTGTGCGCAAATATGTACATATGTATGTACGTAGTGTATATGGCTGTAAAAACGAATCGCCACTTTTCCACAATAAACTTAACAACTTCCCGTAGCAATAAAGCACAATTTTTTCGTTATTAATCAAACACTTTTTCCTCTTTTTATATTCTTTAAATATTTTCTTTAATTTTTAAAACTTTTCATAAACTCTAAATTCTACACTTGCTTCTTGTTGCTTCTACCACCACAATAGACAAAATGAAATTCTTGCTCAATAAGTAGGTTATATGTGGACAGTATTTGTTAAGTATACATACATATGTCTATACATATGTACATACATACACACATATATATTTTTAATAGATATGCCGGTGTGAAAAAATAATGTTGGATTCTCGCAGGATTTTGTTTTTAAATCTTTTATTACAATATTATTTTTTTTCGAAGGACCATGAACAAACTTGGTGTTTATTTGGATTTAACTAAACACAAATTTGAAATAAGTTGAGGCGGTAATGGAACCTGGGACGAAATATCCCCATAATCAAAACGAGAGATTTCCAAGGGCTTGTGGGGGTTACAAACCTTGAGTTAGCAAATTGTTTGAGTTAACAATTTACTGGGGAAATAACTCTAGTGGAATAGGATACTTAACCTTTGGACAGGAGGGAATTCCTGGATCTTAAGATGAATAAATATGTACACAATTACTTTCAGAAAATAACCTTACATTTTATTCGATGAGACTTGAGTAGGGAGATCTAGCCTTGTTGGAGGTTACAGCGAGAATGTCTTAAACAAATGTATTATTACAAAAATTACAAGATATTTGGCGCTGTCGCCCATTGGAAAAAATTCACAATAATTTTGCTATAAAATCAGAGGTGGGAATACCAAGTATAATAATTCAACAAATATAAAACTTATGAGTTAATTTTTGCTTAAATATCAACTTGTTTAGCCATTCAAATTCAAAACAAGATTAGGGTTTGATTAAACATAGTTGACATATAAAAAGAAAACGAAATATACGAAAAGGGAAGTCTTGTTTAAAGACATTTAAACATTTGGTGTATATAGGCTCATCGGTACTTGTCTTTATTTACGCTCTAGTAGTGGTGGTTACTATTTCACCAGTTTCGATTGGACCGAATAAAGGATCGTATTTGTCTATTAAATTTTTAAGTTTCCACGTTACCTCCGCTGGGAAGTTTTTTGATATATAATTTACTTCCTGCGAAAATCTTTCTTTTAGCGGAAGGACTGCCCCAGTTTTTATTGTCTGAGTTTTATTCTTCCTGTTGATAACAGCACCTAGTTCCTTGAGCGTATCATCGCAGATAATTCCGTCAAAGGATTTTGATTCAGGAAGTATGTGAAATGAAATATTAGAATCAATTCCTAATCGGATTCAAAAAACCTACCATATATTTTACTATTTATTTTTATGTTTCCTCCAGCCGTTCTTACGTCAAATATTTTTTTTAGCTGAGTGCCCGCTCTGCATACATCAGAACCTACAAATTCTTGTTTGCTCCGGTATCTATAAGGAATTTTAATGGCGCCCCAGTCTTTGTTATTATTTCTAAATATGGTACGCTGGAAGGGAGGCCCCCTTCATAAAATTTACTTCTGGGAACTCGTTACTATCACTCTGTGGCTCGCTACGAACATACTCCGAATAATTCGGTTCCATGGATAACTCTGAAGGGGAAATATCATGTTCTACGCAAGTGTTGAATAATTTTTGTTGTTTGAACAGATTCCTAAAATTTTTAGACCCTGCGCCTCGCTTAAATACCAAGGGCCTATTCATATAATTCACAGATCTGAACTGCGCAGATCTATCGACCTCAATTTTTTTCTACTGCTTATTTACTTAGCTTAATAAAAACCAGGATATATTCTAGAGAGGGATATCTCTTCAAAATAAGGAAAAATTTATCTGATTGAAAGGCTTTTATTTTTTGACTTGAAACAATTCCAAGATGCAACGTGTTTGTGGGAAATGCAGAGGAATTCCGTGACAACCGTGATAATTTAACTATTTAAAAATCAATCTTAACTAATTTACAAGGAGGGAAAAATAATCCGAGCACTTACCTTTTAAAATCTTTTAATTCAATTCTAGGTTCACGAGTTTTAATTTGTTTCAGTAGATTTAAAATACGTAATTCCCACGGTGTACATTGGTTATGTTGCTCCTACAATGGAAAGCAATTTCAATTAGTACATTATAATTTTATATCGCGCGGAATTTGGCTCCCGGTCTTGATAACGTATTTGAATAATAATCTCAATAATTTTTTAACATTGCTTTTAAATTTTTGTGAGGAAATCTGGTATTCTATCATATTTATTTTTTATTTTTTTTTAATTTTCACAAAATTTCTTTTCGTATTCGAATATTTTCATTTTCAAAGATATATATTTTTTCCATTTTTTATTAAAATCTTTATTTTTCTGGCTTTTGCCTCTCTTCCCTTTATATTAGGAAATAAAGTTTATATTAATCTTGAAGGTGCTTCTATTCAGTATTGTGCTGATAATTTTATTTTTTATTTTATAATCTTATATTTAGTTATAATTCTTTGGGTGGAGGATCGCGTGGTCCTGTTTCGAGGGTATATGCCAACGTACTAATGCACGATTTATCTGACCCTGTGAACTTTCCAACTATGACACTCGATTACCAGGCGAAAAGTAAGACTTATTTCCACGACGGTAATTACAGACGAATTTATCAACAAGTTCAATGTCAACACTATAAGTATTAAAGAAATTGTAACTTCTTATATGTACATATATGGTAGAATTCGACAGGTCAAATCAGTCTAAAAGTGATATACATAAAATAGGGTATTTGAGTGGAACCGTGATTCGTTGTAGAAACCCATCAAAAGGAAGCAAAGGTCCAACTTTTTGCTCAAAGTGTGCAATGTACGGACATGGAGATAGAAATTGCTATCGTAATGGCACGTGTGTTGCCTGTGAAGAATCTTATGACTACTCTATGTGCATTATTAACAAAACCCAAGTAGAGAAAGCAGTTACCTTTAAATGTTTTAATTGTTCAAAATATATTTTTTTTAATGTTAACCACGGAGATGATCATCCGGGCTGTCTTAGTCGCAAAAAATATGTAACTATGCACCAAAACTTGAGCAATAAAATCGTATCAAAAAAAAATTTTAAAAAAGCACTCTTCACATTGGACGAAAGTCCCACAAACATAGATGCTCCCAGCACTGGACCATCAAACTTCAGCCAAACGTATGCTGATGCGTTAAAGCTCTTAAATTATGATTAAAGTAGCGATGATTTGTTTACAGTCGATGAATTATTTGAAATATTTACAGAAGCAATTGCAGATTTTCGTAAATGTACTACAAAAGCGGAACAACTTAATGTTGTTATGTCTTTACTCAAATATGCCAAATAAATCCAAAATTTTAAAAAGTATTAAGATAATGCACTGGAACTGCCAGGGCATGACTAGTTTATCAGAATCAGTGCAACTACATATTTTTATCAAAGAACAATCGGTGGATATTTTAATGTTGAGTGAAACTTTTCTCACTAACAAACATAATTTTACATTACCTGGATATACAATACACAGAAGCGATAGAGCCACCCAAGTTATATATTAACCCCGATAGTATTGATAAATTTATTGAAGAAATTCTAAAATTGTGGAATAAATATATTTTGATAAACACAAAGTCAACGAACTTTGTTAAAATTCATAAATTTAAAATGCATTTCCGCTCACACGAAAAAATTGTTTTTTATATAAATTGCAACATTGCAACTTATTAAAATTAAAAGTAACACACTATCTGAAATTTATTCAAAAATTAAAAGTAATACAATACCAATAAAAACATTATTAATGCAGAGTTAGCTGTTTCGCAATTATAAGTTTGGCCAATTAAACATTAGGTTGTTGTCACCAATAAATTAAACGTTAAGAAATTAAAATATCGTAATTTAGTTTTAGTTATATTCTCAAGTGTTAAAGTCTATATTAATAAAAAACAAAGTCTTTATTAATAAAAAAAACAAAGTCTTTATTAATAAAAAATAAAGTCTTTATTAATAAAAAATAAAGTCTTTATTAATAAAAAATAAAGTCTATATTAATAAAAAATAAAGTCTTTATTTAGTCTATTTTAATAAAAAAATAAAGTTGTTTTTTTAAGTAAATAAATCAACATAAAAACAAAAGTCCCATGGGGGTGGTGTCGCAATCGCAGTTAGATCATCAATTGAATCCAAATTACAATCTCCGTTGCCAACAAAGCTGTTTAAAAATATAAACGTATCAATAATGATCAACAATAAAAATGTTACGTTTATTTCCACTTATTGCCTCAAAACGAAAATATAGAGACCGAGAAACTATTCCCCGATTAGTCCAAGGCAGACTGCGAAAGCTTTCGTAGAATAATAGATAGTAACTTAAATTTATCTTTAGAACTAAATAGGGACATAACTCCACACAACATAGATAATATTATTCACGATTTTGCTGACGAATATGTGTTTGGAAACTATACCACAGAAGACTATTATAAAAAATTCACTACAGTTTTCTCCGTTGTGTAAGCACATTGTAACATCTAGAAATAAACGTAGAATGCAATATCAAAGATGTTCTGACACAAACTTGAAAAATACTCTTAAAGCAATACTTCTTGAACTTAATTAATATTAACAATGTTAGAAATTAAAAATGGTCCAACATGCTTTCTAAAGTACATGTTGGAAACTAACAAAATACATCAAATAGAAAAACAAACCTGCTCTTTACGAAACAATAGCGGTGTAATTACGGAAAACACAGCAAAGGCAAATGTCTTAGTTGAACAATTCCACAATGCACATTTCACAACAATAAACATGTGGGGTCAAATAGACAGAAAAGTAAACTCAATAATAGGTCACTTAAAAATCAATGCTTCGAAATTGACCCTGACACTTTGACAAACTTAGAAGAGTTAGAATTTTATATTAGAAGACTTAAAAACTCGAAAGCTCCCGGCCTAACGGAATCCAAAATATAGTACTAAAAAACTTCCTTAAATTTGTAATTTCTGTATCCAGAATGCTTATTTTCCAAATCACTTTAAAAAAAAAGCAAAACTTATTTCAATTGTAAAGGCTGGTAAGAACACTAAACTTTCCGCTAGCTATCGTACAATCATCTTGTTGAGCTGCATTGACAAGATATTCGAAAAAATAGTTTTCAGTAGAGTGTGGCAACACTGCCGTGATCAAACGTGAAAATTTACAGATTAAAGATACATATATAAAATTAATAAATTTTGCTATTAAATTGTTATATATAATTGAATAAACTGCTTTATACAAAAGCAAAAGTTTTACTGTCTGTGTGGAAATAATAAACAATGGCGGGAAAAACAATAGAAATAAAATAATTTGTTTGCAATGCAGAACAGAAGTATTGGAAAGTGAAGATAAATTCCAGTGTGATGCTTGCAATAAAACTCTATACTCTCTATGCACGAAGATGGACAAAAAGCAAATCTATAAATTGTTAAATGATAATTCTCTGGAATATACATAAATGCCATTTTTGTTTACCATCTGACAATAATTTTGTAGCTGTTGACCTAATACAAATAAAGACACAATTGAATCAATTGAGTGAAATTAGGGAGACAATTCAATTAATATCTTCACAGTATGAAACGATTTTAAAAGGAGTCACACAAAATAAAAAACAAATTGTTTCATTACAAAAAGAAAACAATTTACTTCGAAACGTGGTAAATGAAATAAAAACATCCGTTAAATTTCTAAATGATGTCGGAGTGCAAAAAAATTGTATTGTAAACGGAGTAGAAGTGAAAAATGAAGCTATTAAACCTCTGGATGTGGTGTTGGATTTAGCAAAGCAAACTGGAGCTAAAATTTGTGAAAATGAAATTGAAGATTGCTATTTTCTTAACAATAACAGAAATAATAAGTATAAAACTAAAAGTAATGAAAATAAAAAGAAATCGCTTGTGATAAAATTTGCCAATATGAAAAGTAAAACAACTTTTATGGACAATAAAGCTAAGTTGACTGAAATTGATAATTTGAAATCCGTGTTTATTAATGATTTTCTTAGTAAAGAATCTTTAGAACTTTATAATCACGCCAAAACCCTTAAAACAGTTGGCTACAAATTTGTATATTGTAGAGGTGGCAATATATTTGCTAGAAAGAGTGAGAAATCCAAGCAAGTAAGAATAAATTCATTGGATGAAGTAGACAAATTGTTAATTGCTGTTTCTGGTGTTCGTGCCAAAAAACCCCGAGCTAATACAGATCGAATAGACTCTAGTGGTGAAGATGATAGCGAAGATGAGGATAATGAAAAGTTCCTTAAGTGCACCAAATTAAAATAAAAAATAATAAGAAAATAAATAAATAAAATAAAAATATTTATATATATCGGGGTTGTCATGGAATCCAATTTTATTGGAATTGGATTTAAAACCGACAAAAAAATCGCGTTGGTGTCATGAAATCCAAGTTATCGGTTTTGTGTTCGAACTTGAATTTTTATCGGTTTTAGGTGTCATAGAATCCAATGTTATCGGTTTTTTATTGGAAATAAAACAAGAAGTTAACAGGTGACGGAATTAACTGGCGGGCTATTGTTTTTATTTATTCTAGTTAATTAATTTGCAAAAATGTAAGTAAATAAAAAAGTTATCATAAAATATAAATTTTTTTAAGTTTAATAAGTAACATTTGAGCGTTAATTTTACTTTGTTAATCTTTAATAAATTGGAACAAAATTGTGACTTACATATTTCATAAAAAATAGGGGAAAACACAAAAACAAAACACAAAACGTCATTATCCTGGAATTTATGGAGAAGTACCCTGATTTGGCAAAAGGGTTCACAAAACGTGATAAGCCAACTGTGGATTCCCTCTGGCAACAATTGTCTGAGCAACTAAATAGTGCTGGATGTGAATGGCTGGAAAAAGGTAAACGTTGTTTTGCAGCGATGCAATGTATTGTTTTGTTAAACTTTGCTGTTTTTTAAAGACATGGACTGAATGGAAGAGTGATGTCAAAAGTAAGCTTGCCCAAAACAAAGCCGAGTCGAGAGCCACTGGGGGGGGGGCCTTTTTCAAAATACCAACTGACACAGACAGAGGAAAACATAGTGCGGTTATGCGGTATTGCGAAATCTGTTGAAGGCGTGGCGGGTATTGCCATTGGAGTTACAGAGGAACTAGGCGATTCAAGTGACAATGAAATGCCAACTACCTCAAAACGTCCATTGTCTCCGATTTCGGCGCACTACACTCCGAAAAGGCAAAGAACGGAAAACATTAATGAAAGGCTGAAGAAATTTTTAGACGAGGACAGTGAAAGGAAGTCTAAAATAACTGAGCACTTGGAAGAACTAGTAAAAGCAGAAAAAGAAAACGCCAGCAGCTTGAGGCGGATTTACAGGGCTATCGAGAAAAAAAATGACAATATCGTAAGTGCCTTAAAGGAAATTAAAAACGAGTTCGCCCGGACCAGTAAGATGATGTTGGAAACGATGCAAGAGAAAAATGAGAGGCTAAGAACCTGCACAACATTTTTATATATATATGTATATACATATGTACATATTAAGATCTAGTAACCATCAAAATATACTTACGCTGTCTCCGGCACTTCAAACGGATTGCTGCAGTCCCTCAAAATTTTTCTTGCCACCTTTTCAGAGTTTCCTTCTTCCAATAACAAATATGCTGCAATGCCGGATGCCATTTTATTTATTTATGAAATGTAGTCACTTTTTTTCTTTGTTTTTATTTAGAAAAAACACAACTTTTAGCAATATTTTAGTGCAATTTGCAAAATTTTGTAAAAAAAATACACTTAAAATTGTAAACAAAACAGCAAAAACAGAAAACAGTTGATTCGAACATCGGTTTTATTTGCGTTCGAAAATAACAAAACCGACTTGTTTTCATGACACCAAATGAATCCAATATCGTTTTCCAAAAGCGACAATTACCAAAACCGACTTGGATTCTATGACAACCCCCTATATTTACTTTCACATACATATATTATATATACTTTTAAGTTCAATTTTATTATTATTTCTTAAGTTTTCGCAATGGAATGCAAATATTTTAAAAATACCACACTATTCAATTTGTATATTAGTAAACATTGTTCGAAGAAATTAAATATAGTCTCTGTAAACATTAGAAGTGTTTCTTCTATTGGTAAATTTAATTCATTTAAATATGAAATTAGTCAGCTATCAGTACTTCCTGATAATATTGCCGATCAGGAAACCTGGTTTCATAACAAATTAAAAAATCTTTACTCAATACCTGGCTATGAGGTTGTTCATTGTTGTAGGAAAGACGGATATGGCGAAACTTCTGTTTTTGTTCGGTCTTGTTTTAAGTTTAATGTTAAAGAAAATTGCAGTGAAGGATTTATGGATGCTGTATCAATAGAATTGACAGATATTAAAGATACGAGTAAACCTTTAATAATTGTATCTGTTTATAGGTCCCAGAAATGTATTTTTTTGGATTTCCTGAAGAAAATTGAAAATTTTTTAGTTATGTCCGATGGCGCTCCTTATTTATTTTTGTGAGATTTTAATGTAGACGTGCTATCTAACGACAATAATCATCTTTCATTGTCCAATCTATTTTCCGAGTTTGATATGTATCCTTGCCATAATCTGGTTACAAGACCACAAAGTGGATCATGTATTGATCTGGTTTTTACTAATATTAATGGTGATGTTTTTGTACACTATATTGAAAATGTACTAAGTGATCATAATATTATTTACTGCGGCTTTGCAACCGAATTAAGGACGCGGAATTTTTTAACTTCAAAGAGCTACAAGATTGATTACGAAAAATTTTGAGTTTTTGTGGATGACAATCTACCAAATGAAAATTTTAATAGCAGTTCATCTATCATATGTGAGAATTTAATAAGTACTTTATCAGAAGCTGCCGTAAATAGTACAGCAATATCAAACAGGCAGATCTGTGCTCGTAGAAAACTCACTCCTTGGGTGACAGATAATCTTTTTTCATTAATTTGTTACAAGGACACTTTGTTAAGAGCTCGAAGGAAAGATCGTAAAAATAAGTTAGTATCGGAGCGGCTCAAAAGAATAAGTAAAGTCACAAAAATATGCAACAATTACTTAAAGAATGAATATTATATGAACAAATTGAGGAGTTTTTCGGGTGATTCTAAAAAAACATTGCAATTTTTGAACAATGAGCTGGGTCGTAATAATCGCGGTATAACAAATATCGTAACTGAAGATGGAACTGTTTTAACTGAAGATGCGGATAAAGCTTCAGCATTAAGTAATTTCTTTTATGACGTAGTTCGAAATATGCAACATAGCTATGCAAGTAATTTTAGTGGAGACATTAATCTTTTTCGCACTTTGGTACCGGAGAGAACAACTTTTGTTCTAGAAAAAGAAATAAGGTTGAACAAATATTGGATAGTTTAAATTGTAATAAATCTCCTGGTCATGATAACATTTCATCAAGAATGTTACTAACAAGGAAGAATGTTATTGCTGATATATTAAGTGTGGTTTTCAATAAGATGGTTGAAGAAGGAAACTATCCTGATGTTATTAAAATACATAAAATAATTGCGATACCTAAAGTTATTGGGTCTAACAAACTCCATAGTTTTCGACCAATATCTCTTATCAATTGTAGATAAAGTCTTTGAAAAGTTTATATATGAACAAATCTCAAGGTATCTAGATGTAAACCATATTTTATTTAACAGACAATTCGGATTTATTGCGATTGCGATACCTAAAGTTATTGGGTCTAACAAACTCCATAGTTTTCGACCAATATCTCTTTTATCAATTGTAGATAAAGTCTTTGAAAAGCTTATATATGAACAAATCTCAAGGTATCTAGATGTAAACCATATTTTATTTAATAGACAATTCGGATTTAAAAAAGGGTCTGGAAGTGAGGAAGCCGTAGTAACCGTTGTGGACTATATATGTGAATAGCTTGATGCGGGTTTCACTGGTGTGGCTGGAGTTTTCTTCGATTACTCGAAAGCTTTTGATTTGGTTAACCATGAAATTTTAATTAAAAAACTTTGCATTATAGGAGTCTCGGGCAAAACTCTAGATATTTTTTCCAGTTATTTATCGAACAGGAAACAGTTTGTTCAAGTTGGTGAGTCGAAAAGTACAATGTTACCAGTAACATGTGGAGTCCCACAAGGAAGTGTTCTTGGTCCTTTACTTTTTAAAATTGTTGTTAATGATTTGAAAAATATTGGTTTTTATGGCAAGTTATTTATGTATGCAGATGACATATGCCTTTTTTACCGTTATAAACAACCATTAGCTTTGAAAACACACATTGAATATGATGCGGCTATACCAACAGAATTCTCGCAATGCAACAAACTTTGTATTAATCCATCCAATGAGGAAACAGTAGTGTATGTAGATGGGATTGCTATAACCGAATCTAAAATGGTAAAATACTTAGGCGTTGTACTCAGTCAAAATTTATTATGGGATGAACATATACTTTCAATGAAGTCAAAGATTTCACCAGGGATTAGCATATTATATAAATTTATGAATAAACTTAGCAGCGACACAAAATTACTTATTTATCAGTCTCTAGTACATTCCCATTTTACTTATCTTCCGGCAGTATGTGGTTGTAGGGTTAATAGTTATTTGAAGTCTCTTCAATCTGCTCAGAACAAAGCTTTAAAACTTGTTTTTTATTTACCTTTAAGATATTCTACAGTGGATTTGTTTCAAAGATATGCAACAAATATATTGCCTATATGAGGATTATACAAACAAAAGGTTTTAATTTACGTCTTTAAGACACTAAAAGCAAATGAACAGCGATCTGTACAATTTGCTCACAATTTGGCTCGTACGCAACGAAATACTAGACAAGCTCATAACTTAAGTTTTCCAAGATGCCGTCTCGATTTAACTAAACAAAAAATTTCATTTGCTGGTCCTATTGAGTATAATCAATTGCCTGTAAGTTTACGAAATATAAATGGAATTTCAACATTTAAAAATCATATAAAAAACCACCTACTACAAAATATAGAAACACTTCTAATGTAAATTTTGATTCTTTTGTACATATACATACATATATACATTTTTTTTATTTATGTAAATATGTAAATATTTGAACTAAACCTATATATATATATCATTATTATTATATATATTATTTCATCGTTTTTTACTTTAGCTTTAGAATCATTTTATTTTTAAATTAATGCTAATTCTTAATGTAACAAACAAGTTGCCTTTCGCCCCTATAAATCCTATAAGGCGCTGGGGCATCAATTTATAAATGTGTATCTTATCTATGAATAAAGGAAATATACATTGAAAAAAATGTTTTGTGGATGAGAATAACCTTAGTCATGATTGCCAATATGGTTTTGGATCTCTACACTCTACAATACTTCAAGTCAATCGAGTTGCTAACAGCATTAAGTTTAACAAGAGAAAGAGACACTCAGCAGGCATCATGTTTTTAGATATTGAAAAAGCTTTTGGCTCGATCTGGCGTGCAAGACTTGTATATAAACTTCTTTTACACTTAGTTAAACTAATTATGAGCTTTCTCAGTGATAGGTGCTTCCTTGTAGATATTGATGTTGTTCAGTCTAATGAAATGGCTATTCCTTCTGGTGTCCCACAGGGATTCGTGCTATAGCCTTTATTATATTCGTTATATATGTCAGATTTTAAATCTCAGAGACAATGATCTAGCTTTTTATGTGGATAATAGCGCATTTGTAATGCAATTGCTAAACGCATGCAGAGATTTCTTCCATCAGCACATAAATTCTTCACCAAATGGAAAATAAAGGTAAGTGAGGCTATAATCTTCCCATTTAATAAATCACCAAAGAAAATTCCAACTCGTTCGTTTTCCATACAGGGAAAAGCGATACCTTTTATGGACTCTATAAAATAATTAAGAGTAACACTTGATCGCAAACTTGTATTTAAAGAACATTTGAATATTGTTTACTCAAACGCAGTAACGTGTGGAAGATCTCTTTATCCTCTCCTAAATAGAAAGAGCAAATTGAACACAAAAAATAAGCTTCTTTTGTATAACATGTACATAAGACCTATTTTAAATTAAATGTAAATTTAAAAAACCATAGAGACCCTAATTAGAGAAATTACTCTGAAATTTTCCGACAAATGCAGGGATTCAAATTATGCACACATAAGGATTGAGTGACAGCGACTAGCTAATCTACCTAATAGATTTGTTGGTGGATGCCAGAGGTCTCTTACTTTCCCATTTTTCATTGTGATATCAGTTATAGGGTTTTTACTATCTTTTTTTATTTTCCTAGAGAACACATTTTAAATATTAGTTAATATTTGATGTAATATCTTAGATAAAATCTCAAAATTTGTTAATATAAATGTAATTAATTTGTAAATATTGATAGTAAATAAATAAATTTAAAAAAACATATATGTAAATATGTGAAAATTATTTTCTTATTTTTTAGGATTTTAAGAAGCATTTTTAGTCTAATAGAAGTTGGATTAGTAACTCTTACAAGCTTTATTTTACTTTGGATGCCATGGATTTCATCAATAGATTCTTTGGGCGCAGTGACGCTTCGCCTTTTTCCTTTAAGCAGGGGTGTTTTTGAAGATAAAGTGGCAAATATATGGTGTTCATTGAATAGTATTTATAAATTAAGGTAAGAATTGTTTAATTTATACTAACTATTAAGTGTGCTTTACTACGCCGACCGTCATAAAATAAAATTTTATATATTGAAACATTTATTATAAGAAATACTAACATTCATTATAAAATTTTATTTATTTCATAAGTAAAATCATATTCTTACTTATATTTCTAATTGAGTTTATCAATCTAGGTTTTATCTAAGCTGCGGCGTTGGTTTTCAAAACAATACACTACCAAATTTTAAGGTTCTTATCATATCATATTTCTATACGAAGTACCAAATCCGTTACGACTCCAGCAGTGTTTTCGCGAGTATTCGCTTTGCATTTAAAGTAACCTGCACCAAATTTTATAACTCCCAATATTGTAGTTCTATAATAATTTTCTTGTAACGGGACACCTTTTTCTGCCCCAAGTCCTACAAGCGCACGCTATGTGTAGTAACCTACGGCAATTTTTTTATCTTTTCAGATAGATAATTAACTTTTTGGTTATACTTTATCTTTTTCTCCGCTACTAGTTCACCAGGCTTTATCCCTGCCTCCGGACATTATTTTTAAAGTAAATTACGCCAAATTTGAAGTCTCCTCATTGTAATGTTTCAGATATATGGTAACACAGGCCAACAAAATTAAATTTTTTATGTAATGTCTAAGGTTTCGTAGTCACTTTGTATACACGTGGTACTGAGCTCCAATGTCTATAAATTACCTTTTTTGAATTGCCTCTGTATCTCGAAATTTTCCGTTATATAGAAAAAAGAGGATGCTGCATAATTTACATTTACTCGAGAACTATTCTTCAATTAAATTTAAAAAACACAAAAGGATCGAAAACAAAATAACCTTTAAATTACGTCCGCATTAATATTTTATCAGGTTCATAGATTTGAAGGTATTCAGAAAGTTTTATAAAAAAAAAAAAATTTTTCAACAAAATTTGAGAAAAAAATTTTTAAATTTTATTCTTAATTTTTATAAATTTATATTAATTAAATTAAAATTTAATTTATCAATAATATTTATACGTAATTGGTGAACTGTTTTAAGGTATATATTGAAATGAAGTTTTTATGGTTTGAGCCATAATTTATCGAAATCATTTCATAAATTCAGAATTTGTTTAAAATTGAGTGGTAGCACATATTGTACAGATTTTTTTTAACTTTTATTTATTTAAAAAAAGTAAAGAAAATCGTTTTGAAAGGGATTTCCTATTATATTTTAGTTGTGGTCCATCGAAAACACCGCTTTTCAACATTTCTATTTGAAGCAATCTCCGTTCGTCGTTCACCTTGTTCCTCACTGTAATCACCTAGATTGTCAAGAAATGACTGTGTCAATAATGCAATTCGACACTCATATTTGCTCTTAATCGTTAAAAATCTTGAAGCCTGTTCCCTACTATTTCCAGATATTCCTTTGCTTTGTTATTTTTGAGAAAATTTCTTACACATGATACAGAGCTTGTTATGAACAATTGAAATTCCAATTGATTTACATGGTTTGTGAATTCTGCGTTGTTTATAAGTTTACGAATTTGTGGTCCATCGTATTTAGAGCTTTCACAAACAGTTTAATAAATCCAAGTTTAATATTTAGTGGTGGAAGGTTAGTTTTTTCTCGAGTTATCAGAGGGTCATGAACGATGTTGTTTCCTTTTTCGACAGCCATATTTGTTATCAACGACTACTCTTTTGTATCCCCGTGATACTGATAAGACACTTAATTGATATAAATGAATTTTTTATTAATAGGTGATAATACTGAATTTTGAATAAATTCAGAACTTATTAAATGATTTAAATAGCTTTTTCCTCATTGTCACAATTAAGAATAAAATTTAAAATTTTCTTCAGTTTAAAATTTTATTTAGACATAAACAAAATTCATTTTTTTTTCAAATTAACTTCTAAAACTTTCCAAATATCTCCTCTTTTTTTGTATATAATGGAAAATCTCGAGATACAGAGTCAATTCAAGAAAAGTAATTTATAGGAATTGAAGCTCAATATCATATGTATCCAAATTGACTTAGAAAATACGGACATTACAAATCGTGTTAAACCCTCACCCAGCTTCTAGTCAATTTTTCGGTGTCACCAATCTTTTAAGATTTTTAAAATTTTCGCGATTTCTCCATATAGTTTTCATCGACTAACAGAGTCGTAGTTGCAAATAATTTCCTCCCATACAATAAGGAAGTAACCAAGTATGTCTTGGCAAGCAAGATTCCAATTCTGAAGGGTGTAAAGTATTGTGTAGACCAGAGTGTAACCTAGGGCTAGTAGATTCTAGTCTATGTCCAAATTCAACCTTATATGGGATATATAGTTTTTCTAAAATTTTGTATTTTTGACATTATTACAAGCAAAAACAGGGTATTTTCGAGTGGATTTTCTGTACATTTTGAGAACACATGAATTGGGTGATCGGCAGAGTGTGAGTAGCCTCAATTCCCAGTTCATTTGAATTAAGTTAATGAGATGATTTGCGGCAAATTTTGCATAAAATGCTATCTTTTTACGAATATGCCAGCATCACTATGCATCACATCTATAAACTTTAAAGCCATATGCACATGCTATCAGGTGTTGATTCTGAAAGCCATCTTTCCGAAACACAAACCACATCAATACCAGAGATCTGAAAAATAAAGTTAAATTCGCCAGCTTTAATATTAATGCTTTGCGCATTTATATGCACAACTTGAAAACGTTTTCAATAATTAGCGAAAATCCTGACCATATTCATTGTTATATTTTTGGAATCTTTGGAACTTCCTCCCTGATTACCGTTAAATGCCAATGAAATAAACACATTTAAATTTAAGTAAAAAAAATATATTGAAAATGAAAATTTTTTTTGGCTTAAGTTCAAATCTGAGTTTGCCCATTTCTTCTTAGTTTAAGAAATTATAGTTGGATAAATTCATTATTTTTTATTAAGAGAGTACTTTTTATTTGAAACAATTTATTCATCAGACTAGCAGAACGGATCAGTACTGATTTCGAGGTCGCTACACCATCTCATCAGCGTTCTTTGTTCGTTTTTACCACTTTTGACAGTGGATACTAGTAACTATATCAACTAGTTAACCGTATTATTTAACGAATTAGAATACGAAAAGTGCAACTTATTCATTTCTTACAAGTTAAATAAATTTCGGTTAGTACGAAATTCCATCTCAGATTTTTAATTATTCCAAATATTTCATACTCTCTTGCTTTTTCCAAAACCATTGGCTTTGAGATCAAGCAGTTTTCCATTTTTGTTTACTTTATTTTTGTCTTGTAGTTGACTTTCTTAGTATTCAACCACCTGTGACAATGTAAACATTATGTTTTTTTTGACGGGTGCCTTCGTTTTTAATAATTAACCGAAATTGATTTTGGGACACAAAATGCAACGTTTTCTATATTTCTTTCTTATTTATACATATGTACATATGAAGGTACAGATTTAAAATTTTCCCTTTCTTCTGACCTTAGCCTTTTTTGTTTGAGAGCCAATCAAGAAAGATTGTACGTTTTTAGGGTTCCGTACTCTCAAAAGTGTAAAGGAATCCTACTGTTTTCGCTTCGCTGTCAGTCTGTCACAGGCTGTTTTCTCGAGAATCGTAAGAAGTACGGGCATGAATTTTCACATAATATGTACAACTATGGCCGCTACAACAACAACAATATGATGGTTAAAAATTAAAGGGTGTTCTAAAATTTCTTCGCACTTCATAACTTTTTTTAATTTAAGCAGGCACAATAAAACATAAAAAAAGGTTTTTTGCAAGCTATACACACAGATAGCAACGAATACTGAACGAACGGTGAGATCGTTTTCTTGTGCTTTCATGTGGCATGATGATATTTCATTGCTTGATGTGTAACGGCATCACAAAAAGAGATTGTGCGAAGGCAATCAGAATATTAAATGTTATTAACACATAGCAATGGTATGTTGTTCTTGATGTCGATTGAAGACAATACAAGAGCAATGAATTTATGAATGGGCAGAAAACGTGAATATATTCCATCTCTTCACTGTTGTACACCAACCTTTATTATTATAAAAGCGCGATTCTCTTCTTTCAGGTACAGTGGGGAAGGGGAATGCATAATTCGGTAAAAAATTACCTGGTAGGAGAGATGCGTTTATAATTATAATTACATTAGCATTTTGCAAAAATGACACCGAGGTCCCAAATCTTTGGGGATCTATCAAAAAAGTGCATGACTGGGCAAAACTGGAAGACATGGGTCTTTTTTTTTTTTGTCTTTTATCACGTAGTGGTCTCCGTATATGTTTATTTTTTCCGTGTTGCACTGTGTTATTGTAGTTGTACAATGTGATAAAAACTCTACAATTAAATTGTTGTTTGGATACTTAGTTACATATATATAACAAAGCAGAAAAATCTCTTCCCGGCTAGAATTTGATACCTGTTCTCAAATATTTTCTACTTCAAACTTTCAGTATACATAAGTATTTACTTTGCTTTTTTCTAATTTTTGGATTTTATATTCACAACTTGGTATTTTACTATTTTCAATATACTTTTCTATAAAATAAAAACAAGGTTTGATGTAAGAATTTAATTTTATATCAAGCTCCAAAACGTTATTAAGAGGGACAGGGGTTTCATGCAAATGCATTTTTTTCATAAGCCTGATAATTGTAAAACCAAAATATCTTTTCGAAACAGCGAATTCGCTTAAAAATGGCATCGATTTGTTAGAGCATATTTTTGTATATTTTGATGAAAATGCATATTTTTGCTACAAATGCATATTTTATGTCATATTTTGATAAAAATTCGAATTAAAAAGAAAAAAAAAAATAGTTTTTTTTAATTATTAATATTTTCTTATTTTTATGAAGTTTGTCTTTATAATATTTTGTCTTGTCTAGACGAAGCCTAAGATAAACACTATACAAGTGCGCAGCTATCTGACTTAAAATAAATTGTAATTTCAGGCATTATTCAATCCATACGCAGGCACACTTACAAATTTATAAATAAATTTAGTTTTTAATATTTCATCGTCACGTATGCTTGTGTATGTGTTTTTAACAGCTTTAAATTTCAACTCAAGACAGAGTACAAAGCGAATTCATGTACCAGTTGGTGTCAAGTCTGCAACAACAAAATCTGCCTAGTTAGTACATACCTTATTGCAATGAAATTTGGAAAGTCAAACTTCGTAAAAATTGTATTGCAATGAAATTTTACAAGTCAAACTTTCTAAAAAAATCACCTGTTAACATTGCACCACCTGGTACATAAATTCGCCTTGATAGAGAACAAAGAGTAAAGCTGGCTCACAACCACCGTCGACAATTTTTTACATTACTTTGCTTGCAAAAAGAAGATCTGTGAAGAAAAGTTATTAATTTTCAAAAATTTTTGAAAAAGCTCCTATACGATAATTTACGTACTATGTAAGTGTTTTTCGAAAATATACATACAGACTTTTCTGTAAAATATCTGAGAAATCTATATCTTTTGAAAAAAAGTTTCTTGTCGAGCAACATCTCAAAAGTAAAAAACACAAACATAAACATGACCAAATTATTAGAAAGGCCTCTCAATTCCTTATATCTAGTGGATCAAATCAAAGCAAAATGAGTCCATTCAGCATGGAGCTATGTAAAGCATTTGTTTCTGCCGATATTCCTTTTAATAAACTAAACAACAATGATCTGATTAGCTTTTTAAAAAAATATACAAAGGAGAATATTCCATCAGAAAAGTCTATGTTAGTAAGTTGTATAGCGTAAAATAAGCAAATGTTGATTTCTTAAAAAACTGTTATTTGTGGATTTCTATCGATGAGACAACGGACATTAAAGGGCGATTTATTACCAATATATTTGTTGGTATATTAGATGCTGACGAAGAAGAAGGAAAAATTAAATTTCTTAACGTGGTTGAATTGGAGACACCAAACCATGCTTTAATTGCTCGAAGTTTTAATGATTCAATTGCGTTATTAAGCGAAAAACTCAATAAAAATCAAATATTATTATACGTGACCGATGCTGCACCTTATATGATCAAGTCTGCTAAATATTTAAGTGTTTTTTACTCTAAAATGATTCACGTCACTTCCCTGCCCCACACAAAGCACAGAGTGGCAGAAGAAATAAGAAATCAATTTGAAGACATCGATCTGTTGACTTCTTATGGAAAAAATTTTTTCTTAAATCAAAATCGCGGGTGGCAGTGTTTAAAGAAATGTATCCTGGTCTTAGTCTTCCACCTCAACCTGTAATTACAAGATCGGGAACGTGGCTGAAGGCTGTCGCTTATTATGCAAATTACTTTGAACAGTTTAAAGATGTTGTGGAGGTTTTAAATGAAGAAGATGCTATAACAATAAAAAAAATCAGACGAATTTTAAGTTTAAATTTAATAAAGGATCAGTTGGTGTTTGTCAATGCAAACTATGCGTTTCTTATTGACGCAATCGATAAGCTACAACAATTCAATTCATTGCATAGTCAAGTGAAGACAGTTAACGAAGTTATAAATAAAATTAATTTAGTTGAATGTGAAATAAGTGAAAAAATTCGGCGCAAAGTAGATACCGTTATTTAAAAAAATAGTGGGTTGCAAGATAAAAAACTAATAGCTGGTGTTTTTTCTTCAATACCTTGTGATTATACGATTAAAGAAAAACTGGAATCATTTAAATATACTCCAATCACATCGGCAGATGTTGAAAGGACTTTTTCAATGTACAAAAATCTCTGAGACCAAATAGATTGAACTTCACTTTTGAAAACATAAAGCTAATTTTATTTTTGCATGTAAGTAAATAAACAAATTTTGTGATATATATATATATATATCAATTTTTTTGTATTTTTAACTACTTAACATACATATCCAATGAGACTGAATTAAAATGTTTTTTTTTATATAAATAAAAATTTTAAAATAAGTGTTTATTTTTTTCTTTTTAATGCATATTTTGCGTTTTTATGGCATATTTCAGGCGCCTAAAATACCTCTTTTTCTTGCATGAAACCCCTGTCCCTTGTTATTAGCAAAGATACTAAAAACTTGAAAACCCCGCGAAAGCAGCTCATATACTGAAAATTTCAACTGCTATATTGGAAATAAGTCCCAAAATGTATTTTAAAAAAATCATATAATTGTGCCGATGGCCAAAAGTCTTGAAAAAATCTCTAAAATGGCGAAAATTCTTAAAAATACGCGAACATCAGAAAAATTACATTAATTAATATTGATTAAACAACTGCAAAATTGTGAAAATTAAACTTTTATTAAAAACTATTTTGTATTTGGAATAAAAAAATTAAAATTTGTATTTTGCATAAAAGTATTGCAAATACCTATCTTCCACAAATTTATATGCATCTTTAATATTGCTTTATCCAAGTTAATAATTTAATGTGGGCTTAAAATGTATTTTAAGAATCGTTCGCAATTCATCAAATATTTTTCAAACAATCAGTTCCTATCATATACATGCATATGAACTTTGGAACGACTAACCAAAAAAAAATTTTTTTTAATTTGCCTAAATTTTAGATTGGACTATTTGAGGAAAATTTCCAAAACATTTGTAGGGCGTAGCGATAATAGTTTGCAAGCTGTACCGTGTCTAAAAATGGTACATTGCGTACATATTTGTATTTTGTTCGCATATTTTCGTATTTTCCCCAATTCAACATATACAAAATGATAAGTTAAGATCTTAGGAGATAAAAAATTCACTTCTTCATATTCATATTAAGTTAACTGGTCTTACATTCATTAAAAATACCCAAGAAATTATAGTTTTGAGGAGTATCGCACTGTCGATACGACGCACTGTGGCTGAAAATCGTTTTTCATTGGCCAAAAGTCTTTTTTTTTTGTCACCGATTTTTAAAATTTTTACGCCCTTTTGCAGCTAATATATCCAGATTAAGGTAGCCAAAAAATTAGGTTAAACTATTGATAATTGTGAGCGTGGCATGCTGCCAAACTCAACGGTTTTTTTTAATTTCTGAAAAAGGTGTTTTTCTTTTGTTTTTTATAAAAAATAAATGGTTACTACTCGCAAGCTATCATCGATAATGGCCTGCGGTCTTTTTTATAATGTTGGTAGGATTATAGTCTTTAGTTTTTATAAGTGGTCAGAGCTCTAGCGTTTAATATTAAGGGCGTTACGGAATATTTATGAAACTACTATATTTTTCTCAAATTTAAACTTTAGTGGAATAGAACTTCTAGGGAACAAAAGGGAACAAGAAATGTATACCACCCGGAGAAAGGTGAAAGTGTCCTCTTTACCGCTATATATACTTTTGCACCCGTGACGAGCCGTGTGTAGAACACTTTTTTCATTTTAATGAAATTACTCCAAAGTACTCGTATACAATGGTGTATATAATTTTCACTTTTTTGCCTAAAAGTTTATGTTTTTTACTTTAGACTACGTAAAACTAAAAAAATTAAATATAATACCTGCGAAAGGGTCTAATGGCTTTGTTTTGATCAGCCAAAAATTGGTAATAAAATTATCACAAATTATCACAAAATTCTACAGTAAACATATGATCTGTTTCTAAATTTACCTGTTATCAAATGTTAGGGTCAACCAAAGTCATAAGCAATTTTATAACAATAATCGGGACATTAAACCACTAAAAATAAAAAAACAACCCAACAACAACAACAAATATTGGCGAGATACTAATTAGTTTTACCTGATATTAAGGTCTGGACAACATGTGCAGTTTTGTGCAATTTAAGCACTACCTGCTATGAAATTAAAGATCAATGTGTGAATCACATGTATCTAAAAATGTATAAAACTACGGATTCGATAAGGGATTACTCAGTTAATCCTCTAAGTGTACGGATAAAACAACAGACGCAAATAAAAATATTCAGAAAAATATGAAGAGCTTCAGTTATAAAGAACTGGCGGAAGAGTATTTTAGAAACAAAAACCAGGAAGATGTTCTTAGTTACGTTAAAATAAAATTAAACTTAAATTCGTGTAGCACCGAAATGCAAGAGGAATTATCTAATTTTGTCAAAGCACTAAAAAAACGCTACAAAGAAGTTCGCTACAGTAAACAAAACTTTTATATAAAAAGTGCAAACTGGTTAGAGGGCCAACTTACTGTCGCTGCAGAAACAGCAAAGCAAGATAAGGCTGGAAGACCACGCAAATCATTGGAGAACTGCAACGATAGATCTAAGAGGCGGAAACTTAAAGATATCAACGATGCAATTGGTTGTACAAATATAAAAGAATCTTTCCTATATCAACTACGATCACAGAACCAATTAACAAAAGTGGATATCATTGAAAAAGTTGTTACAGCTACTTGAAGTAAGCTACCAATTAGTGCTGACAATGATAGATGGAAAAGTAGGTCAGGCTTTGACTAACACGATGGCTGCATCCAGCTGGATTATATGCCAAGCAACATCAACAAAATTAAACCAAAATTAAACCAAGTCCCGACAAAATCATTAGATAATACCGATGCATATAAATTTGGACTATCACCACTACATGCAAGAATACGACTTATGGAACACATACTAAAAATCTGTTATGATTTGGTTTTCGGGTCTTCAGGATCAATAAGAAACAACGAAACCAACAAAGAGTTAATAAGTTCAAAAAAGAAACATGTTCAAGATGAATATCGCAAATTTGGATTGATTATAGATCACCCAAAACAAGGGTCAGGCAATACAAATGATGGCAATACCGCAAGAAGATTCTTTTCAGATCCAGAAACAGCATCTGAAATAACAGGAGTGGATTTAAGCCTTATTTTCAGATTTAAAATAATCCTAGAAGTATTTGCGTGCAATGAAGAAATTAACTCTAGAAAATTTGGAGATTATGCAAAGGAAGCTGCAAAAATATATACAACCAACTACCCATGGAGAAATATGTCTTCAACAGTTCACAAAATCCTTTATCATGGAGAAGATGTCATTAAATATCATTTGGTGCCACTTGGAGATCTATCAGAGGAGGCTCAGGAAAAAAGGAACAAGGATTACAGATTTTATAGAGAGCACACAACAAATGAAGATCTATTTAATATATTATTGGCAACGTCAGATCCGTTTATCTCCAGTATTCGAAATCAATGGAAAGTGGAACATCGGGATTTATATGAAGAAGCCAAAAAACTACTAAAGAACAGAGATGGCACAGAACAAAATATGGAATATTTGCAATCAATATTTGAGTCAAATGAATAATAATTATAATTGCCTTTCATTGTTATTTAAGTACGAAAAACATAGTATTAGTAAAAAATAATAATAAACAGAATCTACCATTGTTACAAATGCTATTAAAATTTATTGCAGTTTTTATTTTTAAAATGTTTTTAAAATTATCAAATTTGGCAGCAAAAAATAATAAATTTTTCTGTAGTAATAGCAATATTTTTAGATAATATTATTAACTTTTTTTTAAGTGTAACATTAAAAAAATTCCATTATTACAAAAATTATTTATAATTATTATTAATTTCCAAATATTCAATTTTTTAATAAATAAAAAAATAATAAACCCATATTTAACTCTAAAAGTTAAAAAAATTCAAAAGTTCAACTTTGACCTAGAATTCCTTAAAAAGTCCTCAATCAATTTTAATGAAATTTAAACTGAGTCAAGCTGAACTAAATATCTATCCAATAAAACAAAAACTACTTCAATATTTTGATCGGTTCATAAGTTACAGAATTTTGGCCAATGAAAAACGATTTTCAGCCACTGTGCGACGCACTATTGAATTGTTTTGTGTTTGCGATTTGATCGCAATTTTTCATATTTAGTTCGCTGTCTTACACGGTCAAATTTTACAAACGCAAAAGAAGATTTAAATGAAAAATGTTTTTAATTAAATTCATCTGTTTACTTAGTAGACTGAATATGAATTACCGAATTCGAATTTTTTAAATCAATTGTTGCTGAAATTCGATTGTGGTTTTATATAAGAAATATACAGGTTATATTGAACCAAAACCTTTATCGTCTGTTCCAACTGCAATACAGACAAGTAAATGGAAAATTAAACAAAATTTAAAAAGACATCTATCAGAACACCACTAGTTTGCATACATACGTACATCATTCGAGTTTCAAAGAAAAAAACAAAATTAAAATAATGAATTAAAATATGTTGTTATATTTTATAATTTAAAATTTTTTCTTACACCGTCAAGGTATTTTAATTTTTAGTATTATAATTATTATATTATATCAAATAAAAATGTCGACAGCTTACTGAATTCATTATATAATTATTTTATCACTGTACAAAATCTTATCTGATAATATATTTGGTATTTTTGAAAAATAAACCTTTTATCGCTCATAAAATTAGAAAAAACACAAAAATTTTTAAAAATATATATTTAGGTATAATATTATAAATGAGATTGTGTCGTAGTTTTTAAAAAAATAGCATATTGTCGTTCAGGATTCAAAACCGTGCCACCGGGTAGGGTACGGTTTCAAATCCTGAACAACAATATGATGTTTTTTTAAAAACGACGACTAGGACAGATGGTGAATGAGAGAGAAAGCTTAATTTTTAGAACTCTGATATTGCGCGCTGTGTTATTTTTTATATCAGTGTTGCAGCGCCTCTGATGTCAAGCAGGCGCATTAAATGTATTTTAAGCTTTTGTATCCATTTTATTAATTATTTTACTTCGCCGGCGATTTTGCTACAATACCGACGAAGGAGGGCGCTGTGATGTCCGCTAGCATACACCAGTATCAATTGCTGCCAGAACTGTTCAGTGACCAGTGTGCTATGCCTTCATGACTTAAACACTCCGACAACAACAATTACAATGACATACTAATGCACATCTGAAAAATGCTGGATGTTATGACCAGAGTTGCCGTTTTGGGTAGTTTCCTACCAAATTTGGTAGTTTTGAAATGAGTTGGTAGGTTGGTAGGTTGTGTCGTGAATTTGGTAGTTTTTTTCAATTTCAGTTTTAATTTTTTTTCACGCTAATCAGCTTTCATCCATGCATGATTTTTAATAATCAGCTTTCATCTACGATTGCTTTTATTAGATTGTGATACCGATAAAATTGTATCGCAGTGGAATTTACTAAGAGTTAGTGACCACAACTTGAATGATGAAATGGAGATTAATGTTTTTTGGGAAAAGGTTGGCAAAATTAAAAATGGGCTTAATGAAAATATGTTTAGCGATCTAGTTAATTTTGTTTTCAATTTATTGTCTTAAGACTGATTCGCACTATATATGGTCAGCAAAAAGAGACTTTAAAAAATAAACCTTTTTCCAAATAAACACTTAAGATTTTTACTTTTACAAATGAAGTCTTATTTATTTTTTACTTAAAATTTTGTTTCTTTTACAAATGAATTGTTATTTATTTTTATAAAGATACATATTAACATTGTTATGTATAAACTTGTTTTGTTTTTTTTTAATAAATTTTATTTTTTTTTAACTGCTTATTTTATTTTTTGGTAGGTAAACATGCCATTTGGTAGTTTTTTAAATTAAATTTGGTAGGAAAAAAAAATTTTGAGTGGCAACCCTGGTTATGACTTGTCTGAAGCTGGGCTTGAACCCACGTTCTTAGACATTATTTGCTTTGCAGTCAACGCGCTAACTACTTCAGCCAACAGCACCAATTTATGGCTGACTTCATAGTAAACGCAGTTTGCAAAGAATAGAGATAAGAACCAATCATGCATGATCGTGATTAATTTTTTGTTTCCATCACGTGATCGTGCGTCCTTGGCGTTGAGTGACGATTTTTTTTGCTTTAATGTAATTTTTTTATTTTAAATTCTTAATTTTTTTCGTATTTCGTGAGCGTGAGTTTTCATGGTTGCGACTTTCTCCATACTATGGTGAAGGGTATATAAGATTCGGCACAGCCGAATATATCACTCTTACTTGTTTATATTTAATTTGTAAAAATTTTTTGGATAAATTCCTTATTTTTTATTAAGAGAGTAAGTACTATTTGGAACAATTTATTATACATCAGACTAGCAGAACGGCACAGCCGAATATATCACTCTTACTTGTTTATATTTAATTTGTAAAACATTTTTGGATAAATTCCTTATTTTTTATTAAGAGAGTAAGTACTATTTGGAACAATTTATTATACATCAGACTAGCAGAACGGTTCAGTACATACTATTTCGAGCTCGCTGCACCATCTCATCAGCGTTCTTTGTTCGATTATACCACTTTTGATGGCGGATACTATTTAACCGTATTATTTGTCGAATTAAAATACGACGTGTTCAACTTATTAATTTTTACAATTTAAATCGATTGTGGTTAGTGAGAAATCGCATCTCTGATGCTTATTTATTTCATATATTCCATACTTTCGCTTATTCAGCATCATTCGCAGCTGAGATTAAGGTGTTTTTCCATTAATGTTTACAAGGTTTTTGTCTTTTGTAGTTGAATTTTTTAGTATTCAGACTCGTGCCATCGTTATTAATAATTAATGTTTGTAAGTAATTAGTCGAACTTATATTTGTATATATTGAAAGGAATGGTTTGGCTCAAGTTTAAATCCGTGTTTATCCATTTTTTATTGTTATAGCCTATTTGCATTCTATGAGAAAGAACATTCAATTCAATTTATTTATTTACATAACATGAATGTATATTTACAAATTAAAAACACAAGTTTAAAGAGTTCAGGCGGTAGTTAGCCTTCTCTACTTAGAAAAATAATTACAAAAGATAAAATAATTTTTATATTACGTGTTTATATTATGTGTTTAGGCAAAAAGTAACAACAACCTATTTAAATAAAAAAAAAGTTTTTATGTAAAATAAATTAAATAAAGTAAAATACTTAAATTTGAGAGATTCCCATAAAAAAGCACCAAAAAGTTTTTATATTAAGATAAAACTTAAAACTACGTGGTAACTGATAATTCATTAATGTATAAATATTCAGAAAATTAACACCTGATATCATAATTATGAGTGAGTTTCAAAATTCTATCATTGACCATTTCGATACCGCTTATGGAGTGCAATCGTTGAGTCGAATAATGCCAAGGAAGATTGTATATCATCTTAAGTAGTTTGTTTTGTCTTATTTGAAGTTTTTTGACATGACAGGTTGCGACATCATTCCACACAGGGGCAATATAATAGAGCATGGACATAAAAATAGCTTTGAATATTATAAGTTTATTATCTGGACTTAGTGTTGACTTTCTATTTATGAAAGAGTACATAAGTCTTGTAACATTATTTGTTTTGTTTATGACGTAAGAAACATCTTTGCTAAATGTGATTTTCGAATCCAATATTACTCCAAGATATTTAACTTCAGACTCCCATTTTATAGTTGTGTTGTTATTAATGCTTAAATCTCTTTGTGGGATATAGCAAGGGTTTCTTCTGCGCGTGAAATATATTGCTTAAGTTTTTTGTAGATGTATAAGAATTTCCCATCTCTTGAAATACTCTTCTAAATTTGTTAAAGCGTTTTGTAGTCTTGCGATAATATCTTCAGCATTAACCCCATGACAAAGAATCGTCGTGTCATCAGCAAATATAGATGAAGTGCAGTCATACAATGTAGGAAAATCAGACGTAAATATATTATACAATATTGGAGATAAGCAAGAACCTTTAAGGTAACCCGCTGGAATATTAATTTGTGTAGAGGAGCTCTTACCTAAATAAACTTTGAATGTTCGGTGCATTAAAAAGCTCTGTATTATTTTTATGATTTCCAGTTTAAATTAATCATATTATAGATCGTGCCATAGAGTCAAAAGCAGACTGATATCCAATAACACCATACCAGTGGACTTCATAATATTAAAGTTATTTTTGATTTAATTTTGAATAAAGGATGGGTGGTGTTGCGACCAGGCCTGAATCCGAATTGTTGCGCTGGAAACACCTGATTTTCGTCAAAAATTTCAGAATTTTTTCCTTGATTACTTTCTCTAGGACTTTGCTTAAGGAGGATAACAAGCTGATTGGTTGATATGATAATGGACAGGATGCGGCTTTGTTCGGTTTGCATATCGCAATCACTTTTGCCTGCTTCCAACAGAGTGGAAAATAACAATGTTTAAGGCAGCTATTAATAATATTTGTAAAGCTTTTTAACCCTTTTTAGGAAGTTCCTTTAATATTTTATTACTTATACCATCAATGCCGGGTGATTTTGTTATCTTAAAAGTTTTGATTATGTTTTTTACTTTTTCAGTTGAAACATAGTAGTCATTATTAATAGGTTATTGCACGTGCTGGAAAGAATCTAAAGCGTTGCTAACAGAATTTATTGTGGTAGAATCACTTAGACTTGATGAAAGCGTAGGGTTTGATTTGAATATTGTTTCTTTCAATAATAAGTTTGTACTTATTTTACGTTATTTTTATCTTATTAATTTGTTCGTCACTGTATTATTTAAAAATTACAAAACATACATACATTGTATTTAAATTATGTCAACTTAAATTAAACTGCAACGCATGCATTGCTTTTTAATAATTACAAAATACATACGTTTAAATCAGTTTGAGTAATAAAATTCCATATTCATTAATTTTTACTTTTAATTTAGGTCAACTTCTTAACTATTTTTGATGATAAGTTTATATTTATTTCCACATTATAAAGCATGTCAATTAATTAAGTAATTTTAAATATTGTATAAAAGATGAATAATGACACAAATAAATCGCATTGATTCTACAGTCTTCATACACAAACCACGTCTCCTTATTTTATAGTCTTTCAGTTCAAGTACTACAAAGGCATAGGAAAATAAAATAGTGTAAATTCTGACGAAACGTTTGAATTTAATTCCACTAGATTTCCTATTTGTTCATTGGTGACCGTAATCTGTGTAGGAAGACACGATCAATTTCAAGTTAAACAAATTGCGATTCGAGTAAGCGAACCAGCAGTTATCAGAATAAGCTTTCTGGCCTTGCGCATCCTTTTCACCACCGTCTACAACAACATGTCTTCAGTGGAAGAATTGATTAGCCTACAGAGTATCTTAGGTGAAAACATTCAGCAGATCATCCGGAACTTCAAGAAGGATTCTGCTGATAGAAAAATAAGATTTCCTATTTTGAGGAACGCCGTCGTCGCCTTTCTGACAAATGGAACGAATTTAATGAGGTGGACGAAAAATTGCGTGTAATTGTTGAAGACCAGTCTGAAGTAGATTACTTCAAAACCAATTATTTTAAGAAAATTCGGGCATTGGCGCAAGAACATATTGACCTATTTCAATCTGAATTAGTACGCTTGAGAAAGGAAGAACTCAAGAACCCGCAGACAACTCCACATGAACATAATGGGCAGGCATCAGCGGGCATTACACAAACACCTGGCAGCAAAGAATATGGATCAGAAGACGATCCTTCACAGAGTTTAATTGGAAAGTTTAACGCTCGGATGTCAGCATTGCAGAGGTTATTGGTTGGAATGTCACGACTGAGTAGCGATGAACCTCAACAGTTCTACAACATTAGAATTGAGGCCATTAAAAAACTATGGAACCAAATAGAAGAGCTATATGATCAAATATGGGTTCGATGCTCAAACCCCCTAGCCAATGGTCTGGATCAAAATGCTTATGAAAACCTGAGTGGAATGGTCATTGATGGTTTGACAAGGTTTTGACAAGGTTCGGTAGGCCAACATACAGTCATGGCAACATCATTGCCGCTGCGGAAGATCTCAATTCCCAAGTTTGATGGGGATTATGCAAAATGGACACAATTTTATGACATGTTTCTCCATATGGTCCATCAACAACCGATACCTGATGTCCAAAAGATGTGGTATCTGAAATCCAATCTAACAGGAGAAGCAGAAAAATTTGTAAGACATCTATCAACGACAGAGGACAACTATGATTCAGCATGGACTATGTTACAAGAACGATACAACAACAAACGGGTTCTTGTAACAACACTGGTCGAGAAAATCATAAACCAACCATTATGCACTCAAATTCTGCTACCATTAAAAAATTGCACGACACAACACGAGAATGTCTTTTGGCACTAAATAACATTGGGATTGAAACAAAGTGCTGGAACCCTCTCCTTTTCCAAATATTGATTAAAAAGCTAGATAGAAGCATGCATATGAGGTTCGAGCAGTCTCTTAGCAAGCCGAAGGAGTTACCAACAGTTGAAGACCTGTTATCTTTTCTGGAATTCCAGTTCCAAACTATCGAATCCATCACGTACAGGGAGAAATTGACACATACTTCAAATAAAACAGCAGCAACTATGGTGAAGAGAGCAACTAGGTGCAATTTCTGTAATAATGGAAATCATGTTTTATATCTCTGAGGAAAGTTCTTAAATTTATCAGCTATAGAAAGGCTAAGATTTGTACAATCACAAAAACTTTGCTTCAACTGCTTCAAAAGAGGCCACTCTTCAAAAGACTGTTCATCAGGATCGTGTAGAAAATGTAGCAAGAAACATAACACATTGTTACATATTGAATCGATACTAAGTCCACAAGTCAAGCAGACTTCAATTTCCGCCCCGAACATTGAAGTAAAATCCAATACGTCCAACGCAGTGGTGACATCTGCTTCTGCAGACGCCTCATTATCAGAAAGGGATTATGTAATACTTGCAACAGCAAGAGTAAAAATAACAGCATCTAACGGAAATTCAGCAGAGTTTCACGCTGTTCGTGATTCTGGTTCACAGGTGAACCTCATTTCCGAGCAAGTGATCAGAAAATAAGGTGTTTCAACTTCAGCAGCATCATTATGTATTGATGGTGTAGGAAATGGCAAGAAACGAGTTACAAAAAGGGTAAATTTAAAGCTACAATCGAGAAACAATAAGTTTGAAACAAACTTAGAAGCATTTGTCATCCCCACAATTATTCCCCCGCAACCATGTCAGCATATTAATATTTCTAAATGGAAGATTCCAAACTTAGATTTAGCCGACCCATACTTCAACCTACCAGGGAGAGTAGACATTCTGTTGGGCGCTGAATATTATTTTAGTTTGATACATGGAGAAAAGGTAGAATTGTCAAGCAATCTTCCAATCTTGTTAAACTCATCATTTGGATGGATTATCAGTGGAAAATTATCTTCAAATCAAGATGCAAATAACGCTGCAACTTGTGTAGTTTTCACCAATAATCCAGAAAATTTTGACGACGAGTTACTAAGTAACGTTATTGAACGGCTGTGGAGAATGGAAGACGATGGATCTACTGAAAAGGGCTTTTCGCAAGATACCCTTCCGTGAAAATCCTTCTGTATTAGGGGATTCTAAGGCAACAGCCTACAAACGATTCCTTAGTCTTGAACGACGATTAATGAAAGATCCATTGACCAGAAATCAGTATATAAGTTTTATGAATGACTATGAACAAATGAAACACATGACAGAAATAGATATCAACTCAATACCAACTCCCAACCATTTTATTCCACATCACTGTGTTATAAAACCAGATTGCACCACTACTAAACTTCGTGCCGTTTTTGACGCTTCTGCTAACACTGGTCCAATTGTTCAAAGTGATCTATTTTCGATACTCATCCGCTTCCGTTTACCAAGATTTGTATTTACTACAGACATTGAAAAGATGTACCGACAAATCTTGATACATCCAGATGACAGGAGATATCAGATTACCCTCTGGAGGAATGATCCTTCTGCTCCAATAAAATATTATCAGCTCAACACCGTCACATACGGCACACGAGCTGCTCCATATTTGGCAACCAGATGTCTTCAACAGATTGCTTTCGATAATGAGAGAGATTATCCACTAGGTGCTCAAATGCTAAGGAAAATTTCTATGTAGATGATGGTCTTGGAGGATCAAACTGTTTAAGTACTGCAATCGAAACACAACAACAGCTCAATTACATTTTAAAACAACATGGCTTCAACTGTCGTAAATGGAGTGCTAATAATAAGCAACTACTTCAAAACATTCCACAAGATGACCGGGAAGTAAATCTTGATTTTAACAGCACACAGAAGGAATATATTAAAACTCTGGGTCTAATATGGCATAAAGGTAAAGGTAAATATGATTACTAAACGCACAGTTAGTTCCGATTTGGCAAAACTTTTTGATCCTGTTGGCACCAATTGTTGTGAAAGCAAAGATATTTATTCAACATTTATGGCAGATGAAATTGACATGGGACGTAGCACTACCTGAAGATCTAAGCTCAACATGGTCAAATTTCCGGGAAAGTCTAAACTCATTAAACAACCTTCAAATAACACGACACGTGTTCAAGGATAACATCCCATTAGCTACACAGCTTCATATCTTTGCGGATGCATCCGAGAAAGCGTTTGGGGCAGCAGCTTACATTCGATCAACGTTTAAAGGTGACAGAATAATAACAAAGTTACTCTGTGCAAAATCTCGCGTATCACCAATCAAAAAACAAACCTTACCAAGATTAGAACTTTGTGCAGCACTTCTAGTTGCAGAATTAGCTCTACGCCTTCGAAAGGTTATGCAAGTGAAGAGTTTACCAATTTTCTTATGGACAGTCTCTGAGATTGTGTTGTCATGGATCAGTGATGCCAAGAGTAGGGAATTTTCCCTTTTTGTAGGGAATTTATTGGAAAATTTTAAGAAAAGGGAAAATAGGACAGATTTTTCATTTTAAGGAAAATGTAGGGAATTTTTAATACTTTGCTTTTTTCCTTTTTTATTACGATGTAATTACGTAAAGTTTCGCAATAATTACAGCCGCATTTCGCCAATAACTCGCCGAATGTTGTGTTGCAAGTGTTCAATCGACTCTGGCTTATCGGCATACACAAGTGACTTGACATATCGCCAGAGAAAATAATCTAATGGAGTTAGATGGCACGATCTTGATGGTCAACTAAAACAAATTACGGGAATTTTTCTATTATTTACAAAAATGTAAATATTATACATACATATAAAAATTTAAATTTCAAATTTTGTTACAGTCGGGCATGTTCTGAAAAACACATTTTTCAAATCACATGCGATTTTAAAAGTATTAATGGTCATGCAGATATTTTTTCACTCTTTTTTTGAATTTTCCTATTGCATATATCTTTTATGAAAGAAATTATCGTATATGATTTTGAAAACGTCTGTAGGGCCATTATTGCTTTTGAAATCACATGTGATTTTCAGAACATGCCTGAGTATTACGCGAGATACATATTTCATACAGACAGAAAACATCTTTCTTTACGTAATATCTGGAGACAACGAAAGGCAAACAAATGTCTGATTTTCCTGGAAGATTTTGTATGAAAAAACAAAAACAAATTTGAATTTTTGTTTTTATGTTTTATACATATATAAATTAAGACTTTAAGAGTAATTAATTAAGCTATTTTAATTATTCAACCTTTGGTTCATTCTACCTTTCCGAGGTTCCATTTTTTAACTATGAACATCGTTAAACAAGGTCTTACTGCAGCAAAGTTCAAATTTGACAGTCTTCAATCAACCATAAATGAAATAGTAAAAAACGAAAAATCACGCAATGAAGAATTGTACCAATTCAAGCTTGCTCACCTGTTCAACATGTTTATGCAACTATCACTTATTGCAAACAATCTACAAAAAACGCAAGCATGTATCTTAGACACATTAACTGATACCCATCATGGAAAAATCAACCCCTTGCTTTTAACTCCATTGCAGCTAGAATCCGAGATACATCAACTCAAAACGCATATGCCTGAATCGTTGATGTTACCAGTATCTGAAAATGACTTGTTAGAGTTTTATAAGTTAATAAAGGTAAAAGGTGGACTCACCCAGGAACACGTGGTATTCAGTATAACGCTACCATTAATAGAGCAGGATAAATTTAAAGTGTATAATTTAATTCCTGTCCCTAATGCAGTTAACAACACAATGCTAGCGATAGAAACATGTAGTCCTATCTTAGCGGTAGACACAGACCGAAGACATTATTTTCTGTTATCATCCGACCAACTTAAGTCATGTAACATCATCAGAAAGGACATATTCATATGCTACAATATTCAACTGGAATATAACTTCGGAGCAGATAGGTGTTCATGTGAAATTAACTTATTTTACAACATTACTACTCCAAATTGCAACCTACAGAAGCTCTCGGCCAGTGTAACGTGGACACCATTAAATCATAAAATCCAATGGATATATTCATCATCATCAACCACACAAGTAACAACAGTTTGTGGGAAGGAAATTACAACCTTTTATCTTGAAGGATCTGCATTATTAACTATTAGTCCAGATTGCATCCTTAAACATGATCATATCCATATGACCGGACAACAATCGCTATCAATAATTACTAGGTCATCATACACAAGCCTGGCAAACATTTCAGAACTTTCATATCAAGATCTTGCAAATGGTAACAATATTAAAAGAGCCAATTACACACTCATGTCAGACCAGATTTCGCTACAACTCAATAAAATAAAGGGTTTGCAACAAAGGTTAGAAACAATAAACAACTCAAATTTTCAACATCATTCAACTTCAGAACATGGAGTTACAATTGCATATTCTGCATTAATCGTCAGCATAATAGGCATAATACTGGCCTCAGTTATAGCTGCAATACGTCGAAAATCTAGTACCATTGAACCAAAGAAGATGACACATCCATCTGATTCTACTCCGCAACCACATCCACGCCAGAATTTCACAATTCAAGTTTAAATTTAATGCATTTTTTAATTGGCTCCTCGTCAATTCCGGGGAGAATGTACTTTTATTTTTATTATATTAATTTGTTTGTCACTGTATTATTTAAAAATTACAAAACATACATACATTTTACTTAAATTATGTCAACTTAAATTAAAACTGCAACGCATGCATTGTTTTTTAATAATTACAAAATACATACGTTTAAATCAGTTTGAGTAATAAAATTCCACTCAACTTCTTAACTATTTTTGATGATAAGTTTATATTTATTTCCACATTATAAAGCATGTCAATTAATTAAGTAATTTTAAATATTGTATAAAAGATGAATAATGACACAAATAAATCGCATTGATTCTACAGTCTTCATACACAAACCACGTCTCCTTATTTTATAATCTTTATAGTGTAAATTCTGACGAAACGTTTGAATTTAATTCCACTAGATTTCCTATTTGTTCAAAGTTCTTGCTTAATTTTTTTAAAAAGTCTGTTCATTTCAATTTTATCGGCATTTTCTCTGTTTAGCATCCATCGTCGTCTAAAAAAATTACCATTCGTGATCAGCATTCTGATATGTGTAGGTAGACGTTTGGTTTTGTGCAAAATAGTTCTTGGTACACTTATTTCGGTGGCATTCTTAATTATATGTTTAAAGTTTTCGATCCTGATGTTTATTTCGTTTTTATTCGTACATTCGGAATCGGTTTCTGAAATGTTAATATTAATATGCTATTTGAATTGAGCCCAGTTAACTCTACTAAAGTCGTATACCAGATTCGTGGTGTGAATATTTGATACATAAAGGTTTATTTTAACCGGTAGGTGTTCGGAGATTAACTCATTCAATACAACAGGTTCTGAAAGTTTCATTGGTATATTGGTCAGAAAAAACTCTTAAAGTTGATGATTCGTGAGATTCGTTAGAAGGTACATATGTAGGGTCACATGGGTGCTTAATCCAAATGTTATTGATTTCAATTTTCTGTTGAAGAATATTTCCCCAGCAGTTGGCACGCATGCATCCCCATGATCGATGTTTGCTGTTGAAATCATCCCCTAGAATAAAATGGTCATTAGTACGAGTTAGCTTTGAAATATCAGCAGCAAAGTTGTTCTTTTTAATGCCGTCACGTACAGAAGCCCCTCCAGAGAATGAACATTGATTTCGAATTCTCTACATTATTTCTAAACGAACAATGACTTGATAGACAACTCGAATGAAAACGTAAATGTCTTCTTACAAAATTCGATTGCTGTGCTACGAATGTGTTGTTAGCATTGAGAATGAAATGTTAAAATCAGTCACTTGTGGTTTTGCTTTCGTAACAAAATTTTAAGATTTAATAAAAATAAATATAAGTTAAAAATTGGCAGGAAAAAGCAGTCCAACAATTTAAATTCGCTTGGGCCTCCCTAACGTCTTTGAAACAACAGCAGCAGGTTTACATGTATTAGTTAAATCAACAATATGAAAGAAAATATTTAAAAAAATTAATAATATGAGTCTTTCAGTGGATAAAGGGAATGAGTCCAAAAATTTGAAATGGAGAAAAACGACAGAACAGTTGACGTTGACTTTAAAACTAGTTGTTACAACAAAACTCAAAATTAAAATTGCAAAATTAATTATTAGGGCTTATTTTACAATTTGTAAATATATAATGTTAGTATGTAAGTGTATGTGTTCACAAAACCTGTTAATATGATGCAAATACGTTTTTTTGATAAGAGTTTCAGTGGAAAAAGGGAACAAGTCCCTGGTAAATAGGTATGTCCGCTTACTAAAAATTTCATTTCAATCGGCTTGCTTTTATATCAGTACTTTGAACTAATTTGAGTAAACTTAAGACAGTTTTGATATTTCTATTTTGTCCAATACAATTCAAAGAACACAAAAAATTGGCAGGTAGCGAAAGCTCGAAGAGAGACAAGAAATAGAAATAAATAAGAGTGATTAAAAGGAAAGTTAACAATGACGATGAATAAATTAATGCAATATAAATGTAAGCGTGGACTTATTCCCTTTTTCCACTGAAAATAAAAATTTTGTGTTTCGTACAAAAAAATGTGTTTTCCGTTCAAATTTCAAAACAAAATTTTTGTCATACATTGTTAGTCATAAAAGGAAGTGTATCCATGCTAAATCTCAAAAACGCAAAAAATGGACTCATTCCCTTTATCCACTGAACGACTCATATGTACTCGTACATACGTAAGCTAATGAGAATTAAAGTGAGTGCGAATGAGAAATCCAAATTGGTTCGAATTCGAGCGAGTTCCTTTCATTCGCTTAGGTTTACTTTCTTAAATCAGAAATAGGCTATTAATTTGTAAAAAATTTTGGATAAATTCATTATTTTTTATTAAGAGGCTACTATTTGAACAATTTATTATTCTTTGTTCTCCATCTCATCCGCGTTCTTTGTTCGATTTTACCACTTTTGACAGATACTAGTGAATGGGAATATCATCTATTTAACCGTATTATTTAACGAATTAGTTCCACTTATTGATTTTTACAAGTTAAATTGATTTTGAGCACACCAGGTTAAGCTAGTATTGTAAAATATAATAATACTGAAAAAAAATTTTTGGTAACATCATTTCTTCTTTTTTTTTAGAGAAAATCTACGAAATGGTCAGATGGCCTTAATATGCTTTGTGTCAACTTTAGTTGCTATAACTCCTACAAACTTACATTTGTTTTTCAATTGCAAAAAGAAAACTTTCTTATATGCACTGGTTAACACATCCTTGTCTTTTTTCCTTTTTTCGTTTCAAGTAAGTAAATTAATTTTAAGCATATTTTGGTATTAAGTTACTGTAAGAAGCTAAAAATATTTCTTAAGGCTAAACAAATAAAGACACCTTAAAATTTAAGGCTTAAATATAGTGAGCTTGACACACGCTGCACAGTGGCGTGAAATTAAAAAGGAGCGGTAATAAATCCGTAACTTCTTAACAAATCAATGCATAGAAGAAGTCATAAACTTTTCAAATATTGTAATTAAAAGCACCTTGTTGTAACACAGCGTGGTGTAGAAGCCGTCACAGTTGTCAACACCGTGTGTCAAAATAGGAGTTGTAACTTGTAAATCATAACCGATTAGAAGTTACGGATTTATTACCATGTGCGCTGTAACAAGCTGAACAGCATACTGGTAAAGCTAATTAAGGTACGCTAAATTCAATAGCACTATATCACAGAACGCAATACAGTCGATTATATAATACAGGGTGTCCACAGGGAAGGTGTACTACTTTGTTTTGGCAGTCGTAAAGTAGACTCGTGGCAAATTTATTATGGAAAAATATTCGATAAACCAACGCGTTTTAATCGTTAAAACATTTTATCAAAATCAATCATCGATTACTGTGACGATGAGAAAGTTACGAAAAATTTTTTGGAGAAACAACGTGCCAAAAAACCCACTATTTATCGTGTCGTGAATGATTTCGAAGAAAAAGGGTCTGCAGGTGATAGGCCCAAGCATGGATCACAACGTACTGCAAGATCGGCTGAAAACATTACTGCTGCTCAAGAAAGTGTTCAAAATAATTCATCAACCTCAATTCGACGCCGTGCTCAGGAGCTTGGTCTTCAAAGAACAACTTTGGCCACAATTTTACACAAGGATTTGCATTTGTTTCCATTTAAGATTCAGTTGACGGAAGAGCTTCTTCCACAAGACCATTTATGCCACCGTACAAATGCCAATAGGATGTTACAGCTCGCTCATGATAACCCCGATTTTCATGAAAAACTCATAATGACTGAGGAGGCACAAATGAAAATGATTGGATATGGGAATAAAAAGAATAGTCGGTTCTGGGCAAAGGAAACCCCTCAAATTATTAATCAGTCACCTATTAAAAGTGACAGTCTGGTGTGAAATTTGCTCAGGAGGAATCATTGGACCTTACTTCTTTGAAAATGAAAACGGCGTAACAATAACTGTGAATGGGAGCGATATCGTGATATGATTGAAAACTTTTTAACCCCACAACTGCATGATTTGGGCTTGATTAACATGTGGTATCAACAAGACGGTGCCACATCGCATACAGCCAGGATTACAATGAAATGGTGATGTTGATTGGACTCCATGGTCGCCTGATTTGACTGCTCCGGACTTCTTTTTGTGGGGATATCTGAAAAACAAGCTTTACGCAAACAAACCAGAAAGGGTTAAGCAACTCAAACAAAATATTCGTGATGAAATTAAAGAAATACCACGTGAAATGTGTGAGAATGTAATGAAAAATGTTCTCAAAAGGCCCGCATTTGTGAGGCTAGCAGAGGCGGATATTGCAGCATCTCTGGGTATGTACATACGTTTTGTATGGGGAATGGCATGTCGTTAACATAAAAATGCTAATATCTACCTCGTTTCTTGGAATTTCTGTATTATTTTTTTATTTTGTTAGAAATAGACAAACGGTTCAACAATTTTACTATAACTAGTTTCACCCTTACAGTCATTGTTTGTTGAAAGAAGTCGTTGTATAGGTAGACAGACGTATATATAATTTATATATACATATATATATATAAATATATATATTAGACTGGCCGTACGATGTATGGCTTGTTTTTTTTTTTTGGAAAATAAAATTTTATTTTTTCTTAAAATGTTTGTTTTGATATAAAAACAAACTCCAGAAATTTTCAGCCAAATCCGATGATGCCTAGTGGTGCCTAGTTGACCTTGAAGTTTACTACGCCAAAAAGTTTTTTTTCTTATGCGTTGCACAAAGTTTGTTCTTACTTTGACTAAAAAAAAATGTGCAACAGATTTAATTTTATTATATTATTACTATTAAATTTGTTATATACATATAATTCATTCAAGGAATAGCTTTTTTCTATTCTCTTTTAATTACTCTCTCTTTCGCTCCAAAAAAAACAATACATAATTGTTAAAAAAAAATTAAAGCAAGTTGAGATGATGAGAAACATGCTGCAAAAAAGAAATACAAAGTCTAAAAGAACTGATTACCGTTATTTAGATGATCTTAACAAGCATGTAAGCTTTGCGTTTCATTACTAAGTAGAGTCTGTGAAGTGACAGTGAATATAAGTGAAAATTAAAAAAAATAGTAAAGAATAAAAAAAAATAACAAATAATGGCATTAAAAAAACAACTGAGATCTGGAGATGATTTAGTGTTGTTCATAGGAAAATGTAAAAATGAAATTTTGGGTGCAAAATTACCGTCAGTGAAGCAGGTTCTTCAATTTTTTTTTATAAAATGCGTATGGAAAACTATTCTTTAAAAAGCAGTGCAAAATTGACAATTGCAGTTGTTTCTGATTTTTGGAAAAGAGCCAACATTCCGATAATATCAGAACAAAACTCTATTAAAGCCTTGGAGAGAATATATGAGAAATGGAGAAATTTGCAGAAGAATGCCAAGTCCAAGTATGAGAAGCACCGGAAAAACGAAGAGGAATTTGTGGATCACATTGAAAATTATATATTTGACATTGCAACGTCAGATGCACTTGCGGTAATGAAGATCCAACAGGATAAAGACTTTCTTGTTCTTCAAAGGCAAAGAGGTCGACCAGGAAGTATGTCTGGTGTAGATGTAAAAATGGTGGAAAAACAGAAACGAAAAGAAAAGCGTTCTGATATATTAAAAATGCGCGTTCAAACGTATCGCGAGAAAAATGTTTATTTAGGTAATTAAGATTTTTATTGAATTATCATGCTTTTTTTATTTTTTCTTGAAATATCAGAGCAAATATCTGCTATGGATATTTCAGGTAGTACTGAAAGTAGCGAAATGGCGTATTCTGTGGTTGATCAAAATGTATCAATTGATATAGCAGACGATGAACCGACCGTCCTAACACAAGGTCAACAATCGCGTGGAAATATCCATTTTATTGATGATAGAATGCTGGCAAGTATGGACAAATGCAAAATTAGTACGAGAGATGCCATGCATTTAATTACTGCAACAGCAGCTGCACTATTACGAAAAATTGAGGGAGTCGATCCAACTTCCACAGCAATAAAATTGGACGCTTTAGTCCTCAATCGCACCACTATTCAGGCGATGAGGAGGGATTATCGCCGCAAACAAGCTCAGCAGATTCTGGAAAGTTTCAATGTAAATACTAAAAAATCTTTTTTTGTGACTAGTTGTATAAAAATAATATTTTTTTTTAATTTTTCTGATTCAAGATACCTGAAGTATTTGTCCTTCATTGGGATGGCAAACTACTTCCAGAAGTAAAAGGCAAAGAAAAATCAGAGCGACTAGCTCTAGTTGTGACTGGCAAAAATGTGGAGAAACTGCTTGGAATTCCAAAAATGCAAGACTCCTCTGGTGAAAGTATAGCTGATACAATATTTAACTTGTTGATAAAATGGAAAATGGACAATTTAGTCGAAATAATATCTTTTGACACAACAGCAAGTAACACTGGCATTAATAAGGGTGCAGCCTACTTATTAGAAAAGAAATTGAAAAGGGACTTGCTGTTTCTTCCATGTCGTCATCACATTAGTGAATTGTTGATAAGAGCTGTCTTCGAACTAAATTTTGGTAAAACTGCTGCACCAGAAGTTCTTATTTTTAATCGCTTCTCCAAGTTTTGGCCAAATATTAACCAAAATAATTTTAAGAGTGGAATATCGGATGAGGATGTAGAAAAACTTTTTACGGTGGGTGAATTAGAATACCACAAAATATTTTGCCTTGAGGCATTGAAATCTCAATACGTTCGGGCAGATTATAAAGAAGTATTGCAAATTTCATTGCTTTTTATTGGTGAAAAAGCACCAGGCTTTTCGGGATTCCGTGCACCTGGTGCAACAACGCATGCTCGATTTATGTCGAAAAATATATACTGCTTTAAAATGTTTCTGTTTCGTGAGCAATTTAAACTAACGACAGCGGAATTAAATAGCTTTCGTAACATTTGTGTATTTTTGACGCGAATTTACGTTCCGTATTGGTTTGGATGTGTCAAATCTGTGAATGCACCAAGATTAGATTTGCAACTTATAAATGATGAAACTGCATATTATGATACAAATATTTCCATCATTTTGTTAAAAAAAATTATCAATCATTTATGGTATTTGAGTGAAGAAGCTGTTGCTCTGTCTTTCTTTGATGACCAAATCCCTTACGATATAAAACTAAAAATGGTTAATGCCCTTGGTAACAATGAAGAATTATATGAAGAAGATATTTCGAAAAAAAATTAAAACTACAATAGAAGATGTCAGAGCGTATACTGAAAAAAATTTGAGCGATTTCGTGTCTGCAAAAACAAAAAGATTCTTCACTCGATTGCAAATTGATTGCAGTTTCTTGCATTCGGATCCGGTAACGTGGAAAGATAGAGATGATTTTTGCGCTGGAAAAATTATTTGCGAAAATTTGGCCGTTGTCAACGATGCAGCCGAAAGGGGAGTTAAATTGATAACAGATTTTAATCGAGCGCTAACGTATGACGAGGAAGACAAGCAATATCTGTTGCAAGTGGTGGAACATTATAGGAAAATACATCCGTCTCACACGAAAAGCTCCCTTGTAAACCAGGTATTTTAATATACATAACTCAAATAAATACATATTTCTAAAATCTACCGTTTATTGGTGAAAACGTTATTTCTTTATGTAGGTTTCCCTATAATGCACATATTGTAAACTTCAAGGTCAACTAGGCACCACTAGGCATCATCGGATTTGGCTGAAAATTTCTGGAGTTTGTTTTTATATCAAAACAAACATTTTAAGAAAAAATAAAATTTAAATTTCTAAAAAAAAAAAATTACGGCCAGTCTAATATATATATATGTATGTATATATATATATATATATACCTACGATTATATATATAAGTAGAAACATGTATTGATGCAGAAATTTCATTCTTTCAAGTATCGTCAGCAAATTTACTTTACATTTGTGATGATTTTTGTGGAAATAAAAAAAATATTAAAAGTGGAATGTCAGATGGTGAATTTCTTAATCCACCGCAACTGAGCGCAATTTCGTACAAAGAACAACAAGCATATATTCGTCAAATGCTTGAAGAGAGCCAAGAAGTAACAAGGGACCACGATTCAATAGTTGGTAACGAGGGTTTAGGTGATATTAGTAATGATGACTCAGACGTTGAAGAAACCACGTTACCAGAATATGATCAAGAGGACGACATGAGGATGAAGAACTTGAAGATGCACCAATTGAAACTGGCGACTGTTTTACTGCCGGAGATGGTAATGTTTGGCCTTCGATACAACCACAACCTCTAAGATTCCTTACGCACAACATTCTAAAAAAGTGCAGTCTCTGGACCAGTACGGGCAACGCATGGTTTGACCATTGCAGAAACGTTCCAATTGATAATGTCAGAGGAAATATGCGACATAATTATTCGTGAATTAAATCGGAAGGCAAAGCAATTCTATGATATTGACAATGCAAAACATCCAACAAGAGAACCGAGGTCGTGGATTCCTATACAAAAAGTGAATTTGATGATTATTTGGGCCTACTTTTGCTAAGTGGCTTTACACATTTTGGTTACGTGTATACGAAAGATTTGTGAAAAACTACGAAAAATTTGGGAAATAAGCCGCTTTATACGTTTTGAAAACGGAAACACAGGCCAGCAACGCAAGCAAACTGACAAAGCAGCAGCAATATCGAAAATTTTTTTATGTTTAACACCTGTCTTCCTAGATATTACGTGGCAGGAGCCAACGCCACCGTAGATGAACAATTGTATGTTTATCGTGGTGGAACTGGCTTCACGCAATACATACCATGAAAACCTGCCAAATATAAAATAAAAGTGAGGTGGGTGTGCTACTCCATTTCGTCATATCCATTTTAGGGACAATCAATGTTGGTGAAAACTGTTAAAAATCTAAATAACTAATTTTAATTTATTTAATGTCATTATTTTTCGAAAAATTTTGTTGTTAGAGGTTTTTTTAATCCAAAGTGATTATTATTTTGGCTAAAGTTCGTAACATTTTTAGTCAGAAAGAATTGGACATGAGACAATAATCCAAAGCAACAAGGAACAATTTTAACACCAATTAATTTCAACTTACACTGCAGAAAAGAAAGAACGTTGTTTTTCGGGAGCTTCTACACTCCCATCATCAGTGTTCATGTGTGTTTCCATGTATCCGCCGTTGTTTAGGTGGCTCGGTTGAATGTGATTGATAACATAGACAAGTGCTTGTCCGAATTTAGTACAAAGCGGCGCATAAATAGATGGCATTTGGCTTTCTTTTATAATATTGTAGACGTTTCTGCGTTTGCTGCATACGTAATATACATTGACAACAACACTCACCTGAAGGCATCTACTCGTACAAGCCGCCGTAGGATGTTTTTGCATCAGTAAGCGAGCAACTATGCAAGCTGGAAATGGAGGGAAGTGGGAATAACAGCAGAATATCCGGAGTTTTTTCAACGCGGAACGCCATCGAAGCCATGAAAGGTGGGCCCATCGGAGTTGTGGATGCTGAGGTACATGAGGCGGAGGAACGTGATAGCACTGGCCGCCTAAAAGTAAAGGGGAATTTGCATGCGTTTTACTATATATACCCAGGTATGTATTCTGCTGTAAGGATGCAAATGTAAATGGGGATTATCTTCCAAACGGATTATCTAATCCTAACCAAACTCGGGACTATAGCGTAAAACAGTTTAGGGTAGGACATCACGATATTTCAAGTCGAAAAGCTCAGAAAACGCAAGACATATCCAGGTATGTTGCCGTGGACATTAAAGTTAAATAAAACATTTATCAATATAAGATCCATTCTCTTTCATTTAATCTAAAATTATAAATAAACAAAGTAGTATACCTTCCCGGCGGATACGTTGTATTACGCTACATTCAGCTACAAAGTAGTGCTTCTGATTTCTTATGTAATCGCCTAAAATTTTTCCGAGTTGAAGCGCAGCAAGATGCGAATATGGGGTAAAAAGTACATTCCTTATTGGTTCGAAGTGTTTTATCGCTTCGTTAATTTTATGGTTGTTTATTTTTGTTTTACGTTCAAGCTATGGTGCTGACTTTTACCAAAAAATATACGATCTGAAAAGTAATTATTTAGGCACGAGGACAATTTATATTTTAATAAAATATGTTCAATATCTTGGAAGTTATAACCATTTAAAATTGCTTCCAACACAAACATAAAACACATACACGAGCAAACATGGAGGTTTTATTTTTAATTACCCAGTTAAAAAATATATATGGACACTAAGCGTGTGCCCAACGGTATCTATTGTAAGTAATTTTTTTATACTTCTGAGGTAAATAAAAATTAACTAGCCTTGGGGGCTAGTAGAATCTTTGACACAACATAAAATTTTTGACAAGCAGCTAGTTATTAGCATGGTACCATAAGACAAGGTAAAATCAGTGTCGTTTATTGTTCTTCAAGAGTTTTGCGTTTCAATCTCTCGCGTGCGATGCGTGGTTGGCGTCGATTAACTGTAAAGAGTACAGTTTTCCAGAAATCACATGCGAAAAAATTAAAAAAAATATATATATTATAACGTGGAGTACCAAACTAAACTTAATGAATACGGAAGGAAAAACTGTCACGAGGTTGTAGGTCGATGAGAGTTCCCGGGGAACCTAATCAAATTTTGGTGGCGGTATATCTCATAGAGTCAGCCAAGTAAACCTGCTATCCTTCGAATCATCAAAGGGGAATGCAGTAATTTAAAATCAGAATACGAAGAAGATAAAACTACCGCCGTCATTTTTGAAAATTCGATCTCATATGTAGTTGCACATTGAAAAATGCATTGTTTATTCTAATTTGCGATTGTAAAGGCCTCTTTAGATGACCATCGAAATTTTGAATGTATCACAAATGTAAATGTACCGTAAATATTTGTGCACTTAAAAAATACTTAAAATCGTGTCATGTGTTTTTGACATATATAAAAACATATTTATTTATTGATATGAAACACTGATGGGAGTTCAATATGTCCACAGTATTTCTGATTGTGTGGAAAAAGTACGAAAACTATTTAAATGGTAACAAAACATTATTTTATACATTTTAAATTGTACCTTTATTTATATTGCTATTGTTGTTGGTATTATAATTATCCACAACTAATTTTTTTGTACCCCTGTTTGTATGTATGTTCGTACATAAATATATACTTACTTATCCGCGTCCAGTCCTTTTTCCATCAATTTCAATCCCTTCCGTCTCCTTAATCCCACTTTTAAGGTCAAGGTAGTAGACAGCAGTGGTGAGAATCTATATGGCTAGTGGTTAAAGAAACTAGTCGCTAACAGCTTCTCTCTGACGCTGATGGCAAAGGTCAGTTGTAAGTTTAGCCTAGTCCGCGCAAGCAGTCACTGTAGGATGTAACCTGTTTATTTGTATTGTAAATATTTTATTTTTTGGATCAGTGTAGTAGCGTAGCATGCATGAAGTATGGGGGCCGTTATGAGAGTAAGGTATGGTGATGACCAGAAATCCCCAGGATGTGGTCGGTTCTTTTAAGAATCCCCGCAAGGAGATCACAAATGCCGTTTTCTTAAAACAAAAATTTTACATCGTAGTGATGATACAATAATTCCTAATAAACCCACTATTTAAAAATATCATTATATTCCAAATTTTCAATAAGGGGAAAAAATTTTGCACCTTTCATTAGAAAAGTCTCCAGAGAGGATCAACCCTCCACGTCAATGATCCTGATGGAATGAAGGATCAGTGTCGAAAAGTGTCACGTGGTGGAGAACACATTACTCGACGAAATCTTCAGCGTAAAAGGAAAGGACGAGATGGTGTGTATAGGGACAGGCTGGGCAAAAGGCGTCCAAATTGTCAACTGTGGCAACCAAAAAAAATAGGGGGTTTTTAAAGGCCCCCTTTGGCTTTGCTTGTCCTGAAGCCGGCTTTAATGTTATACTGGCGTCTAAGTTGAAACTGAATCCGGTAGCCATGGCATGGTTACTTCCACTTCTCAAACCGGTGGAGGGTTACTGACCAGCCAGAATGTGGGACTCGATACATGCTAGTGGAAGCTGATAGCTTCACTGCATTGTATTTATGTTGCGGTCTATCAGATTTAGGTTTCCTAAAACTGTATATTACAGATACCATTAATTACTGTTATTGTTGTTATTACTGCTATTATTAGTTTTCTTATGTGTGTAATAATTCAACTATTGTTTTTTGCAGGTTCATGAAAAATCAATTTTATTGGCGGCAGTACCAGTTTGCCTTATATTTAAAATGATGCCTGGCAGCATACTGTGTTTCCTAAAAATTTCAACTTTAAGTGTGTTACCCTTATTAATAAAAGATAATTTACGTACTTTATACTTTTGTATGCTTATTTGTTATTTAATAATATATAAATATTTAATACAATTGGTTTATAGCAAGGAGAAGAAAATTCAATACTACTTAGAAATTTTTATGGACTTATTTGACATAGTCATTTTAACCACGTCATTTGCAACATTAATTATTCCATGTCCTGAAAAGCTGCCTTATTTATGGCCATTTGTAATTTCATTTTTTTGTTGTATATTTTTTATAATATTCTTATGTGAATCAAATTTTTTTCAATATCATAAATCTCTTATATATTATAAAAATTTAAAAAAAATATATTTGAAATATATGTATTAATAAAAGATCTGCAGATTAATGTAAAATGTTTTATTTTCAATTTGGGGTGTTTTTCAGATGTATTGAAATGTTCTTTTATTCATACTAGGTCACTCACCAATCTCATCATACAAACAAATCTCGTAGTAAGAACTGGTTATTTTGGAACCCTTGACTATTTTAACACGTCTTTATCAACTTTTTTTGTTGCATGTCGATTAAAAGATAGTATAAATCGTAGCATCATAAGTGCACTTCCTGAGGGAGCACTGGCAGACTGTGATAATTTTTGATAATTTCGAATTTATTTTTAAAAGTTCCCAAACATTCGTTAAATACATATGTTATTCGGTTTTAAACTAACTTCATCGCGTGTCGTTTGTGTGTTTGTTTACTTGGCTGTGTACATTGCTGTTGGTATGGAGGCAGAGAAATATTTTGTTGTATTAATTTTGTTAATAAGATTTTATTTTTGCTCTTCTATATATTTGATTCTGTTTTTATTTATGTATATTTTTGATTCATAATTTGACTATACAGTTAAACATTGCATAGTATTGATTTTATTTGTTTATTTTATTCATAAATATTGTATTTATTGGCATATATCTTAGAGCTCGCAAAAAATAATTGTTGCTTATGTAAACAAAATTTGAATTTCATAATTCACATCCGGCAACACTGCCTTGAGTTGTTAACAACGTGTTTTTTTTTTTGCTCGCGGATAATAAAATTTTTTTTTCTTTTTAAATAAATTAATATTGTTATTTACTATGAATGGTCAGAAAAGGAAGAATTTTTGGGGTCATTGCCCAAGATAAATGACGGGCCTTACACCAGCAACAGATTTCATCTGCTGTCTGTAGGAATTGCAGATTCTAATTCAGGTCAACCAAAAGCAATAAAATCTGTATGGAAAAAGCCATTAAGGTATCATTAAGAGGTCACCCAAAAGCCATAAATCATAATTTGTGTTAATAAATTGTCAATTAGGGGATACTAAAGTTAATGATGTGTATTTTATATGTAATTAATGGTTTTGTTAAAAAAGTCATAAAATTGAATGAGGGTGGGGATCGTGAATATGTCAATGTAGTATGTAATTTATGGTTTTGTATGTGGATCAATGAACATTTTGGATATGTTAAAGGGCGTTGAAGTGATTGTGGTTGTGCTTGGTGATTGAGGTGGGGGTGGAATGATGTGAGTGTTGTTGCAGTTTTGAATTTCTCTGCCGCACACAAAAAAGGAAAATTGTGGAGAATTGTGTTAATGAACCAGTTATGATTTTTTATTTATATTTGGTAATTTGTAGTTTGAAATGAAAAGGGTGATAAGGTGAAGATTTGATTTTTAGTTGAATGTTTGGATTATTTCCCAAGTGCAAGAACAGTTTTAATATAAAAAAATTTAGGCTATGTTGATAAGTTGGAGCAATGAACTTGTGAATGTATGTTGATGATTTTCTGTTTGTTAGAATGAGTTGTATAAATTTCGTTGAAGTATTTTTTTTTAGTTATAATCATGTCATTGATTTTTGTAATATGTTGTTGTTGTAAGAAAGTGTGTATTGGTTAGGAAATTCGTAGGCAGACCGACAGACTGATTGAATGTCAACAGAAGTAGAGGATAGAGAATTTGTTTTCCAGAGATAGGCGTATTTATAGTATATAAAGCGCAAAGCGTGTTAAATTTTTTTCTCATTATTCAAACAAGTGTGAAAATAAGTAAAACTCTTTTAATATAAAAAATAAAATTCGTGAACTTTAAAAAAAGAAAAACATTGAAGTGAAAATAAAAACTGGTGAAAATGAATTAATCTAGCAGAACCCTTTTCATAACTTTGGAAGATGAGAACTTCTCACAAATTTCACTTGTTGAGTTTGTGAGGTTATACTCCGGCAACAGGGAAAATATCTCCGTAAGCCCATTGTCAATAGACTTTACGGACGACGACGTGCCTGCCAATATATCAATAAATGATATTTTTAATATCAATTACGATGATAATGATGATGATAAGATCCCCAAAAACCAAATGTCATATTTTTATAATGGCAACTTCAAAAAGGAAGAAGAGTTCGATGAAATGATGAGCGAGTTTGTTGAGGATGAAGAAGGAGACAGGTTGTTGGTGACTCTTAACTACACAAAAGAAGAGGTCGATAAATTTTGAAAAATCTCACTTTGACCTCAATCGAGTCAATATGTATGACCGAACCCCACTAACTTTAGAGGGCCGACCCACCTATGCCAGTGGCACACCCCTGGAACCACCCCTGCTTTTATGCTTAAATAACAACATACATGTGTGTATGTATATACAAATATATATAATATATATATATATATATATATATATATATATATATATATATATATATATATATATATATATATATGTATATATAATATTCGTAGTTTTTTCTCCCCTTTTTATAAATTGCATTCTTGGAGAGAATTGTTTAGAAGGGGTAAGAATTAAGAGTTTAAATTTAATATTGAGTTATTATTGAAAGATAACTGCTTGTAATTTTTGCTTGTGAGTATTTCTCAATTTAATTTGTGCTACGTGAAATATCTATAAATTGATAATTAGCAGACTAAAATTTCACAGTTTAGTATAAATTACTTAGTGATGAACACCAATGAGGAATTAATTTCTAATTTTAATAAATTAAACGCACGGCAGAGACTTAGTGTCAAGGATATGATACCGATGGAAGAGTATCATATAACTACAGCTGAACGCTTAACTACAAAGCATGGAGAAACTATTGTTTTAGAATTGGGGACAAGGATATTGAAATCTTATCTAAGAGAGCATATCTCATCTCTAAATTTCCTTTGAGTAACGATAACGAAAGTTACCTGTGTAGGCTAGAATTAAAGCCAGTTCCCCCTATGAGGGACTATTATCCCTTTAATACACTTAAATAGAAATTATTTTAAATAAAGTTAATATAAAATCTTGATCATTTGTTTTAAATGCATTTCAATTCAACTCAAGATAAAAAAGGTGGGTATGATAACTCTATATTCGGTTTTAAGCGAAATCTTAATCAAGAAAGATGGATTCTATTAAACAGTTTTTACTAGAGTTTGGAGATATAATTTTCGATGAACGTTTGTCGTTTATATGTGCATTTAAAAAGGATTATGAGAATTTCAATGAAAATTTGCCTTGTCCTCATGATAGTTCAAATGAAGATGTTGTGGTATGTGTGGATGTTACTTTTTCCACATGAAAAACAAAGAGTAATGACGATTATCGATAAATATAAAAGCTTACTACATCACTTTTCAACGATCGCCGTTAATCAAAACAAAAATGATAAAGATCAATAAGCAAATATTTAAAAATTTTAATTATGTATTCTATATAGTTCAATAAAACAGCACGTACATTTTACATATGTAAAAGAATATGCTTCTTATTTATTAAAAAAAAATAAATATATATATATATATATATTAACATATTATTGGTTTCAATTTACTTAAATAATTTCTTCAAGCTTATTATCAGTATATGGGATAGTGCTTAAAATATTTTCTATATAAAAAGAATATGTAAAGTAAAAATAATATTAGTTGGAAGTTTTTCTTTTGATTTTTTAAGTAAAGTGGTTTAAATTAATACAAAACGGAAAATAAAATGAAAATTTTTTTCCAATCAGGACGGAAACCGCAAATACTTGATCTTGTATTTGAAATGGAGTAATTTAAAACTGAAAGCATCTTGTGGATTTTCAACCATACATGGATTTAATCCGATGATATGGTTACACTACAAATGCAAACATTTTATCGGATTAGACCGGGAGGAGTGGTGACATCTAATGAGTTATAAGGACTATATTAGAAATGTGCTTTCAGAAAGAGAATTTTTAAACTCTGTGAACTTAATTGATAATACTGCTGAAAGAAATACTAAATATACTTTTCAGTATAGATATGGTACCTGCCGTTTGATTATCCAACAAGAAAATCATAAAATTAAAATTGATTTGGATACGCGGCAATCATTAATACGAATTGGATTATTCTTAACATCAGTCCTATGTTGAAATGAAATATTAAGAAGACATGTCCTCCATTTTTATCATAACTACTATATACTAACATGCTTTACTTAAAAAAAGAAAACAATTATAGAGCTATGTGATTGGGATTGATATTAGGGACATAGAAAACGATTTAACTCATCTTTGTTTTGAAATTGAAAAAAAATGCAAAATAAAATTATAAGAGATATAAAAATTCATGGGTTAATTTTAAGAATTGATAATAAATGAGAAATAAAAAAAATTATACTTGTGTTATTATTTTGTATTGGTTTTATTTCAGAAATTTATTAAAAATGTTAAAAAGAAATGACCACAATTAAAGGTATTAATAATCTAATGTCTTCTGTAGTTATAGTTTATATCATTTCCTAAATATTTTAAAACTTCTAGTGGTGGTTGAAGGTTACCATAACTGTCAAAGTAATCCACATTATCACCCTTTTTGTAATATGCAACCCAATGTGTTCCATATCCTGTATTGGAGCCCAAATTAATAATTCCGCATTCTGTCAGACATGGAACTTAAGGAAGTTCATTTCTTATATAAACACCTCTAAAGTGGGGAATATACTGCTTTCCAAAGATTTTCAAATCAATATCTGGTAGAGATCTATTGGGTAGCTTCTTTAGTAGTTTTTTGCAATATTTTTTATACCCTTCACAAAAAAATTTGGAAAGGGGATATATAGGTTTGTCATTCTTTATGTAATTTCTTCATTGTTCATTTAAGACCCCATAAAGTATATATATTCTGGATCCTTATAGATAGAGAAGTCGAATGAGCGATGTCCGTCTGCTACATTTTGGTGTATTAAGAATTAAGGCCTCAACACAACAAAAAGACATAAATTTTATACCATTCTCTTGGAATTTTTCATAAAATTGATAGGTTTGAAAATAACAAGACTCGATCCAATAATTAATGAGATATAGCCAAAAGACTTTTTTGTTATATTTCCTATTCTGTTGTTTTTTATGGCCCCGACTGTCCTGCGGTCAATTTTATGAAGCAGATCTCTTGTATGGAGTTCTACGAAGGTTTAGATTGAAAATAATTGAAGTCGGTCCATTAACGACTAAAATATGAGCAAAAAAATGGTATTCGAAATAATTTTACTTTTAAAAGTATTTTGAAAAAGTTGCATTGGGATTCAATCCAACAACTTACTGGTTGGTAGTCACAAGCACTTCTTATACACCACAGAGCAGTTGTATTTTTCATAGTAGTTTACGCGTTTAAGTACATAATATATCTTATTTATTATAAAATACTAAAACTTCAAATTCTTGATGAAAATTGGTGTGGTTGTTGTAAATTCGCTATTTTTGTCACTCATCCATCCATACTGAAATGCGTCATGGGAACATGTACACATTTTGTGTATACATGTGCATATATTAACAGTCGTAAAGTAAAGATTTGTTGTTTTTTTGTTTGTTTCTTTAAAATTTTTTTGTTCGTTTATTAGTATAATATTATGCATGCGTATTACAGTATTTTTTATCGCTTATATTTTCTTTTCATATATAAATAACCATAATTATTTTTTATATTATTTATATTAAAGAAACGTAATGGATCGTCAAGACACTATGTACCAGTATAGTTTTGTTTTAAAAATGTATTAATTTTTAATTTTTTATGACTATTTGTGATTTCAGAAGAAAGGCAAAATTGATGATTGTATCCTGTTTTATACTTGTGTAATTTTAATTATTTTCTATATTCAGGTGCAGATCGTATTTGTATTTGTACAATGTGATAAAAAATCTTTTGACAATTAAAATGTTGTACTTAGTAACACATAACAAAGCAGAAAAATCTCTTCCCGGCTAGAATTAGATAAGAATTGTTTCTTTCATTCTGTAACATCAGTGAGTTATTCTTCAAAAGCACTTCAATTAATTGCTTTTTCTATAAAATAAAAACAAAGTTTGATGTAAGAATTTAATTTGATATCAAGCTCCAAAATGTAATTAGCAAAGAAACTAAAAAATTGAAAACCCCGCGAAAATAGCGCATATTCTAAAAATTGCAACTGCAATATTGGAAATTATACCCAAAATTTATTAAAAAAAAAATCATATAATTGGCAATCGGCAGCCAAAAATCTTTAAAACATCTATAAAATGCCAAACATTCTTAAAAATATGCGAACACCAGGAAAATTGTATGATTTAATATTGATTAAAAACAACAACATTATAGAGTAAAAAAACTTAAAAAATATAATTTCCATTGTGAAATTAAAAACATTCAAAAATTATAGAGTAAAAAAACGTATTTGGAATAAAAATTTAAAATGCATTTGTATTTTCAATAAAAGTATTGCAAATACCTACTTTCCACAAATTAATATTAAGGTTCTAGATTGCATTATCCAATTGAATAATTTAATGTGGGCTTAATTAAAATGTATTCTGAGAAGAGTTCGCAATTCATCAAATATTTTTCAAACAATCAGTTCCTATCGTACATATCATACATATGAAGTTTGGATTTTTAGATCGGAATGTTTGGGGAAAATTTCCAAAACATTTGTATTGAACCAAAACCTTTATCGTTTGTTCCAACCGCAATGCAGATAAGTAAATGGAAAAGCTAACAAAATTTTAAAAAGACAACCATTAGAATACCACTAGTTTAAATACATACGAACATCAAAGAAAAAATTAAATTAAAATATGTTGTTATATTTTAATATAAAATATTTTCTTACATCGTCAAGTTATTTTTATTTTTGGTATTATTATATTATATTAAATGAAAACGTCGGCAGCTTACTGAATTCATTATATAATTATTTTATCACTCTACGAAATCCTATCTGATAACATATTGGATATTTTTGAAAAATAAACCTTTTATCGTGCATAAAATTGGAAAAACGCAAAAATTAAAAAAAAATGTTATAAATGAGATTGTGCCCTGCTTTTTTAAATAAATTCTGGAACAAACATTTTTAAATAAAAAGTAAAAGTGATAAAAACAATTAAAATGTATCGAAAATTCTAAAAAAATAGCATTGTGTTGTGTTTAGGATTCGAAACCGTGCCACCGGGTAGGGTCAGGCTTCAAATCCTGAACAACGATTTATTATTTTTTTAATTTTTGATACATTTTAGTTATTTTTATTACTTTTACTTTTTATTTAAAAAAGTTCGTTTTTTTTAAAGAATTTTTGATAGCTTTAAATTATTTTCAATATGAAGATAATATTGGAATATTTTAATCATTAGACTACCAGATTTATACAATAGGTGTCGATATTTTTTATCTATTTTGGGAGAATTTCTTCATTATTAAACCTTCTCTTACGTTTCAAATCATCTCTTAGTTTAGTATTTTGTATTTGGAATAGAAAAATTAAAATGCTTTTGTATTTTGAATAAAAGTATTGCAAATACATATTTTCTACAAATTTATTACTATTATTATGTGGGCTTAAAATGTATTTTAAGAATCGTTCACAATTCATTAAATATTTTTAAAACAGTCAGTTCCTATCATATATGTAAATACATATGAACTATGGAACGACTGACCGAAAAAAAATATGTTCAAATTTGCCTGAATTTTAGATCGGAATATTTGAGGAAAACTTTCAAAACATTTGTAGAGCGTAGCGATAATAGTTCGCGAGCTGTACCGCGTCTAAAAATAGTATATGCATACATATATGTATATATTTTTTTCATATTTTCGTATTTTGTCCAATTCAACATACACAAAATGATAAGTTAAGATCTTAGGAGATAAAAAGTTCACTCATATTCATATAAAATTAACTGGTCTTACATTCATTAAAAACACCTAAGAAATCATAGTTTTGCGGAATGTCGCATTGTCGATAGCACGCAAGTAGTATGTTTGTGTATGTTTCAGTGCAAAAGTCTTCTCATGCCTGGCTGCGAAACGTGATCGTTAAAAATATGTTTCTTGCTTCATATATTTTATGAGCATTTATTTATAATATGAGTTTTCCAGCCCTGGATGGGAATTTGAAATGTGGTTGTGAAATTCAAACACATTTTTTTTAATTGATAAGAACACATTTTTTTAAAGAGCATTAAATATATTCTCATCAATTTTTATAATGCTTCATATTAAAACAATATTCTTGTATCAGGTTTCATAAAATTTGTGTTGTGTATTAAGGGGTTTAAAAAAAATTTATATGTAAATTTTTTTGTTGCTTTCACATGCCTGATTTGAATGTTAGTCAGGGCTTCTGTATTGAATATCAGCCCTGAAACTTCTATCCGAAAACCCCTACCCGGACACATATATTGAACAACTCTGTTGAATGTTTGTCAGGAACCTAGAAATTTTCAAACATGTCATTGCTGCAACCCTACATTATGTATGCTCATGCAAAAATCAAACAAACCATAAAACCATATTAATTCTGGCGCTGTGTTTTCTATAAAGTGCGATATCGAAATGCTGGATATACGAGTGTAATTAAAAAATATTTATCTTTGTCAATGAAATAAACACATTTCAATTTTTAGTAAAAAATGTATAGTATATTTATAAATATAATTCTTATTCAAAATTTTATTTTACAATTAAATCTTAAGCAAATAAAAATATGTGTATTATGTATTATTAAACTTTAAAAGATACAATTTTTACATTTAGATAAACTATAGAAATTTATTATTTTTCTTGCTCCTTCTTGCAATTAAAAATTTTTCCTTTTATAATTCACACAACGACAGGTATCAGGGCCCTTCTAGTAGTTTCTTTAGACCAAACACAATCCTCATAATGTTCACCAAATTTATTTTTATTTATTTTCATGTTGTTTGTATGCTCTAAATATGATTGAATGTTAACAAGTTCTTGTTTATGTTCGTTGGAAATTGTGTTGGAGAAATTTTTTAAGAAATTATATATTTCTTTTAGTTGCATATTGTTAATTACTGAATACTCATATGTAATGTTTGCGAATAATCTTTAACGTTAATTGTTCTTGCATTTATATTATTTATACCCCGACTAACTATACGATTTGATTTCTCTTGATAATCGCTTTCATAAGGAAGTATATCGTCATCCATTTCATCGTTATATTCAAAACAATAAATATTGAGTTTGCGATAAGCATAGTTACTATAATATAACGAAATAGAAACAAATCAATTTTAGTAAAAAAAATATTTATACATATATATGTATTTATTTAAATCTTACTTATTTTAATATTATTTTACATTAGTTTTTTTATTTCATTTGTAAGAGGAATATATTCAAACATTCTATCATGTATAATTAAACAATATGCAGATGTTTCGTTTGGTATATTCTTAAGCGTCTTCAATTCAATACGAATATCTATTGGTCCAGTTTTAACAGTCCCATTTTGATGTGTTTCATCTAAGATAATTATTGGCGCTATTGATTTAAAGTCTTCTTGTGATAGTAGGGGGTGTGGATCTCGTGAATAGTAGCTTTGTTGAAACTTTTGATACATATCGTATAGTAATGCAAACCGATTTCGATCAAATTTCAAGTTTACATCATCATACGGATATACGTCAGAGTTTAGATGTACTTTTATATTTGTTAAATCACAGTGTTGAAATGTATTATTATTGTTACGAAATGCCAAAAGCAGGAAACGTGGTCTTTCATTTTCACTTGCAAGCTTAACATTCCATAATACAGTAGTGATTTCTGGAAGTGAAGGATAGTAATACATATCCCAACTTCTAAAAGATTCATTTTATGCCCGGCGGCTATTAATTGCTTTAAACATTTCCAATTTGTGAAAATCATAAGTGGCACTTTCTATGTAATATTCAGAATAGTTAACTTAGCCTTTTCAGTTAATACCTTAGATTTAAAAACTTGTTTATCATCTTTTACCCTTAATAAGATTAATTCATGTTTCGAGTTAATTATTATTTTATTAAAATCTTCAGCAAATCCTATAAAATTTTTCAATGGTACACAAAAATAACCGCTAATAAGCGCCAGATTTTTGTCACTGTTGGTTGGAGCCCATCCAGCATTAATCAAGTTATTGCTTTCAGAAGTATTTAACGAAACATGGTTTTTAATTTCTGATGCAATTCCTAAATGTCGTGTACGATCAATTTCTATTCCATTTAATTCATATCGACTCTCATCAAAGAGATGTGTCATACAATTGTTCAGTAGTTGTATATTTGCAGAGATGGTTGAGTCTTCTTTTGTTATATAACCTTCAACATAAAGCATGCTTTCACTTGGTAAAACGTATAAATATTGGTTTTGTATTGATATTCGGATTTCAACATTGTTTTTGAAATATTGTAAGTATGAATTATAGCTGTGATACTCTTTTTTAATAATTGAATTATCAAATTGCGGTTTGTCTAATACATTAATTAAACTATTCATTTTTAAGTTTTTTGTTTTTTTCAACACAGAACCTTTAATCGTTTTTAGTTGAAATCTTAAATTTCGTAAAAATTTTCGATTAGTTTTATTTAAAGTGTTTCGTTGATGTTCGCTTGTTTGATATATTAGCTTTTTATTATATAACTTTCGTATACCAGAAGAAACTCTCCTTGATGTGTGTTGTGTTGCAGATCATGATAGAGTGATTGGTGAATCCTTATACAAACTATTTTTGTTGAATATAATCATTCTTTAATAGGTTTCAAATGTAATCTAATAGATATTTTTTCTCCACGAAAATTTATTAAGTTTCCGTCCTGATCGACAACTCTTAAAACCAGTGTAGATATTTCTCTCGAATTTATAGGTAAATATATTGGATTAGCCGGTCTTTCTGATATTTTATATCCTGGACTAACGTAAAGTGAAAACTGATGAATAGTATGTTCTGAGACGTTATTTATATATGATCCATTCACAATAATACATTCAATGATTACTGTACTAATATTTGTTATATCAATTGTTTTATCTGAAAAATGTTCCAATTGTTGTCGTAATACTCTCTTACTAAAACCAAGTAAAGATCCAATTGATCGTTCTTTATTGAAATAGATGGTGTCTTTTGTACTTTTTATAGATGTTACAAACGTATTAAAATTTCCATTAATATAAAGATCACCTTCATTAGTCAAATCATGACATTTATCTTCTATTAAATCAACTACATCAGAAAACTCATAAGATCCCACAGGAATATCTATTATATAATCACCAATATGAAATAAATTACTTTCAACATCAAAATTTGGTATTGTGTGATAAGTATCGAAGCTTATTAATCCACAAATATAATTCTGATCAAACACAACGGGAGAAAAATAGTTTGCCACAAGTACTGAAGAATATCCGTTCAACGTTAATGTTAACGACATCTTAACGTTCGATGAATGAATAAATCAGTTTTAAATTAATACGATTTCTTTTATAGTGATATATCATCGTTAGCCTTAACCCAAGAATTGTGTTTTGATGAAAAGCCTAACCATTTAACATATATCATGCCTCCTTTTCTCTTCAAAACTTTTTCAACTAAATATGTTTGTGGATATTTTGTTTTCATCAGCTCAAATTCGTAAAAACCACCTTTAATTTCGTGTTTTTGATATTCTTCTAAAATATATGTTTTAGGATTTGTGTTTCTTATAGTTTTAATTTGGCGTATAACCTTTTTCAAATACATGTTTATATGTACTTATTCGAACATCATTACCAACTCTAAACTTTGCTTTTTTAAAAATTTTCAAATTATTATAGACCTTATCTAAAAGAGATTTTTCATTAGAAGAATTCACTTCATTAGGCGTCATTTTTATTGTTCTATGAAATGTATTATTATATTTATCAACGAGTTCTTCATATATATTTATCCATTTATATGATCCTTCATAGCTAAACTCTTTCCACATCATGGTTTTTAATGTTCTATTAAATCGTTTTACTATTGATTCTTTCAAAACACTATGTTGAATAATGTTTAATTGTATATGATTCCATTAATCGTTGAAATTGATTATTATAGAACTCTACCATTATCTGTTTGCAAGTTTTTTGGATGATGGTCACTATCATTAAAAATACATACATAGCATTCGTTACATTTAAAGCAGTTTTGTTTTTTACCGCTACAGCCCATGCTTTCTTTGAAAATGTATCTATTACAGTTAATAGATATCGATATCCGTTATTCTTTGTTTCATAGCTCCCCATCTCAACTAGATCTGCTTGCCTTAAATCATCAATTCCTTTAACAATAACTCGTCTTCATAGGTTTTATGTTCAATCTACAATTACAATCTGTTTTGAACATAAAACCGATAATATATAAAATACATAACCGATAATATTTCTGTGACAACCCCGATTATATATATATGTGTATTATTGTAATCGTATAAACATATTTAAAACTCATTTAGTAAATTATATTAGCTTCTCTAAGTTCTTCAATATAAATATTATTTCGTTTTTATGATTATTATGACCAGCACCCTCTGATGAAAGAAGTAAACGTAATCTGTCAACTAATTCATTAGGATCATCCCAATATATATAGTTGGATTTACTATTGACTACAGATTTTAACAAGAGTCCACTGCCCTTTGTTAATATCTTATTAATTAACGGTTTATTTAAATGTTGATATTTATATGAATTTAAACTTTTTATTTGAGCTTCTGCTTAAAACTGACGTTTGTATACATATGTAATCATATAGATTTCTCTATAATTCTCTAAATCTTTTTCAGTGTAATGTAAAGGTTTTGAATGAAATAATAATTGAAATAATCTTGGTGTCATATTCCACTTTGTACTTCCCAATTGAAAATAGCTGTCATCATTAAATTTTAGTTCGTTATTTGCATATCGCCAATTTCCTCTTTCGTCTTTTCGTGTTGAAGCCATAAACTTTATCTATTTGATTATTATTTAGAAGCAATTTAATATTTTCTTCAAGTGTAGATTTAGTTTTATTATTATTATCATTTTCAATAACTTGATTATAGTCTTCAGCATCATCATAATTATCAGAACTTTCATCGAAACTATTATAATCTGATAGTGGTGTAAGTGTTGTATCTGTTTTATCTTCATTAGGTTGATTGTATTCTGATTTATAATTATCTAATCGATCGTCATCATCATTATTTTTGCTGATTTTTAACTTACGTTTAACCGTTTTTTAAGATTTCATCTCATCTTTCAACAAAATTTTTGAATTATCATATTCAATTTTTTCACTTATCATATTCAAAGGTTTAGTTATGGGTTTAAATGAATCTTCGAATAAATTCTGTTTATCTACTTCATTTAATTTTATGTTTTAATTTTTCCTTTAATACTTTTCTTTTCTGAACAATATCTTTTAACAATTTACTATTCATTTTAATCTGCTTTATATCTCTCCTGTATCTGGTTACAACCTGCTTTATATCTGATCTGTATCTTCTCTGTATCTGGTTTATATCTGGTTACGAATCTAGTTTATATCTGGTTATGATCTGTTTTATATCTGGTTACGATCTGCTTTATATCTGTATGAATTCGTCAAAACCTTTTCTAAATCTTCCTTTATTTTTAGGATCATCCTTGCTTACAACTACAAATCCATATTTATCTTTTCAACACTCTCCACAAATCTTTGTAAACTCTTTAAACGACATATCACCAATAACATGATCATTATATATATGTCTTAAGTTCATTTCATCTTGTTTAAATATTATAATCATATTTGAATTGTCACGTATTAGATGTTTAGGAATTTTTGTATATGTTTTACATAGATAAAAACAATCAATATGCTTATGTCTACCCATACAAAAGTAATCTCTTATAGTATTTTGTTTTTCACAAATGACATCATCGAATATAATTATAGAATGTAGTTTTGCCTCAAGCGGACTTAGAACTTTTTCATTTTCCGAAAACGTAAACAGATTTATCTCCTTTATTGGATTAATTAATGTCTTTAGATAGCAATACTTTGTTTGATATAATGATTTGGAATAAATGTAAATATTTTTAAAGGTAAGACCATTAGGACTTTCTATTAAACTAATCATCACATTAGTTTTTCCGCAATTTGATGGTCCTACAATTAGTGTTTGCATAGAATTTGGTAACAATGTACTATGTACAGTATTTTGGAGGAGATAGAGGAATAAATTTATTGGATGCGGCTTGCAAAGAACATGATATTGCATACTCACAGTCAAAAGATATTAGTAAAAGACATCAAGCTGATTAAATACTAGCTGAAAAGGCTTGGCAACGAGTAAAATCTAAAGATAGTAATTTAAAAGAACGAGCAAACTCTTGGTTCGTAACGAATGCAATGAAAGCTAAAGTAAAATTTGGATTAGGTATGAAAAGAAATAAATCTCACAATTCGAAAAAAACATAAGAAAAAAGTAACTGATAGAAAATCTACTGTGAAAAATACATTAAAACTTTTAAGAAATGAGAAATCTGACAATATAAGTGATGCTGTTAAAATTGCAAAAAGCCGCGAATTTATATTTTAAAAGGAAGAAGAGAGCTAATATTAGCATACCAGGAGTTATACCTGTACCTAAAATTGGTGGATTTCTTCCTTTAATTCCAATTTTAACAGCACTATCCGTACTTGGAGGTTTGACTACAGGCGGAGCAACTATTGCTAAAGCTGTTAATAGTATAAAAATGGAAAGGAACAAGTAGCTGAAGCTACCCGTCACAATAGATATATGAAATCAATTGCCATGGGAAAAGGTTTATATCTTAAACCATATAAATTTTGGATACGGTTTTTATTACAACCTAGCTCCAAAAAACTATTAAATAACCTACCCAATCGACAACTAACAGAATTGGATATAAATAAATATGGTAGACAACTCAAATATTTCAGAGGAGTTTTTATGCGTGATCGTTTACCTAAAAAATCATTCGCGGAAGAATGTGGTATTGTTAATCTTGATGAATTTAATGGTCCTGGAACTCATTGGGTAGCATATTATAAAAAGCATAATAACAATGAATATTTTGATAGTTTTGGAAACTAAATAAGAATTTTTTGTTTATTCGACCTTAGTTGTAAATATGGTTTTTTATATTAATCAGGCTCTAGGTCATATTATTGAAAATAAAACTTCTTTCTTTTTGTTTTATTTATTATTGTTTAACATTTTCATGTATTATTTTTATTCGATATTTCGAACACATTCGGTGCTCTTCTTCAGGAGCTGGAAAGATTTTTACAAAAAATATAAAAACAAACAAATTATTTAAATAATATATTTATATATATATATATATATATATATATATATATATATATATCACAATATTAAAAATATTGTTTACATTATCACATTTATTATAATTGATTAATATTGCCTTACTTTTTTGGAGTAAAGCCGTCTGTTTTGTTTACAAAATAGATTTAAAAGCTTACTGAAGATGTTTTTGTTTATACTTCGATATAATATGTCTGTACGTGTGCGCGCAATTTTCGGTGTTTTGGAAACTTGCAACCGCCACTTGAAATTATCAATTACTTAAAGCCATCCATTCAATACAATTATAAACAAAAACAAAATTTTAATACAACTAATTGTGGACATTTATGTTTAAAATTTTTATTTAATAAATATAATTTGAAATAAAAACAATATTCGTTTTCTGTTTTTTATATTTTTATTTAGAAATGTGGTCATCAGCATGATTATTAACGTAAAGGTTTTTAGGTTGAGTACATACATAAATAGTCTTAAACAAAAAATTAAAAACAACTGACTATATGAATTATGCGTACGAATTAGAAATTTGAACTTATTTTTTTACCACAACGCTTATCAATTTTAAGTAAAAAACAATTTTTAATTTTTATTATGTCCGGTCCGTAAATATTGCGTCAGAATTAGAAATGTGTACTTTATCAAAATGTTGGTGATAGAGTTTAATATTTTTGCGTGACTATATAAACCATCAATTTTTAATTATTAAAATCATTCTAAGTTAGTCAACCCAAGCCATGGAAGCGGTAATTATAATAGTAGACGATGAGGAAACAAGCTCAGCTCCTCCTCCGCCACATCTACCCGAAGATGAGCAGGACGATGAGGGAACCAATTCGCCTCCTCCTCCGCCACAAATAACACAAGATGATGATGATGTTGTTGATGATGACGATGATGATGATGTCGATGTAGAAGACATCTAAATGAACTGCTTTGGAGAAAGTAAAAGAAGATGATGTAAAGAAGGCGGCTAAATACCAAAAAAGGGTAATGGAAACCACGAAAAAAATTATTACATGCAAAAATTATTTGTAATAGAAATAAAAAAATGAGGAAAACAACATCTTTACAAAATTATATAAAAAAAATTAAATGTTCTATAGGCTTCGATAAGCATACTTGAAGCAATATGGTGTGTACAAGTTGTATGCACACATTTTGTTTGCAGTGCTTCATACGATGTAGAAGCAGAGTTTGTGCCATGTGTAGATCACTGGTAAATTACGTTCAAACACCAATAGTTAATGGAACTAGGTTTGGGTTAAAACCATACCCAAATCCGTTTTATTAATTAAAATAAATATTTTTATAATAAATCAATACTTATTTAAAAAAAAGTTATTTTTATAATAAATCAATATTTATTTCAAAAAAGTTTTTAACATTGTGTTTTTATTTAATATAATATTTTTTAGGTTTCAGTTATAAAATTTAATAAGTTTTTCTATAAACTTATATCTATTATAAAAAAATATACATTCACATTCATTTATATTATTCGTTAAAATGTTTTCACAATCACATTTATGAATTTCATCATTAATATATATAACCAGATTATCTCTATTATCATACATTCTTATTACATATATCATTTTTATAAAAAAAATTGTATGTGTTTGTTTAATTTCCTTGTTATACATATTTAATAGATTCTCCAATTTAGCTGATGAAATCATGACGATGACAGAAACTAAACTAAATAAAATAATATAATTCTAAGACTATTTATTACACAAATTTTTTTTCAAATAAAAAAATTATTTAAACTCTAAAATTTTTCAATGTTTTCTTTATTTATACATATACAGATTAATAAAATTTGTCAATACAATTACGGTTTTTCAGCACACATTTGATATGAATTGTTTCTATGATGATGATGATAATTACAAATATTTATGTTTTCATTATTTTTATATAAAGTTCTTATATTTGGGCAATTATATTCATCTAAATTAAATATACATATTTCTTCTTTCGCAATCTGTTGTTTTATCCATCTAGCTTTTTCAAATCCTTTAACGTAAATATTGATATTCCCTTCATCTTTAAGTGTTGTTGTTATATAATCTCTAAATTCATCAAGTATAGAGTTACCATCATCCCAGTATAGTCCATGTAAATGATTATATAACAATTTATTTGTAATCTTTTCCTTGCATGATAGTTCTAAATATTTAAAAGGAGGTTGGATGAGAAACGTCTTGATTTTTGGATCAACCCCAGAAACGGTTATTTCTTTTCCAAATAATTTATTATCAATGTAAAATCCTTACACGTCTATTACTATAAACCTCTTTTGATTCATTGTTATAATACAACTAATAATTTTAATAAATATTACATATCTTTTATATTATTTTATTATAATAAACTTTTGTTTGTTGAGGGTTTTTAGCTAGTCTATATACACGCATTTCATTGGTGCTAAAGCCAAATCATCAGTAGACCTTAAACCTGATTTTTAAATGTTTCAAACCTCTTTACTTATACAAAAACTTTTAAAAACTCAATGAGAGTTATAAAAATTACAATAGTATAAGCATAGTATGCTTTGAAACTTATTCAAAAATCCCAACAAACAAATTATTATATTCGATATGAATCTATTTTATTTTCTTTACAACCCTTTATACAATTAGACGCCTTTTGGGTGACAATAAAAGTATTTAATAAGGCAAAACGGAAAATAAAATCTTAACTAGGTAATTATTAAATTTATATTAATCGAGATTGCCTCGATATCTCTTTTCAAAGATTTAAAAAACTTTTGTTTGTATGCTTATACTATTGTAATTTTTATAACTCTCATTGAGTTTTTTAAAAGTTTTTGTATAAGTAAAGAGGTTTGAAACATTTAAAAATTAAGTTTAAGGTCTACTGATGACTTGGCTTTAGCACCAATGAAATGCGTGTATATAGACTATCTAACAACCCTCAACAAACAAAAGTTTTTTAAATCTTTGAAAAGAGATATCGAGGCAATCTCGATTAATATAAATTTAATAATTTTATTATAATTTATTTAATTTTTTTGTTTCATTTCAAAAACAAGCTTATAATAGAATCCATCTGGAACTTTTCTTATATAATATTCTCCTAACGAAATATCATTGATTATTTCATCTGATATATAGTTATATTTCTCAGGTAAAAATACAATTTGATTTTCCAACTCCATCATAACTTTTACTCCATATGGTGTTAGCTTTCTATCACATCTTACTATTCTCACTGATTCATTAAAAGGAAAATCTCTTAGAGATAAAATTGTTTTTTGAAGTTTTTTTTCTCCCAATCCATTACGTATTTCTAAAGCATTCTGCATTTTATATTTGTTTTATTTTTGAAGAATAGATCAAAGAATAGATATTTATTTAACAAATTTTATAATAAGAATAATGAATTTCATTATCTACACCGCTATTTATACTAAAAATTATAGATGAAGAGATACATAACTAGAGGAGTAGAGATAAAATATCTGATAACATATTAATGACCTTGAATCAACATCTGGTGTATAAATCACATCTGATGTATGAATTTTCATATTTTAATATTTAGAATTAAAAAAAAATGATAACACATTTTAAATCACATCCGGCGTGAAAACATTTTTTTATGTGTTAAAACAAAACAACTGATAAGAATATATATAATGATCTTTAGAAAACACATCTATTGTAAGACTTTACATATTTTAATATTTAGAATTAAAAACAACTGATAACACATTTTAAAACCACATCCGGTCTGAAAAACATTCTTTTATGCGTTAAAACAAAACAACTGATAAGAATATATTTAATGTTATTTAAAAAAATGTGTTTGAATTTCACAACCACAGCTAAAGCCGGGTACTCTGTTCATCATTTCGTGCGAACTGCTGTCAAAAGTACATATAAAAAAATGCATGCGAAATAATTGCAAGATGGCTGAAGTTGTACCTTGTTCATCTTGTGGAAACATACGAAATGTTTCTGGCAGCATTATTTTTTTAACCACAAAATGTTTCTGGCAACATATTTTCCAACTGCGAAATAATGTATACACCACTTATTTCGTGCGGAATCGCAAACAACAGATGATCAGATATTTCTGGGCGTTGTGGTTTTAATTTTAAGTTTGCTGCCCAGAAATAATTAAAATAATGTAAATATAATATAAAATGAAGGTGAGTGCTTTTTGCAGAACGTGTGTATTTAATGAGCTCCTCCGCAGCTGCTGCGAGTTGTATTAATTGATACATTGCAGTACAAACTCCTAAAATTACTTTGTTGTCCATTTGTTTTAATTTTTTTTAATAAACACATTTCTTTTGTTTTTATAAGAAAAACAATGATGTTCATTTCAAGGTAATAAACCCGATAAATTTGTTGTAAATCGTGGTATTGTCACCACTGATCAGTTGTCAAAATTTTCAAACGAAATAATCAATGATGCTCAACATATTTCGCAAATTCAAACAGAGTACTAAGCTTAACGCGTAAATTATCATGTTTTAACATGAAAAAAACATGTGTTTAAATTTCACAACAACAGCTAACGTTAAAATTTAATATGAATAGAACGTTCAAAAAATAAATGTTTATCATTCTTGAAAAGGAAATTAAAGCTAACTAACAGTATTCAACAACAAAAAATATATTTAAAAATGGCCGGTTTTATTTGCACATTTTGCGGAAAAGTCTACAATTTAAATTCATCTCTAAAACGTCATGTCAGATTACATCACGATGGTCCTTTATCATCATCATTAAAGTGTGCAACATGTGACATCCAATTTACGAACCGTAAGGAATTCCTAACACATTCTCATTTAATAGAACACGTTGAAAATGTAAATGAGGCTTATGTGTATTGTAGTGCATGTAAGAAAGAATTTAAAAAACAACGTGGCAATATCATTTGCGAACAAATGCACATAAAATTAATAGTGCTGAGCTAATGAATAATGACATTATGAAATGGATAAGTTCATCTTTTAAAAATCGATTAGCATCATATTTATTTGAAAATAATAACAAAGATAATATAATACCAGATCTTTTTAAATGAAGTAAAAGAAAAAGTTTTGAAATTGATAATAGATTCATTACAAAATCATCTAAACATTAAATATTATTGCGAACTCTTTTAAAAGTACTTATGTTTTAGTAAAAGAAGAAGATGATTCATGTACAGTGGATATTAAGTCCCATCAAACTAAAATGAGCATTTTAAATTCAACGTAAACAACAGATGATATTGAAAATAAATATTTATAAAAGATTTCTCCAAGCTTTAGGTCAATTTATATAAAAATGTGTATTATTTATTTTTTAATTTTTTAAAAATATCGATATTTCGCCAATATCTTTGACTGGCTTCTTCAGGAAATTAAAATATTTTTTCAGTTTGATTTACATTATTTTAAAATTTTACATTTGAAAAAAACAAATATTGTCAAAATTAGAAATTAAAAATTAAAAAAAAAACAAAAACAAACAAAAAACGGATATAGTATTTTCTATTTCCTGTTTCCATTTTTATATAATAAATATCTATAACTCTGCGCAACATTTGCCGTATCTGCCCTAAAATTCATCCTCTGATCTGTTGGAACATTTATAATAATTTCTAGCAAATATCTACGCTTATAATTAGTTTCTGTATTTAAAATTGAAATATTATTAAAGTTTGGATAATGATCTGAATTGAAGCAATGAGAAGATAACGCGGTCTTTTGTGAATTAATACTCCTATATTTCTGATCTGATTTGTGACCAGCTATTCTAGTCTTCAATTTATATTTTGTTGTACCTACATATACTTTATTACATATCTCATTTATATTTCCACTATTTGCTAATTATTAAAAAAAGGTCGAAAAAATAAGAGAATTTAGAAAAGAAATATTCAAATCATTGTGAAATTTTAGTTAAAAAGATGAGTGAGTTTCTAGAGCGTGATAGTGGATGGGCGTTGATAGAAATCAGTCATCTTGAAATTAATATTAATCAATATAAATGTATAAAAGGTTCACAATATATGTACATATATGTTTACCACCCGCCATACTAAGGAAACCATGCCATGCTCTATATCCAGTCGCTCATGGACAGCATTCAACGAGATGTTCATCATATAATATTAATAACATACAAGATGAAATTATAGTGCTGGAAAATAACATCGTTTTAAATTTCAAAAAACTTAATTTTCCCATGGCCGTAAATAAAATAAAGGTGTTTGAGATGAATAATCTGAATATTAACATAAATGTGTTTAGTTTGGAAGGGAAAAACATAGTGGGTCCATATTATTTCACCCAAGAAGAAAAACCAACTCACATAAACTTCCTATTATTAGAAGAAGGAGAACGGTTTCACTACATGTGGATTAAAAATATTTCAAGATAAGTTACAGTATTTATATTGATATAAAGCGATATAAATTAAAAAAATTATTCTAGTACTGATAAATAAAAATATATTCTTTTTTCCTTACAGATTAATAAAGATTCAAGTAACAAAACACCCACGAAAACTCTACGTATGTTACACCTGCTTAATCCACTTCCACGGCAAGGAAAAGTTAGAAAAACATAAAACATAGTGCAATAAAATGGTGAAGAAAATGCCTAGTTTAGATGAATGTAAGTTAAGTTTTAAAAATTTTAAGAAGCAAATGGATGGATGTGCCTTTTGTAGTATATGCCGCCTTTGAATGCGTTTTAGAGTCGATTAATATACAAAACTCTACAAACGTAAAATCTACGCAAAAGCATATTCCATTTGCTTATAGTTATTATATTAAGTGTACATTTAACTCCAGTTTAGATTTATTGAGAATTTACAGCGGTGATGATGCATCAAAAAAATTCTTTAAAAATTTAGTTGATGATGTCTTAGTTATCTATAATAATTACTTAAGTGTTGTGAAGTCAATGAATATATTAACCCCACATCAACAGATTTAACAAAATACAGATACAACTTCTCATATTTGTAAAAAAAATTATCAGTTGAAGGTGGCTGACCATTGTCATTTGACCGGTGAATATAGAGGTCCTGCTTATAACAAATGTAATTTAGAATATCAAATTGCGCATTTCATTCCAATATTTTTTCACAATCTTTCGGCATATGATTGTCATTTGTTTGTAAGGGAACTTTCATCTGTTGAAGGTGACATAAATATAATTCCTTTAAATAAGGAATTATATGTTTCCATATCTAAAAAAATTAAAGTAAATGATAAAAATACTTTGAACATTTATCATATGACAACTTAAAAGTTGTGAAATCTATATATCAAAATGTTAACGAGTTCAATTTTATGAGACGTAAAGGTGTCTTTCCTTACGATTATCTGGATTCAGTCAATCGTCTGCAGGAGACACAGCTACCACCCCGTTCAGTCTTCTTTAATAAACTTACAAATGAGTCGTGTAGTGTTGATGATTATAAACATGCTGAAAAAGTTTGGAATACATTTCAGTGTAGAACTCTTATGGACTATTTACTTTTATATTTAAAAATAGATGTCTTATTACTTTGTGATATATTTGAAAGTTTTAGAAAAGTTTGTAAAAGCATTTATAATTTAGATCCCTGCCAGTATTATACTACCCCAGGACTTTCTTGGGATGCTATGTTAAAATATACAGAAATAGAACTGGAATTGTTAACAGATATTAACATGTATAATTTCGTTTTGAGGGGTATTAGGGGAGGTATTGTACAATGTAGTAAACGACGTTCAGTTGCTAATAATAAATACATTAGTGATTATGATTCTACTAAAGAATCAAATTATCTTATCTATTTAGATGTTAATAATTTGTGTGGTTATGCATTGTCGCAACACCTTCCCTATAAAAATTTTAAATGGATAGAAAATGCTGAAAATTTTAATGTAAATAATATAAAAGAAGATAGTCCTTTGGGTTTCATACTCGAAGTAGACTTAGAGTATCCATCAACATTACACGACTATCATAATGATTTTCCATTTTGTGACGAAAACAAAAAAATTGAAACTATGAAGCAATCAAAACTAATTACCGACTTAAATCATAAAACAAAATATGTGATACACAATAGAAAACTTCAACAGTGTCTTCAAAATGATTTAATTTTAAAGAAAATGTATAAAATTCTTCAATTCAATCAATCGGATTGGTTGAAGAAATACATTGACTTAAATAATCATCATAGAACCATAGCTAAAAATTCATTTGAACAAAACTTTTTCAAGCATCTAAACAATGCTGTATACGGTAAGACAATGGAAAATGTCGATAAAAAAAGACGTAAAATTAGTTTGTGAATGGGAGAGTAGAGGTAAACGGTTAAGAGCTAGAGCTCTAATAGCTAAACCTAATTTTCATAGTTCTCTTAAAATTTATGAAGAAATGATTGCCATAGAAATGAGTAGAGTGCAAACTGTGTATAATAAACCTATTTATATCGGTTTTTCTGTTTTAGAACTATCAAAATGAAAAATGTATAACTTTTATTATTACATGAAACCAAAATATCTTGAAAATATCAATCTCTGTTATATGGATACCGATTCATTTATATATGATGTCAGAACAAATGATTTGTATGATGATATTCGAAATGATATCCCAATACATTTCGATACATCTACATATTCGAAAGAAAATATTTATAATTTCCCACTGATGAATAAAAAAGTATTAGGAATGATGAAAGAAGAGTGTAATGTCAAAGTTATTAAGGAATTCATTGGCTTAAAAGCTAAAATGTATTCTATAAAAATTGGTAGAGATGAGAAAGAAATCAAAAAAATTAAAGGTGTAAAGCAATGCGTCACCGCTAAATTAAGTATTAACTATTTAAGAAAAGGTCTTTTAGAAAAAAATTGTATTATGATTCCATGTATATATTTATAGATATATATATATTTATAAATATAGATGTTTAATTAGTTTTAATCTGTTTAGAGAATTAGAAAATATTGTAAAATTAAAGTTATATAAGGAAACATTGAAAAAATAAAACTATAAAAACAACAACAACAACAAAAATAAAAAGGTTATAAAATTTATAAACGGAAAGTCTAGTCCTATATATATTTTTTGTTAGATTCAGATTACTGATGGTATTAGAAGAGACGGGACATAATATGTCTGTAAATAAATATGGTCATCGCTCAAGCGATATTATTAAAACCGAAAAAGGAAAAAGAAAAATTCGTCAAGTCGTTGAAATTCTCTTGGATAAAAATAACAATATCGACGTGCAAAATAAAAGGATTACTGATATTTCGTTTCCTTCACAAGAAAAAGACGCTATTAATAAACATTACTTAGGAACGGAAATCAGTCAATTACAACAAAATTTAATAACTTTATCAAAACAGCAGCTCAAAAAACTTTACAAATCGAGGAATTGCGAGAAAAAACATATGGATTAGAGAATCTTGCTTTTAATTCAATAATTAAAAAAAGGATATCTCAAGCAAAGTAACTCCAACAAAAAAGAAAATTAAAGTTAAATATTAATATAAAATAAAATAAAAAAACAAATATACAGCTATGTGATATTATTGGGATTGATATTAGGGACATAGAAATTGATTTAACTCGTCTTTGTTATCAAATTGGAAAAAAATGCAAAATAAAATTATAACAAATATAAAAATTCATGGGTAAATTTTAAGAATTGATAATAAATGAGAAATAAAGAAAATTATATTTGTGTTATTATTTTGTATTGGTTTTATTTCAGAAATTTATTAAAAATGTTAAACATAAATGACCACAATTAAAGGTATTAACTCTCTGATGTCTTCTATAGTTATAGTTTATATCATTTCCTAAATATATGGTTTTTTTTATATTAATCAGGCTCTAGGTCATATTATTGAAAATAAAACTTCTTTTTTTTTTGTTTTATTTATTATTGTTTAACATTTTCATATATTATTTTTATTCGATATTTCGAACACCTTCGGTGCTCTTCTTCAGGAACTAGAAAAATTTTTACAAAAAATATAAAATACAAACAAATTATTTAAATAATATATATATATAAGTATCACAATATAAAAAAATATTGTTTACATTATCACATTTATTATAATTGATTAATATTGCCTTACTTTTTTAAGTAAAGCCGTCTGTTTGTTTACAAAAGAGATTTAAAAGCTTACTGAAGATGTTTTTGTTTATACTTCGATATAATATGTCTGTACGTGTGCGCGCAATTTTCGGTGTCTGTTTTATAATTTATTCTTATGTCCACGGGAGTATTTATAATATGTAACATCTCTAAAGTAAATCTCTTTTTATAAATATTTTCTTGTTGTAATACTGTTACATCATTTAAATTAGGAGAGTGTTCACTCATTGCACAGAGGGCTGCTAGTGCTGTTTTTTGTTCTGATTCTCCTTTTCAATTTTTGTGGTCTGATTTGTGCGCGGCCAATCTCGTCCGTAGCTTTGATTTTGTCGTTCCAACATATGTTTTCTTACATAGATTAGCTCCGTCACCATTACAAGGAATTTTGTATCCTACGTTCGATTTATCTAACATGTCAATTTTTGTTTTTGTATTTGTGAAAAGCCTATTTAATGTGTTGTTTGTTTTCAGTGCAATGTTAACTTTATCTTTATCATATACATTTGAAAATATAATTCTCTCCGAGAAGCCAGGAACATGTGTCATGGATTTAAATTTTTTTTCAGGATGTTTTTTAGGCACTTTGTGTAAGTTTTTTATAGCATTCTTAATAATATTTGTTGCCATGGAGTAGGAGAAACTATTTTTTTGTAATATTTGTCTTATTTTACGAAAATTTTTCTTATGAAAATTTTTTTCACTAATTTGTAGTACCCGTTTTGCGAAATTCTGTGCCGTGTTGATCTTAACATGTTTTGGATGATTCGAACAGAAATTAATTATACGTCCTGAGGCGGTTGGTTTTTGTACCAGTCCATTATAATTCTGTCCTGTTGGCGTATTTTGAGTGCATCTAAATAAGGTAGTTTTCCATCTTTTTCCAGTTCTTTTGTAAATTGTATGTGCCTATGGTAGCTGTTTAAAGCATTTAACGTTTCTTCAACAGCATCTTTATGAGTTATGCAAAACAGGTCATCAACATATTTGGTTAAAAAACGCGGTTTGTTATCTAGTTTTCCAACGGTAATATTGAGTAACTCCTCCATGATTATGTCTGCAATCACCGGCGATGCAGGTGAGCCCATAGGCATTCTTTTTAATTGTTCGTATATTTTGTCGTTGTATTTAAAATATCTGTTTTCTTTTATACAAAATTTTAACATATCAAAAAACAAATCTTCTGGTATCTTCGTGAAAGTAGCTATTTCTCCCCATTTTTTTCCTTATTATGTCGATTGCCAGATTTATCGGGATACTAGGAAACAATGATATTACGTCAAACGAGACTAAAACTTCATCTTCCGAAATAGGCGTGTTGTTATGTTCTTTAAGATATTTATTATAAATTTGCACAATTCATATGATGGAGAATTGATACGCGAGCATATAGGTCTTAATGGTGTATTTTCCTTATGAATTTTAGGAAGGCCATATAGCCTTGGTGCAGTTGCAACATTAGTAACCAGTTTGTATTTTTGAGCTGCATCGATTATATTTAATTTAAATAGTTTTTCTACTAACGCGTTGTTACGTGTTTGAAGTTTTGTTGTTGGATCAACCTTCAGTCGCTTATAGGAGCACATGTCTTGTACTATGTTTCTCATTTTGGTGTCGTATTCACATTTGTTAATCGCTACGGTGTTATTAACTTTGTCTGCTTTCAATATCAACAGATTTTTATTTTTTCGTAAAAAACTTCTTGTTTTTTCCACTGTGCGGATTATCTCTCTATCTCTTATTGTTAACGATTTTTTATTGAGATAGTTGTCCATTGTTGTTACAAATTTTGTTCTTGCTATCTCTTGTGTTTCTTTTTCTTTATTACTTTGTATGATATCTTCCCCGTCGGCAATACATTTAAATATGGGAAATTGTTGTTGTGTTATTGGTAGCGCGAATTTCGGGCCTAATGATAGTAGTTTTCGTACATCTGTTGGAATTTCAGTTTTTGTTTTGTTTACAAACCATAGTTTCTCCTACTCCATGGCAACAAATATTATTAAGAATGCTATAAAAAACTTATACAAAGTACCTAAAAACCATCCTGAAAAAATTTTTAAATCCATGACACATGTTCCTGGCTTTTCGGAGAGAATTATATTTTCAAATGCATATGACAAAGATAAAGTTAACATTGCACTGAAAACAAATAACACATTAAATAGTCTTTTCACAAATACAAAAACAAAAATTGACATGTTAGATAAATCGAACGTAGTATACAAAATTCCTTGTAATGGTGACGGAGCTCATCTATGTAAGAAAACATATGTTGGAACGACAAAATCAAAGCTACGGACGAGATTGGCCGCGCACAAATCAGACCACAAAAATCGAAAAGGAGAATCAGAACAAAAAACAGCACTAGCAGCCCACTGTGCAATGAGTGGACACTCTCCTAATTTAAATGATGTAACAGTATTACAACAAGAAAATAATTATAAAAAGAGATTTACTTTAGAGATGTTACATATTATAAATACTCCCGTGGACATAAGAATAAATTATAAAACAGACACCGAAAATGGCGCGCACACGTACAGACATATTATATCGAAGTATAAACAAAAACATCTTCAGTAAGCTTTTAAATCTCTTTTGTAAACAAACAGACGGCTTTACTCAAAAAAGTAAGGCAATATTAATCAATTATAATAAATGTGATAATGTAAACAATATTTTTTAATATTGTGATACTTATATATATATATTATTTAAATAATTTGTTTGTTTTTTATATTTTTTGTAAAAATTTTTCTAGTTCCTGAAGAAGAGCACCGAAGGTGTTCGAAATATCGAATAAAAATAATATATGAAAATGTTAAACAATAATAAATAAAACAAAAAAAAAAGAAGTTTTATTTTCAATAATATGACCTAGAGCCTGATTAATATAAAAAAACCATATTTACAACTAAGGTCGAATAAACAAGAAATTTCTTATTTCCTAAATATTTTAAAACCTCTAGTGGTGGTTGAAGATTACCATAACTATCAAAGTAATCCACATTATCATCCTTTTTGTAATATGCCACCCAATGTGTTCCATATCCTGTATTGGAGTCCAAATTAATAATTCCGCATTCTGTCGGCCGTGGAACTTTAGGAAGTTCATTTCTCATATAAACACCTCTAAAGTGGGGAATACACTTCTTTCCAAAGATTTTCAAATCAATATCTGATAGAGGTCTATTGGGTAGCTTCTTTATTAGTTTTTTGTAATTTTGATAGCGTCTTTTATGTCTAAAGGTTTTTGTTTTTTCAAGATAGCAGTCGCTGCCTAAATCGCATTATGAAAATAGTTTCGTTTACAAGTGTTTTTAATGTTAATGGATTTAACACCCAACCCAAACTTTACTTTAGATTTCATAGCGTTAGTTACAAGGTATGCATTTATTTTTTCTCCAATTGCAGCGTCTTTAGCTTTTACCCTCTCCCAAGCCCTTGCAGCTAATTCTTCATCTGCCTGATGACGTTTCTTAATATTAGTATTCTGAGAATAAGCAATATCATGAACTCGACAAGCTGCATCCAAGGGATTAATTCCTTTATCTCCTCTTTGTAAACGTTTTTCTAATTTTGTTCCAGGTCCGCAAAATTGATAACCAGGTAAATGCAATTCAACTGGTATTGAATTAATCAAACTGTTTACCAGTCCTTGTCCTTGAACTATCTTCTTTGTATTAAAATTTTTATTTACATACACAATCATTTATATATTTTATTGTTTCTGAAAATAATACGTTTACCTTACGAATATAAAGAGAAAAATATTCATCAAATCATAATATAACTGTCAGTTGTGAAGATGCGGTTGATTAAACAGCATTCAAATATTTTAGTTAAAAATTTAGATTTCAATGCAGACAATAATCTAACTAAACACAGTTGCCTATTACCAAATTCTATAAGAGCATTAATAGTAGGTCAATCTAATTGTGGAAAAACAAATGTAATGCTAAGTTTAATTAAAAGTCCAAATGGATTAAAGTTTACAAATATTTATCTTTATTCGAAATCATTACATCAACCAAAATATCAATATCTAAAGAAACTAATTTCATCAGTAAAGGGAATGGAAATTTACACGTTTTCAGAGAACGAAGATGTTTTATCACCTGAAAAAGCTAAGGCAAATTCAATAATGATATTTGATGACGTTGCATGTGAAAACCAGAATAATATTAGATCATAGTTTTGTATGGGACGTCATAAAGGTATTGATTCATTTTACTTATGTCAAACGTATACGCGTATTCCCAAACATTTAGTACGTGATAATGTGAATTTTATTGTAATATTTAAACAAGACGAATTAAATCTAAAACATATTTATAATGATCATGTTGGAAGTGATATGACTTTCGAAATGCTTCATAACATATGCAGAGAATGTTGGGAGGAGAAGTATGGATTTCTTGTAATAAGCAAAGATGGTGATATACGGAATGGACGATATACAAAAGTCTTTGATATTTTCATTGAAGCTTAGTTATAAACATTCATCCAACTGTTTCAGACGTTTACTATTTAAATATCTGTTCAGCAGCTCTAAGAAGCTGTTTATCTGTTTTAAGAAGCTGTTTAGCTGCGTTAAAAAGCTGTTTAAGTATCTGTGCAAGCGTTTTTAAAAAATTTCCTAACAAAAATGGGAGAAAATATATTAAGAGAGTTGGTGAAATCAAGATAAATATTAAAAATGAAATTTGATAGTTGAAAACAAGGAGAAAAAGAAATGTTAAATAAATTAGAGCATATATTTAAGCCTTTAACTGAGCCATTAAAAAAACTAGTAAAGTTATCTAGTGATAATTCTACGAATCCAATAGCACTGTCTAATCAAAAAATAAAATCTGAAAACAATAGTAAAATTAAATTAAATGAGCAAAGTTTTATTGCCAGCACACCGAAGAAAGAAAAGTGTTTTGATTCATTACAAAAGACAAGTCAAAATGAAGAAGATTCGGAATTTAATGAAACATTTTATTCTCAATCTGAAGATTGGAAATTTAACAGATTTGCTAGAAAACAAGAAATTCGATACTATATTTGGAGCTTCTAAGGGTGTAAATGGTGATTGGAAATTCGGAAATTCAGATTTAAAACTAACCGACGATAAAATACTAATAGGAAATAAATCTTGGGCATTAACTCCAGGCCTCTTCTCATTACTATTTCATAAAAGGCCGGAACAGTACGACTCAACTGAATTAGATATATATAAACGAATTTTATTTGATACAAACGCACACAGAGAAGAAACTATGATCGTAACAATCAATTAAACGAAATAGGGGCTTTAAGTATAAACAAATAATAAATAAACTATTTGCTACTACTCACGTTGGTGAAGGTTTAATGAAAGTAAATCTTAATAAAGCAAACTTTATATTCTGGTACAATCCTAATGAAAAAGTAGATCGATTAAAACTGTTAATAGCATCACAACAAGCAGGAAACAATAATCATTCTAATGAAATAGTATCAATAATTGAACAATTGAAAATATTTTTTTTCACTGTTGGATGGACTAGATGCTGTTAACAAAGCTTATTTGAGTTCACGAATTAATCATATGAAAGAGTATTTAAAACAGGGAATATGTAAAGAACTTGTAGATCTTAGAAGTGAAATCAAAGATTTAAATAAGAAAATAGCTGATATATATGAGGTAATGACAACGATATCCCCATACAATGGAAAAAAGAGCAGTAGTTAATGAACTTCATTCACGAGCACGGAAGAACTTTATACGACGCAGGGTTATTATGAAAGGAATTGATGATCTCTGTCAAGCTGAAATTAACGTAACTGATAACAACGAGAACCATCTCCTAAAAACTATATATAATCATTTAAAAATATTTAAGCCTTCACGGTTTAATATTGGAGATTATGTCCGCATTAGTAAATATAAACATGTTTTTGAGAAGGGATATAGCCCGAACTGGACCACAGAACATTTTTGCTAGAAGACTATCAAGGAAATGAAATTGGAGGTGCAGAAATACTTCGCACTCGTTTTCATGATACATATCTAGTTGAAAAAATATTAAAAACTAAAGGAGATAAAGCGTATGTGAAATGGTTGGGGTTTTCAAGTCAGCATAATTCTTGGATAAATAAAACTGAAATATTGTACAAAACAAAAAAAAAATAAATAATAATAAATAAATAAATTTCAAATAAAAACATATACTCTAAAGCATTTTTATTTCATTTACAATTTATTATTCATTATGTCAATAACATTAGCATTAAGCGGAAACTATTCAATTTTAACAGCAAATTATTTTCCACCTATAGATTTAACGGATGACTATGAGTGTTCTCTAATCGATTTTCATTCATATAATTCTATTCATGTGGACTATGATAACAACCTTTTCCCCATTGGGGATACAGTAATTGAAATTTCAATAGGATTTTATATTGTTATATAATTGCAGAATATAATAGAAAAATTTTTAATAAACCCCTTGTAATTGAAGCGAATAATAATACTTTACAAATTGAAATAACTTCATCACACGATACAATTTTCTTTGACCGAAAGCGATCGATTGGTAGGTTATTTGGATTTTCAGAAGGATATTTAAATGATGGCTTAAAACATTTATCCAATAAATATTTTTAAAGTTATAAAAGTAATATAATAAAGGGGAGCATATATGAATAGCGCTCCAGCACATATACTTCACGAGTTTACATTAGACGTTCCTCCAGGCTATAAAATAGACGTTATCCCTAATAATTTAGCTTATCTACCAGTAAACGTGAAAGATATAACATATCTTAAAATTTGGATTGTTGATCAAGAGGGTCGTTTAATAAACTTTAGAGGTGTAGAAATAGCACTAAAGTTGCATTTAAGACCAAGAAAAAAATGATAATTTATAATAAAAGCAATCACAACAAAAACAACCTGGCACTCCTACAAACACCGTTAAACCAATAAGACCGAAATTAACCGAAGAAAATAAGAAATTTTTAAGATTACTTAAGTTGAAAGTAAACAAAAATGTCTGATATACTCAATGTTATGGAAAAGCCGTTTTCGGATGATAATATAATAAAAAAGGAGTTTCATAGTGAATACAATTGGACAGGCTTGTATTTAATTCTCCAGTAATTGGGGATTGTGAGGGGCAAACCTTGAATATACTGGGGATGAATTATCAATGCTTGCGCTCGAGCAGATGATAATTCGGGTTAATTTGGGTAACAAATACAATTAATGGGAGTGAACTATAACATTAGATCATATTATATGACTCACCGTTTCCTTCCTTTATATATTATAAAGATTATGCGTCGATTGATTGAGTGAATTTATTATCTTCCAAATAGAGATGAATTATGTATGTACATATAAAATACAATTACTATTTAGGTACAATTTGGGCAAGTATAAAATTCAGGTAAGTATAATTCCAAGTAAATAAAATTCAGGTAAGTATAAAATTCAGGTAAGTATAAATCCAAGTAAATCAAATCCAGGTAAGTATAAATTTCAGGCAAGTATAAATTTAGGTAAGTATAAATTTCAGGTAAGTATAAATCCAAGTAAATAAAGATTGTGGCTCGCTCGGTAGTTCAAATAAGACTGTTTTTAATTCCGTAGGAATATTTTTTACGGCACTTCTGTTTGTAGCACAGAATCTTGTTGTTTTTTGTGCAGAACTACAAAGTATGTAGAGTTACCACTCTACCAGTAATTGTAACTTTATTTTTTATGTTATAACATAAAGTTATAATTTTTGTGTCCAAACGTAATTTGGACACATAGTTATGTACCATATATTCAATCATTCAAAAATAATGATGAAATTCGTATTACCGTACAAAATCAAGACTTATATATTCTTCCTTCTGAAAGCTACTTATATATAGAGGGTAGTATAAAGAACAGTAAAGGTAAAGAATCTTCAAAAACTAAACTTAGGAATAATTGTATTGCATACTTATTTGATGAAATACGTTATGAAATTAATGGTGTTGAAATTGATCGAACACGATACTTAGGAACGTCTAGTACAATTAAGAAGTTTGAAAGTAGAATGGAGAAATGCTGGATGGTGCATTTCTCTACAAAAATTTAATTTTTATTTACCTTTAAAATTATTAATCGGATTTACTGAAGATTTTAACAAAGTTGTATTGAATAGTAAACATGAACTTATCTTATTACGAAGTTCAACTGATGTAAATGCATATTTCTCAACGGATGCAAATGAAAATGTAAATTTATCAATTACAAACATAACATGGAGGATTCCACACATTCATCTGTCAGATGCTAAAAAACTGCAAATAATGAAGATTATTAAAGATGGATCAGCTTTACCTATAGCATTTCGAAGCTGGGATTGTTATTTTAACCCTACATTTTCTGGTGCGAGAAATCGCAACTGGAATGTGAAGCTATCACTTAACAGAGAAAAGCCCAGATTTATAATATTGGTTTTGGAAAATAATAATAAATATATTCATTCCAAATTTGAATTCTGACTCATATCCGTATGATGATTTAAATTTAAAGTTTGATGAGAATCAGTATGCTATTTTATATGATATGTATACAAAATTTCAAACAAAGTTACTACATGAGGGAATCTCAACCACTACTTTCGTGTGAAGAATTTAAAAATACTCCAATTAGCATAATTAATGTAAGCTATCAAAATGAAATGGTAAAGAGCGGACCTATCGATGAAAAAATTCAGTTTGAGACTAGCAATCAGATTCCTGCCAATACAAATGCTTACTGTTTAATTCTCTATGACCGTTTGATGGAGTACACACTATTAACTTGAATTGTTCGAAAAATTATATAAACAGTTATTATTTTAATACTTACACATTTGTATAAAATAAAGAGACCATAAAGATTTTTTTTCAACTTTAAAATTATATATTAAATTCATTTACAAAGAGATTTTCTTATTTTGAGTTTTTAAATTATGATTAATTTACAAACAGTTTTTCTTATTCTAAAGTTTTACATGATATTTTATTTATAATCAGTTTTTATGTTTATAAATATTTTAAAAAAGTTTAATTTTTTTACTAAACTTTATTACTTATGAATCTAAACTCTCTATTTCACTTATTAACATATTTAATTCTCTATCACCATCACCAGTATCTAGTTGGTAATGGTGCCAAGCATATGTATTTATATTATCATTCATTATCTTCCGCAAAGTATCATTGAAACCTAAAGCTACTTTGTTTACTTCTTTTGTTAAAATACTATGCAAATTTGATGTAAATGTATACGTACGCGCTGTAATTGGTTGTTTCGAAAATAAAACGTGTTTATAGGTATCTATATTATAATTACTCACAACACATTTTTTAACTCCCTTAGCCATATTCACATCTACCTTACCTTCGATATTAAAGGAATAAACTTTCGGCGCTATTCCTACAAATTCGGTAATAAACTTCCCCTCTGTTTCATCCTTCATCATACCCAATACCTTTTTATTTAAAAGAGAAAAGTTGAAGGTATTATTTTCTGGGTATGATGAAGTGCCAAACCGATCTTTCAAATCATTTTTAATATCTCTATAAAAATCATCTGTTTGAATAGAGTATATGAAGGAGTCTGTATCCATATAATTCAAATTTATTTTTTCTTCGTATTTTGGTTTCATATAACCATAATGAAATCGTACATTTTCCACTTTGATAATTCTAGCACACAAAAACCCAAATACATGGGCTTACTCTATTATGTGAAAGTTTTATTCATTTGCATAGCCCACATTGAATCTGTAAACTGTGAAATTGTATGAACATTAGGCTTAGATATAAATTTACCTATACCTAAATGGTTGCGGCCATTGTTTTGCCATACACTGCATTATTAAGAAACTTATAAAAGACTTTTTCAAATACGTTTTTAGCTAAAGATCTATATTGCGTATTTAAATCTATGTATGTTTTCATCCATGGTTTTTGTTTGAATTGGAGAATGCGATAAACTTTCTGCAAAACTAATCCATAACTCAAACATTGTTCCAAATTTTTGTAATAAATTATATATCTCTTTTTGTTTGAAAGATCGGCTACCAATTTCGCGTGCTTACTTCCACCGATGATTTTGTTTTCAGCACAAAATTGTAAATCATTATGGCGATCAAGACAACTAAGTAAGGGGTAAGCTAAATCTACTTCGTAAATGTAGCCAACTTCAGAATTTGATGGAATGTCTCGCGGATGAATAAAAACATTCGTCCAAGCAAAACCACCATATGGAAGATACTCCGACGTCGCCCAATCGTAAAGGTTATTTGCATCTAAATATAAAATATATTCAGAAGGCTTCTTTTGATCATAAGTACTTAAATACTTATGATTCGCCTTACTATATCTCTTACTACATTGAATAAGGCCACCTCGAATACCGCGTTTAATAAAATTATACATTTCTAAGTCTGTTAGTAATTCTAACTCAATTTCAGTATAGCATCCCATGATAGACCTGGGAGCGTGTAATAATGAGATTGATTAAGATTATATATGCTTTTGCAAACCTTTCGAACGTTTTCAAAAATGTCAGTTAGCAAAAGAACATCAGTTTTAAGATATAGCATCATACAATCCCGTATGGTTCTACAATTAAATATTTTCAATACTTTAAGTGCATGTAAATAGTCTTCTTCTGAACAGTTTTTATTGTTCGGATTACTATAAAATGCATCAATTGGGGGAAGTTCATTGTCATCTAATTTTGTAAATGTGTTAATATACTCATAAGGAAAAATATCCTATCGGTTGATGAGGTTAAACTCTTCAATTGCGGAATATATTGTCTTACGGTTCTTAAATCATTATCAGATAAATTACCAGCTAGTGCATCTAAGCTAAGAGCCTTATCTCAACATATTTCTGTTCTTTTTCTTTACGTATTTTTTCAAGTTGCTTTTCAATTTTCAATATTGATATTTTTGAAATTTTTTCTTTACGCAGCTCATTCAACAAAATCTCAATTTCGCCATCGCTATATACTTGGATTGTATGCGATAAGGAAATATACAATTCCTTATTTAAAGGTATAACATTCGTTTTTTCTTTGACATTTAACAATTCTTTAACGAATAGATGACAGTCGTAAAAAGAAAAGTTGTGAAAAAATTGAAAAAAAGTTTGGAAACTTATAGTTTAAATTGCATGAGCTGTGTGCTGCCCCCTGTATTTTCCTGATAGATGACAATGATCTTTTACAGTTAGTTCAGTACATAAAGGTTTACCGCAAATATGACAGTCCCTAGCACGTTGAAGGTTGTTTTGCTCTAAGGTAGTTAAGGGATGCATAGCAACAATTTTATCGTAACGATTTTTATATATATCTTTACATTCCCTAATTAAACTAGTGACAAAGTCTTCACCTACATTTACATCACTATTACTGTCTACAATATAATACGCATATGCACATGGTATATGTTTTTTAATATTACTATTACTTACTTCTATATCCTCAAGAACACATTCAAAATCAGCTTGAATGGAACATCCATTTGATTATCAAAATTTGTAAATTTTAAAAATGTCTTTTCTCCATCTGGCATCTTCGCTACACATCGTCCGCATTCCTTTTGCTTGTGTATCGCCACTACATGTTCCGAAACGGTATGGAAGAGATACCCATTGCAAATTAAAGTGGTTTCACCATGATGTAATGAAATTTGAGATGCCAGTAACCTAAAACAAATAAAATTAAAATGCGAATATTAAGTTATTATTTAATGATTTTACTTATTTATGTTTTACAAAAAAACCAAATAGAACTATTAATTACCTTGAAATATTTTGTATTAATATATAGTGACACTGCTGCCCGCATTGAATCTTTAACAACATCAAATTTATATGAGACATTTTTATAAGAAAACTTACTTTCACATGAACCATCAATAAAAAGTCGCCATTCATCTGCATTATAATTGTGATTTAATGCCGAAAATAGTTTCGGTACATCAACGCAATACACGAGATCACTGTCATTGGAACTAGTCTTAAAACTTTCTTCAAGTAACCAAGTCCGGTCACTTTTTCTACCAGATGTTATAACGAAATCTTTTTCCACCAAATTCCACTGCTTTAATCGCGACCCCAGGACTTCAGATTGCCGCTTTGACAAGTGTAAATCGCGAACAAGATCGTCCAAATCAGCTTTTGACAAAACATGCCGCTCCGTTGTTGTAGATCTGGATGGAAGGAACTCTTCTTGTTCAAAATCTTTTTCTGTTATATCGACAGATTTGCTCGTTGTCGGTAGATCGACAGATTTGCTCGTTGTCGGTAGATCATTACTTAAAGGTATCGGTTTTGTAACAGTTAAAACATTTGCGTACTTAATGTTTTTGCGCGTTTTAAAACAGTGACCTAAAACATCTGTTTGACAAAAGTAGCAATCATTTGGTTTATGATATGGCTGATGATGCCAAATCATAGGCGTAGAAAAGGGCAAAACAAATGAACGTTGAATTTCCTTTTTTTAAGTATTACAGCAATATTGACAAACAAATTCTGGCTCGTACCAGCGACTAGTATCAAAAGAACGATTAAATACTTTATTGTACACTTCTACCACTCCAATATTGTTTTTAAAATCACGCCGGTGACTGATATCAGTAAATAAGCCACAAATATAGCAAAATTTGTTACGATTGTCACACATTTTTTATTTAATTTTAATTGAACACGATTTTTATTAAATTGCAAACGTTTTCTTAAATACACAGATTCAAAGTGAAAAAGAAGACATTAACAAAACGTCATATTAAAAGAAAAACAATAATTTGACATGAGTAAAGCACAATTATTTGTTGTAATTCTCATTACAAATATTTGTTGCAATTCTACGTTGTGTTTAGGCTAACAGTGATTTGTATTTTAAAGAAAGTGCATAAAAAGAACACGAAAAAAACAATATTTTTGAATGACTAATGACTTTAGGATAACATTGATTAATGGATTAAAAAAATTTATATAAAATGTTTAAAAGTTTATTTTCATGAAAAGTTAAATAACTCAGTCAATAACTTATCTATTTTTAAACCCAAATATGCGTTTTAATCGTAAATAAACGTACTTTTTGAATAAATTCAATAGTATTATAGTTTCTTAATAAAATGATGTATAAAAACGTCACCAAAGTTTAAAAATTTTTGAAAAATCTACAAAATTTGTGTTTGCTCGACAATAACACCCAAATTTCTTGTCATTCGAAATTATATGTCATTCGAAAGATCTCAGTTTCTTCTTTCCAAATCTATTAAGAAATTGAAAATCAGATCATTATCACCAAAATTACAGGCTTATAAGTGCGCAAAGGTACAAAAACCGGTTTTTTAACCGTAAATCCGGATTTTGGAGGTGTCCGGCATATTTCACAATTGGAATCTAGTTTTACTCGACAAGCCCTACGGTCAATTTTATGAAGCAGATCTCTTGTATGGAGTTCTACGAAGGCTTAGACTGAAAATAATTGAAGTCGGTCCATTAACGACTAAAATATGATTAAAAAAATGGCATTCGAAATAATTTTACTTTTAAAAAGTTGCGTGGGGATTCAATCCAACAACCTACTGGTTGGTAGTCACGACCGCTTCTTGTACACCACAGAGCAGTTGTATTTTTCATAGTAGTTTACGCGTTTAAGAACACAATATATCTTATTTATTATAAAATACTAAAATTTCAAATTCTTGATGGAAATTGGTGTGGTTGTTGTAAATCTTCCCTTTTTGTCATATATCACATACATACATACTGAAATGCGTTCATGGGCACCTGTACACATTGTGTGAATACATGTGTATATTTAAACAATCGAAAAGCAATGATTTGTTGTTTTGTTTTTGTTTGTTTCTTTAAACTTATTTTTGTACGTTTATTAGTATAATATTATGCATGCATATTACAGTATTTTTTATCGCTTGCATTTTCTTTTCGTATATAAATAACCATAATTATTTTTTATATTATTTATATTAAAGAAATGTAATGGATCGTCAAGACACTATGTACGAGTAAATATACTAAATCAATGAAATTGAATTTTAGTTTTGTTTTGAAAATGTATTAATATTTCATTTTTTATTACTATTTGTGATTTCAGAAGAAAGGCAAAATTGATGCTTATATTCTGTTTTATACTTGTGTAATTTTAATTATTTTCTATATTCAGGTGCAGAGCGTACCTTCAGTATATCAGAACCCGGTATTATTATTGTATTTGTAAAATGTGATAAAAAATTTTTTGACAATTAAAATGTTGTTTGGATACTTAGTAACACATAACAAAGTAGAAAAATCTCTTACCGGCTAGAATTTGATAAGAAATGTTTCTTTCATTCTGTAACATCAGTGAGTTAATCTTCAAAAGCACTTCAATTAATTGCCATAAAAGCAAAGTTTGATGTAAGAATTTAATTTGATATCAAGCTTCAAAATGTAATTTGCAAAGAAACTAAAAAATTTAAAACCCCGCGAAAATAGCGCATATTCTAAAAATTACAACTGCAATATTGGAAATTATTTCCAAAATTTATTAAAAAAAAACTTAAAAAATATCATTTCCATTGTGAAAATTAAACTTTTATTAAAAACTATTTTGTATTTGGAATAAAAATTTCAAAAGCATTTGTATTTTGAATAAAAGTATTGCAAATACCTACTTTTTACAAATTTATATTTAGCATCTAGATTGCATTATCCAATTGAATAATTTAATGTGGGCTTAATTAAAATGTATTCTAAGAATAGTTCGCAATTCATCAAATATTTTTCAAACAATCAATTCCTATCGTACATATCATACATATGAACTTTGGATTCTTAGATCGGAATATTTGGGGAAAATTTCCAAAAATAGTATACATACATATTTGTTTTAATTTTGTTAATGATATAAAATTTCCTTTATTGACTACAAAAGGGGTTTTCGAATAATTTATTCGATTTTGTTTAACAATAAATATCTAGTTTTTATTTGGCAAAACCCCTTTTTTGTAGTCAATAAAGGAAATTTTATATCATTAACAAAATTAAAATCGTTCGACTACAAACCAAATGGTTCAACTATTTGATAATTAATAGTGTTTTTATAAATTCTTATGATACATATTTGTATTTAATTTTTTTGCATATTTTCGTATTTTCTCCCAGTTCAACATATGTATACAAAATGACAAGTTAAGATCTTACGAGATAAAAAATTGATTTCTTCATATTCATATAAAATAAACTGGTCTTACATTCATTAAAAACACCTAAAAAATCATAGTTTTGAGGAATATCGCATGTCGATAGCACGCACTACGGAATTGGACGCGGATTAATGGTAAAATATTACGAAAATAAGCCGAGTTATGGCATAAAATTGGAAAAAACGCAAAAATTAAAAAAAGTATTAAAAATGAGATTGTGCCTGGTTTTTTTTATATAAATTGAGAAACAAACTTTTTCAAATAAAAAGTAAAAGTAATAAAAACAACTAAAATGTATCAAAAACGAAAAAAAATAGCATTTTGTTTTGTTCAGGATTCGAAACCGTGCCACCACCGGGTAAGGTGCGGTTTCAAATCCTGATCAACCATTTATTAATTTTTTTTTAATTTTTGATACATTTTAGTTATTTTTATTACTTTTACTTTTTATTTGAAAAAGTTCGATCTTTTTTTAAGAATTTTTGATAGCTTTAAATTATTTTCAATGTGAAGATAATATTGGAACATTTTAATCATTAGACTAGCATATTTATGTAATAGGTGTCGATATATTTTATCTATTTTGGGAGAATTTCTTTATTATTAAACCTTTTTTTACGTTTCAAATCATTTTTTTGTTTAGTCGAAGACCACTGGCTTATTGATAAAGACGTTGAAACACTTCTTGGATGTGTGAAAAATTATGTAAGTGGGGACGTTAATATTTTTATAATGCACTCTAGGCAAGAAATTGTAAAAAATTTGTTACGAAATTCATAATTTATGGCTGACTTCATAAACGCAGTTTGCAAAGCAACGCGAGAATGACTTGTAAGCTAATGCTTTCAGTGTTGCTTTGGAAGCTGTGTTTATGAAATCAGCCTATACTATGAAATAGAGATTAGAACCAATAATGCGTGATCGTGATTAATTTTTTGTTTCCATCACGTGGGGATGGGTCCGTGAGACGGTGAGTGGCATTTTTTTTGCTTTAATGTAATTTTTTCCATATAAATTATTTTAAATTGTTTTCGTATTTCGTGGGCGCGACTTTTCGTGATTGTGACTTCTTTCGTCACTCCATACGATGGAGAAGGGTATATAAGATTCGGCACAACCGAATATATCTCTCTTACTTGTTTAACTTAGAAAAATCACGCTATTCGTTTCTTACCGCAGTGCGAACAACTACAGAAGTAGCTTACAGCTATCAATTTTTTTTAATTCTAAGATTTTAATAAATTCCTAATTATTATTGAAAAGAAAATTATCTGGCTGGCCGTTTTTTATCTTTCCCCATCCCTAAATATAATTTATTCTGCGCGAATAAATTACATTCATAATTTCTTTTGGCATAGTCAAGAGAGATTATATTATCACAAATTTGCATCCCAACAAACAAATTTTTTCATGGTCCTTCGAGCCGGATACGAGAGGCATCATCATTGCCGAATTTTCTCTTAAATTTAAAAAGGAGTAATCCAACCCAAAAGAAGATCCAACAGCATGAGGTAATGATGAAATTAAATCCCATACAGTCCACCAGTTAAAATTAATACATATGTATGTATCACAGTGGGTAAAGAACAAACCAATTTGTTCATGTGGTTCAAAGTTTACAAGAATATTAAAGTTATAATAAATACAGAAAGCATAAAATAAAATAAATAATTGTGTGCAGTGAAAAAAAACATGCATACATACATACATACATACGTACATACATACATACATAAATATATCATGTACATATAATCGAAACAAAATTTACAAGAATATTAAAAAAAATAAATTAAAAAAAAATATTTTTTATATGTATGTATGTCTATCTAATGTATGTTAGTGGCAAAATAAGCGAAAAAACAAGTGAAAGCCCGTTATACAGAATTCCATAAGTTTCTGTACCAAAAAGTCATACCTAAATATATGTATGTATATGTTTAAGAAGTTATGTAAATATGTATGTAAATACCGTAAGTAAATAAATACATTAATATAAATATATACATATGTATATGTTAATGCACATACTTACATATGTATGTACATACCATCCACATTATCCTGCTAATATTGTGGTTCCCCGCAATTGTGTTTGCCCGGTAAATACCTGCATATGTATGTATATATTTCAAATTTATTCGACATACATATACGTATGTACAAAAAGTACAAGGCTTTAGTACATATATATATACATATGTATGTATGTGTATATACCTTAGGGATCACTTAAAAATCAAAGTGTCCAATTCACTTACTCTTCAATAGCGCTGCTGAAATCATTTGAGTCCATGCATACATACCTATATACATACATATGTATGTAACTCTTAAAATTAAAGGTAAAACCCGTAACTAACTCTTAAAAAAATATATCATACAAATTCCTTTGCAAAAGTTTCAAGATATGTATGTACATATGTATGTGTGTACATTGCAAACCAAAACCATAATTGAGCTTTGAGAAAAAAGCAGTGACGGAAAGTGATACACATATAAATTAATTTTAATTTAATATATACACATATATAAATATATACACATACACTTAAAAATAAGGTAATTCCTTCAAACCCGAATTAAATTTTGCTTAGCAATATCTAATAATTGGAAAAGTGGCTTTCCATCCCTGTTGCAGTAGATATCGATGTGTTACCATTGCGCACTTTTAAACCTGGGGGTAACAATTGAGCACTCTTTCCCACAGACCAAAATATAATTTTACTAAATTAAATCTAAAATAATATTTATGTGGAGGTAACAAGTGCGCACTCTTTCCAACCAAGATTTAATTTTTCAAAATTAAACCTGTTGAAAAAACCCCCAATATCCCCTTTTCGAATATGCAAAATTTCTATTGTTTTTAATCAAAACGATTGAGTATCTACATTCTCCTATATAACTTTATTCCTCAAATTGCAACCACCACACGTAAGTAACAATAAATAAAACCCAACTACATTTTGTGAAAAGGACTACCCTCTTACACTAATTAAAATTATGCTCTGAGGTATCATAAGTAAGTCGACTTTTAGATACCCTACACTCACCCATTATTTCTATTTATCTAAAAGAAGATTTTAAGCGTTTGGTGTCCACTACACATCAAACACTCATTTTATTTACTTGTAACGTGCTTGATTAACAATTTGTTGAATCTGGATTTCGTACCAACTGCTATATTATATAGCATCATACCTACTCTGTAAATACTTATATAAAAATATATTTTTATTTTATATTGCCTGTGAGCTATATATACCTATATCGCAGTACAAAATGATCTCCAATAACAACGATGATTCTGGCCCTTCTCTCAAAGATCAATTCGATTACGACAGCGATCGTCTGCTCAGTTTCTGTGTTTCTGTATTGCTTCAGGTAGCGGCCTCAATGAGTCACTCCTTGAGGTCAAACTAAAAGACTTAGAATCAAAGTGGGCCAGTTTTGACGCTTCCTGTGAGGCGCTTTTATTGTCGAGAGACAAATCTATCACAGCTGACGTCAAAAAAGAGGTTAATAAAATATTTGACGAATGTACGGATTCGTATTATCATTGCACTGCCCAGATTCTGGAATCATTAAAGCCTTTTCGATTGAAAAACGCTTATTATCCCTCGGGACACTCAACATCCCGGCATTCCACATCAAATCAGCTTCCACAACATGGGTTCGTGCAAGATACTTCTGACGGCATAAAACTTCTTCCCTGTGACACTGATGTGTTTAAGGGAAGCTATGAGCAGTACCCTCGTTTCGTTATATGTTCACGGCGGTGTATATTAATCACACGAGGCTCACCCCTGTTACAAAATTATACCGTCTGCGTAACAAAAAAAGTGGAGAAGCGGGAGATATCGTAAAAAGATATCAACTTTCTGATGAAAACTTCGAATTGGCATGGAATGCTTTGAAAACTCGATATGAGAATAAAAGAGTTCTTGTTGACAATCAGATTAAAATTCTTTTCGATATTCCAACAGCAACCAGCGAAAACAGCGAATCGATTCAAAGGATTCGTTCTTCTGTGAGTGACTCCCTAGCGACTTTAAGAACGCTTGGCGTACAAGTAGACAGCTGCGACCCAATACTCATACGCTTGATCTCGACAAAATTACCGCTTTGGGAACAGTCCCTCACGGCTCCACGAGAACTCCCAAAGTGGACTCAAATGTCTCGATTTCTTATATAGATACGAGGCGTTAGAGCGCCTTGCAAGCATAAAAACATCAAAACATTGTTTTACTCTAACAAAACAGAGAGGGGATTACGTCTTCAAAAATAAATATTGCAATAACTGCTTGGCCAAATCTCAAGTCAAACTGTGGAAGCAAACACAAATGTTTACATTGCAAGAAGAATCATCACACTCTATTGCACATGACACAGACACCACAAACCTCAATGCACAGCTCAGAAAACCTTCGTAATGGAAGATTGAATGACAATACTAGGGTTGTAGGAAAAGCTCAAGCACATACCTCTCATGCAGTTAGAGACAACACTCAAGCCGAGTTTTCCCACACATCTAGTCAAATTCAAGTCAATTATTCCACTAGTAGTGAAAGTATTTTATTGCGTACAGCCATAACTTAAATAGAGCATAGAGGTGAACTTTTTACTGTCAGAGCTCTAATTGATCCTAAATCCCAGCGGACATTTTCAACAGAAAGAATTAGAAATCGCCCCCAACTTCCCTACAAAACCTCATATTTCAACATTATAGGTATCGGAGGTCAAAAGCACTCCGCAAATAAGGCATGCGAGTTCGTTTTGTATGCCAAAAGATATAATTTGCGCATTCCGATAAAAGCCATTTTACTGCCCAGAGTAACGAAACGGCTTCCTGCTTCCAATTTCGAACTACCAGACTCAAAACGATTTAATGTCCCTTATAATCAATTGGAGAAAATATCGGTGTTTTTAGTGGCGATATTCAGAAAATGTACCGCCAAATTCTGGTACACATTCAGCGAATTTTGTTCCAGCCACAGCCAGACAGCCCCATAAAAGACTACCAATTAAAGACAGTAACTTTCGGCGTTAACTGTTCGCCATATCTTACAATTCGGACCCTTCAACAACTCGCTTCCGATTTCTAATCCACATTTCCTAAAGCAGCTTCGATTCTGCGCACAGAAACTCATGTCGATAATATATTAACTGGTGGTTACTCAATAGGAAGCTATGTCTGCCCAAACTCAGCTCATAGATTCTCTAAAATCAGCTGGATTCCCTTTAAAAAAGATAACTGCAAATGATACGCGGTTACTTACCCAATTTCGGAAGGAAGATCTTTATGATACAGAGTTCCTTCGCTTCCACGACACTAGCTCTACCAAAACCCTTGGTATAAAGTGGAATGCTCTTACAGACTCATTTACTTACAATTTCTGTCCAATTGAACAATTAGAAACAATGACTAAGCGACAGATTCTCTCGTCTGTCGCAAAACTCTTTGATCCCGCTGGATGGCGAGTTCCTGCAGTCATTAATGCGAAAGTTCTCATGCAGCACCTGTGGGTAGAAGGATTAGACTGGGACGAAGATGTTTCATCGGACTCTCTGAAAAAATGGAATAGTATCGTGCAAGATTTCTCGCACATAGAATCTATCCCACGTTGGCTTCAGTTTACTCCTTCTTATGCAATTCAAATTAATGGGTTCTCTGACGCATCGAAGGCGGCGTACTGTGCCACGTTTTATATTCGGTGTGAAACTGTATCTCACAACATATTTACAAGCTTGCTAGTCGCTAAAAGTAAAGTAGCCCCAATACAGACAATCTGTCTCCCGCACTTAGAACTTAATGGCGCAGTGTTACTAGCAAATCTCGTTCGCTATGTCGTCTCTTAGGCTAAATATAAGCGTAATTAATCTGTGGACTGATTCTTCCATAGTGCTAGGTTGGCTCTCGAAACCCGACACATGAAAACCCGGCTGACCTAGGCACACGTGGATGCGACCTCAAGATCTTGTCCATAATTCTCTCTGGTGGCATGGACCGTCCTGGTTGCATAAGCTGTCCTCAGAATGGCCAAAGCGAAATCCGCTTAAAACAGTTGAAAAGTCTGTAAGTGAAACTCGGGCTCTACATGCAGAAGTTCAAGAAAACGATATTCTGTGTAAATTCTCATCATAGAGCAGAGCGCTATATCTTTAGATTTTTCAACAAATGCTCGATAACCTCAAGGCTAAATGTTATTCAACCTGCAAATAAACATTTAACACAGGATGAAATGAAATTTGTCAAATTGCGTCTCATCAGTATGGCTCAGAGAAATTTTTATAAAGACGAATACCAAAGATTGTGTAACTCGCCAGCGCTTCCAAAAAAAGTTCGGTAGACAATTTTAATTCATTTCTCGATTCGGACTCAATCTTGCTATTAAACGGCCGATTAGCTCAATCGTCTCTGCCATACAACGAGCGCTTCTGCCAATTATACCTTGGTTATTTACACAAGTTTCTCGCTCATGCGGCATGTAGCCAGATGTGTAGAATCGTGGAATTAGAATTTTACATCTATAGACTTAAGCCTAGAATCAAAGCCATTATTCGCCACTGCAAGGTTTGCATAATTCACAGACAACAACCATGCTCGCAGATAATGGCACCCTTGCCCCATTAAAGATGTAGTCTGTCACCACCATTCCACATAACTGGAATCCATTTTGCAGGCCCTTTTGAATTAAAAGCATCAAACCTGCGAAAATCCAGCATTATCAAGGGATACGTGAGCGTGTTCGTTTGCTTCAGCACGAAGGCAATTCACTTAGAAGCTTGCTCTGATTTATCTTCAAATGCCTTCCCAGCCACAATCGCTCGCTTTTTTTGGGAGGCGGGGACTCCCACAAAGGGTTACAACTGATAACGGCAGAAACTTTCTCGGTGCAAGTCGTACCCTTGAGCGGGTACATTGCCCAGAAATATGTAACCCATGGATTTGAGTGGACATTCATACACCCTTATGCACCTCATATGGGCGGCTTATGAGAAGCTGCCGTAAAGAGCTTTAAATTCCACTTCAAGAGAATAGCAGGAGCTCAAAGGTTTAATTTTGAGGAATTCTCTACCATGCTAGCTCGAATAGAAGATATTCTTAATTCACGCCCAATCACTGCGCCCGGACATTTTTTAAGGGGTGCTCCCATAATGGCCTTTCCCGAGCCAGGAGTACAAAATATGTCCGTTGTTAACAGATCTACACTATCTATTATCAATGAGATGGAAAGAAGAATACCTCAAAACATTACACAAACGCTATAAATGGAGAAACTCGACTCCTAATATTCAGGAGAACGATCTCATAGTAGTAATGGACGATTTACTACCTCCACAGGAATGGCGACCAGGACGAGTAATAAAACCTTACCCTGGTGCAGATGGAAATGTATGTACCGCGGACGTCAACTGCCATCCTTGAGGCGATCAAGTCGTTGGCAAATGTCCTATGCGCCAGCAATAACACGGCATCTGTTTCCTAATGACAAGGCCGGCGGCATGTCCAAACTTGTTTGGGCAATATTGTACATTGTATTTTTTATATTTAACTAAATTATTATGAATTAAGTGTAAATTTATACGTATATGGAAATTAAAAGGCTTATACAATCGTAAGCTGAACTGAAATGTACCTACCTTTTATTAAATTATACTTAAGATCGTATAACCTTTGATTCTCGTCTACTATGTTCTTCTTGTTAACTTACCTAATAATCCTGCAATTATATATACTTACCATAAATAACCTAAAATTCACCTTAAAATTGTTTATGTTATAAATGTGTAAAGTTGTCCACACTGACGATGTAATTTACTGGAATATTTCTAAAGGTCAAGAGCGGCTTTTCCAATGCTGAACCTTCGTTTTTTTTAACTTAGAAAAATCACGCTATTCGTTTCTTACCGCAGTGCGAACAACTACATAGCTTACAGCTATTAATTTCTTTTAATTCAAAGATTTTAATAAATTCCTAATTATTATTGAAAAGATAATTATCTGTCTGGCCGTTTTTTATCTTTTCCCCATCCCTAAATATAATTTATTCATCGCGAATAAATTACATTCATAATTTCTATTGGCATAGTCAAGAGAGGTTATATTATCACAAATTTGCATCCCAACAAACAAATTTGTTCAACATATAAAATACACACCATTAAGTTTTAGTATCCCCCTAATTCACATTTTATTAACACAAATTATGATTTATGGCTTTTGGGTGACCTTTTAATGGCTTTTGGATAGCTTAATGACTTGTTCCATACAAATTTTATTGCTTTTGGTTGACCTGAATTAGAATCTGCAATTCCTATATACTGCTGTCCGAAGATGAAGAAGAAGAATATGCAAAAATTACGGACACCAACGTGAGTTTTTGTACTTGGAATTATCGGGGACAAATAAATGTTTAACAGGATCTCAGTCATCAGAAAAATAATGTCCAGCACCAAGGCGCTATATGAAGAATCGCTAAAATTGCTAAAAAGCAAGAACATGAACGAGGTAAGAGACAGCAAGATTTTTAAGATGGCGATGTTTGGTCTTCCCCGGCAGACGACTGCAGTTCTAATTGAAGAATTTAAAAATACACACAATATTACGCCTGTAAGTGTAAAGGAAATTATAACAAAATGATATAGCGAAGCTGACACACTGTATCTGATCGAATTTGACAGGCAACACGTTTCAAAACGTGAAATTTAAAACAATCAGATTTTGCTTAAATATTGCTGTTTACAATAAAGGGTTCTTGACTAGAGTGCATCATAAAAATATTAACATCCACTTCTTAGCACTTATATAAATTTTCACACATCCAAGAAGTGTTTTAACGTCTTTATTAAAAAGCCAGTGGTCTTCGACTAAATGAAGAAATGATTTGAAACGTAAGAAAAGGTTTAATAATGAAGAAAATTTCCCAAAATTGATAAAAAAAAATATCGACACCTATTACATAAATCTGCTAGTCTAATGATTAAAATGTTCCTGTATTATCTTTACATTGAAAATAATTTAAAGCTATCAAAAATTTAAAGAAAAAGAACGAACATAATCAAATAAAAAGTAAGAGTAATAAAAATAAGTAAAATGTATCAATAATTAAAAAATATCATAATGTTGTTCAGGATTTGAAACCGCACCCTACCCGGTGGCACGGTTTCGAATCCTGAACTACAATATGCTGTTTTTTTAATTTTGATACATTTTAGTTATTTTTATTGCTTTTACTTTTTATTTGAAAAAGTTTGTTCTATAATTTATTTGAAAAAGCACGGCAAAATCTCTTTTATAATATATATATTTTTTAATTTTAGCGTTTTTTCCAACTTGATGAACGATTAAAGGTTTATTTTTCAAAAATACCCAATATGTTATCAGATAGGATTTTATACGGTGATAAAATAATTATATAATGAATTCAGTAAGCTGTCGACGTTTTCATTTGATATAATATAATAATAATAATAATAATACCAAAAATTAAAATAACTTGACGGTGTAAGAAAAAATTTTAATATAACAACATATTTTAAGTCATTACTTTAATTTTGTTTTTTCTTTGAAACTCGAATGATGTACGTATGTATGTAAACTAGTGGTATTCTGATAGTTATCTTCTTAAAATTTTGTTAACTTCTCCATTTACTTATCTGTATTGCGGTTGGACCAGACGATAAAGGTTTTAATTCAATATAACCTGTATTTTTCTGATATAGAACCACAATCAGTACAAAAGTCTGCTCATGCCTGGCTGGGAAACGTGATCTTTAAAAATATGTTTCTTGCTTCATATATTTATAATATGAGTTTTCCAGCCCTGGATGGGAATTTGAAATGTGGTTTTGAAATTCAAACACATTTTTTTTAATTGATAAGAACACATTTTTTTAAAGAGCATTAAATATATTCTTATACATTTTTATAATGCTTCATATTAAAACAATATTCTTGTATCTTGTGTATTAGAGGGTTGCAAACAATTTTTTTGTTGTTTTCACATGGCTGATTTGAATGTCAGTAACGCTTCTCTATTGAATATCAGCCCTGAAACTTCTATCCGAACACCCGTACCCGGACACATATATTGAACAACTCTGTTGAATGTTTGTCAGGAAACTGGAAATTTTCAAACATGTCATTGCCACAACCCTACATTATGTATGCTCATGCAAAAATCAAACAAACCATAAAACCATATTAATTCTGGCGCTGTGTTTTCTATAAAGTTCGATATCGAAATGCTGGATACATGAGTGTAATTAAATAATATTTATCTTTGTCAATGAAATAAACACATTTCCAATTTTAGTAAAAAATGTATAGTATATTTATATATTTCTTATTCAAAATTTTATTTTACAAAATTTTATTATCTGATCAAAAATTATTTTATATTAATATTTAACTTTAATTTTCTTTTTTGTTGGAGTTACTTTGCTTGAGATATCCTTTTTTTTAATTATTGAATTAAAAGCAAGATTCTCTAATCCATATGTTTTTTCTCGCAATTCCTCGATTTGTAAAGTTTTTTGAGCTGCTGTTTTGATAAAGTTATTAAATTTTGTTGTAATTGACTGATTTCCATTCCTACGTAATGTTTATTAATAGCGTCTTTTTCTTGTGAAGGAAACGAAATATTAGTAATCCTTTTATTTTGCACGTCGATATTGTTATTTTTATCCAAGAGAATTCCAACGACTTGACGAATTTTTCTTTTTCCTTTTTCAGTTTTAATAATATCGCTTGAGCGATGACCAAATTTATTAACAGACATATTATGTTCCGTCTCTTCTAATACCATCAGTAATCTGAATCTAATAAATATATATATATAGGACTAGACTTTTCGTTTATAAATTTTATAACCTTTTTATTACAAACAATTTTTTGTTGTTTTTATAGTTTTATTTTTTCAATGTTTCCTTATATAACTTTAATTTTACAATATTTTCTTATTCTCTAAACAGATTGAAACTAATTAAACATCTATAATATATCATTATCATCATCATCCATAAATTTATCATATAAATTTAAATTAGATATTGATAATTCCGATGATGATGTTGTTGATGATGATGCTGGTGTTGATAATGAAGGTAAAGAATTTATTCTATAATGTCCCCATGCATATTTATCAACACCATTTTCTTTAATAAATCTCTTATCATCTAAATAGCTTAATGTTAACTTACTGTTGGGTATATATTTGATGATCCTTAGATCTAAATATATACATTAAATCATAATACAATTTTTTTCTAAAATACCTTTTCTTAAATAGTTAATACTTAGTTTAGCGGTGACGCATTGCTTTACACCTTTAATTTTTTTGATGTCTTTCTCATCTCTACCAATTTTTACATAATACATTTTAGCTCTTAAGCCAATGAATTCCTTAATAACTTTGCCATTACACTCATCTTTCATCATTCCTAATACTTTTTTATTCATCAGTGGGAAATTATAAATATTTTCTTTCGAATATGTAGATGTATCGAAATGTATTGGGATATCATTTCGAATATCATCATACAAATCATTTGTTCTGACATCATATATAAATGAATCGGTATCCATATAACAGAGATTGATATTTTCAAGATATTTTGGTTTCATGTAATAATAAAAGTTATACATTTTTCATTTTGATAGTTCTAAAACAGAAAAACCGATATAAATAGGTTTATTATACACAGTTTGCACTCTACTCATTTCTATGGCAATCATTTCTTCATAAATTTTAAGAGAACTATGAAAATTAGGTTTAGCTATTAGAGCTCTAGCTCCTAACCGTTTACCTCTACTCTCCCATTTACAAACTAATTTTACGTCTTTTCTTTTATCGACATTTTCCATTGTCTTACCGTATACAGCATTGTTTAGAAGCTTGAAAAAGTTTTGTTCAAATGAATTTTTAGCTATGGTTCTATGATGATTATTTAAGTCAATGTATTTCTTCAAGCAATCCGATTGATTGAATTGAAGAATTGTATACGTTTTCTTTAAAATTAAACCATTTTGAAGACATTTTATGATTTAAGTCGGTAATTAGTTTTGATTGCTTCATAGTTTAAATTTTTTTGTTTTCGGCACAAAATGGAAAATCATTATAATAGTCGTGTATTGTTTATGGATACTCTAAGTCTACTTCGAGTATGTAACCCAAAGGACTATCTTCTTTTATATTATTTACATTAAAATTTTCAAAATTTTCTATCCATTTAAAATTTTTATAGGGAAGGTGTTGCGACAATGCATAACCATACAAATTATTAACATCTAAATAGATGAGATAATTTGATTCTTTAGTAGAATCATAATCACTAACCTATTTATTATTAGCAACTGAACGTCGTTTACTATATTGTACAATACCTCCTCTAATACCCACAAAACGTAATTATACATGTTAATATCAGTTAACAATTCCAGTTCTATTTCTGTATATTTTAACATAGCATCCCAAGAAAGTCCTGGGGTAGTATAATACTGGCAGGGATCTAAATTATAAATACTTTTACAAACTTTTCTAAAACTTTCAAATATATCACAAAGTAATAAGACATCTATTTTTAAATATAAAAGTAAATAGTCCATAAAAGTTCTACACTGAAATGTATTCCAAACTTTTTCAGCATGTTCATAATCATCAACACTACACGACTCATTTGTAAGTTTATTAACGAAGACTGAACGGGGTGGTAGCTGTGTTTCCTGCAGACGATTGACTGAATCCAGATAATCGTAAGGAAAGACACCTTTACGTCTCATTAAATTGAACTCGTTAACATTTTAATATATAGATTTCACAACTTTTAAGTTATCATATGATAAATATCCTGCTAGCTTTTCTAAGCTATAGGACATAAATCGAAATGAGTCTAGAAAACGGAGTTCAAAAGTATTTTTATCATTTACTTTAATTTTTTTTGATATGGATACATATAATTCCTTATTTAAAGGAATTTTATTTATGTCACCTTCAACAGATGAAAGTTCCCTTACAAACAAATGACAATCATATACCGAAAGATTGTGAAAAAATATTGGAATGAAATTCGCAATTTGATATTCTAAATTACATTTGTTATAAGCAGAACCTCTATATTCACCGGTCAAATGGCAATGGTCAGCCACCTTATCTTCAACTGATAATTTTTTACAAATATGACAAGTTATATCTGTATTTTGTTTTATCTGTTGAAGTGGGGTTAATATATTCATTGGCTTCACAACACTTAAGTAATTATTATAGATATCTAAGACATCATCAACTAAATTTTTAAAGAAGTGTTTTGATGCATCATCACCGCTATAAATAAATCTAAACTGGAGTTAAATGTACACTTAATATAATAACTATAAGCAAATGGAATATGCTTTTGCGTAGATTTTACGTTTGTAGAGTTTTGTATATTAATCGACTCTAAAACGCATTCAAAGGCGGCATATACTACAAAAGGCACATCCATTTGCTTCTTAAAATTTTTAAAACTTAACTTACATTCATCTAAACTAGGCATTTTGGTCACCATTTTATTGCACTCTGTTTTATGTTTTTCTAACTTTTCCTTGCTGTGGAAGTGGATTAAGCAGGTGTAACATACGTAGAGTTTTCGTGGGTGTTTTGTTACTTGATTCTTTATTAATCTGTAAGGAAAAAAGAATATATTTTTATTTATCAGTACTAGAATAATTTTTTTAATTTACATCGCTTTATATCAATATAAATACTATAACTTACCTTGAAATATTTTTAATCCACATGTAGTGAAACCGTTCTCCTTCCTCTAATAAGAGGAAGTTTATGTGAGTTGATTTTTCTTCTTGGGTGAAATAATATGGACCCACTATGTTTTTCCCTTCCAAACCAAACACATTTATGCTAATATTCAGATTATTCATCTCAAACACCTTTATTTTATTTACGGCCAAGGGGAAATTAAGTTTTTTGAAATTTAAAACGATGTTATTTTCCAGCACTATAATTTCATCTTGTATGTTATTAATATTATATGATGAACATCTCGTTGAATGCTGTCCATGAGCGACTGGATATAGAGCATAGCATGGTTTCCTTTGTATGACAGGTGGTAAACATATATGTACATATATTGTGAACCTTTTATGCATTTATATTGATTAATATTAATTTCAAGATGACTGATTTCTATCAACGCCCATCCACTATCACGCTCTAACTCATCTTTTTAACTAAAATTTCACAATGATTTGAATATTTCTTTACAATATCATCTGTTGTTTGCGTTGAATTTAAAATGCTCATTTTAGTTTGATGGGACTTAATATCCACTGTACATGAATCATCTTCTTCTTTTACTAAAACATAAGTACTTGCAAAAGAGTTCGCAATAATATTTAATGTTTAGATGATTTTGTAATGAATCTATTATCAATTTCAAAACTTTTTCTTTTACTTCATTTAAAAAGGTCTCTGGTATTATATTATCTTTGTTATTATTTTCAAATAAATATGATGCTAATCGATTTTTAAAAGATGAACTTATCCATTTCATAATGTCATTATTCATTAGCTCAGCACTATTAATTTCATGTGCATTTGTTCGCAAATGATATTGCCACGTTGTTTTTTTAATTTCTTTTTTACATGCACTACAATACACATAAGCCTCATTTACATTTTCAATGTGTTCTATTAAATGAGAATGAGTTACGAATTCCCTACGGTTCGTAAATTGGATGTCACATGTTGCACACTTTAATGATGATGATAAAGGACCATCGTGATGTAATCTGACATGACGTTTTAGAGATGAATTTAAATTGTAGACTTTTCCGCAGAATGTGCAAATAAAACCGGCCATTTTTAAATATATTTTTTGTTGTTGAATACTGTTAGTTAGCTTTGATTTCCTTTTCAAGAATGATAACATTTATTTTTTGAACGTTCTATTTATATTCAATTTTAACGTTACTGTTGTTGTGAATTTAAACACATGTTTTTTTCATGTTAAAACATGATAATTTACGCGTTAGCTGTGGTTGTGAAATTTAAACACATTTTTTTAAATAACATTAAATATATTCTTATCAGTTGTTTTGTTTTAACGCATAAAAAAATGTTTTTCACACCGGATGTGGTTTTAAAATGTGTTATCAGTTGTTTTTAATTCTAAATATTAAAATATGTAAAGTCTTACAATAGATGTGTTTTCTAAAGATCATTATATATATTCTTATCAGTTGTTTTGTTTTAACGCATAAAAAAATGTTTTCACGCCGGATGTGGTTTAAAATGTGTTATCAGTTGTTTTTAATTCTAAATATTAAAATATGAAAATTCATACATCAGATGTGATTTATGCACCAGATGTTGATTAAATGTCATTAATATGTTATCAGATATTTTATCTCTACTCCTCTAGTTATGTATCTCTTCATCTATAATTTTTAGTGTAAATAGTAGATAATGAAATTCATTATTCTTATTATAAAATTTATTAAATAAATATCTATTCTTTGATCTATTCTTCAAAAATAAAACAAATATAAAATGCAGAGTGCTTTAGAAATGAATTGGGAGAAAAAAAATTTCAAAAAACAATTTTATCTCTAAGAGATTTTCCATTTAATGAATCAGTGAGAATAGTAAGCTAACACCAGATGGAGTAAAAGTTATGATGGAGTTGGAAAATCAAATTGTATTTTTACCTGAGAAATATAACTATATATCAGATGAAATAATTAATGATATTTTGTTGAGAGAATATTATATAAGAAAAGTTCCAGATGGATTCTATTATAAGCTTGTTTTTGAAATGAAACAAAAAAATTAAATAAATTATAATAAAATAATATAAAAGATATGTAATATTTATTAAAATTATTGGTTGTATTATAACAATGAATCAAAAGAGGTTTATAGTTATAGATGTGCAAGGATTTTACATCGATAATACATTATTTGGAAAAGAAATTTCCGTTTCTGGGGTTGATTCAAAAATCAAGACGTTTCTCATCCAACCTGCTTTTAAATATTCAGAACTATCATGTAAGGAAAAGATTACAAATAAATGGTTTACATGGACTATGCTGGGATAATGGTAACTCTATACGTGAGAGTATATAACAACAACACTTAAAGATGAAGGGAATATCAATATTTACGTTAAAGGATTTGAAAAAGCTAGATGGATAAAACAACAGATTGCGAAAGAAGAAATATGTATATTTAATTTAGATGAATATAATTGCCCAAATATAAGAACTTTATATAAAAATAATGAAAACATAAATATTTGTAATTATCATCATCATAGAAACAATTCATATCAAATGTGTGCTGAAAAAACTGTAATTGTATTGAGAAATTTTATTAATTTTTATATGTATAAATAAAGAAAACATTGAAAAATTTTAGAGTTAAATAATTTATTTATTAAAAAAATTTTTTTTTATAAATAATTTTTTATATCTATTAATTTTTTGAGTGGTCTCAATTACCCTGTTTTGGTATTTAGCCGCCTTCTTTACATCATCCTCCTTTATTTTCCCTAGGGTTTTCATTTCATTTAGATGTCTGTGATATACATATGTCTTCTAGATCGATATCATCATCATCGTCGTCATCATCATCATCAACACCATCACCATCTTGAGAAGGAGGCGAACTAGTTTCCTCACCGTCCTTTTCATCTTGGGGTAGATGTGGCGGAGGCGGAGGAGGAGGTGAATGAGTTTCCTCATCGTCCTGTATTATAATTACCGCTTCCATGGCTTGGGTTGTATAACTTAGAATAATTTTAATAATTAAAAACTGATGGTTTATATAGTCACGCAAAAATATTAAACTCTACCACCAAAATTTCTAATTCTGGCGCAATATTTACGGACCAGACATAATAAAAATTAAAAATTGTTTTTACTTAAAACTGATAATCGTTGTGGTAAAAAAAATAAGTTAAAATTTTTAATTCGCACGCCTAAATGTATTGATAAGCACGCTGTGATGTAAAAAAATTATTTTTATTTTAAAACTATTTTTTTGATAACCCAACACCGAAAAAATACATATCTAATTCTGACGCAATATTTACGGACCGGATGTAATAAAAAATTAAAAATTGTTTTTACTTAAAAATGATAAGCGTTATGGTAAAAAATAATAAAATTCTAATTCGTACGCACAAATGTACTGATAAGCACGCTGTGATATAAACAATTATTTTTACTTTAACACTATTATTTTTTTGATAATCCAACAGCGAAAAAATACATTTCTAAAGGTTTCATTAGTTTTTATTTTTTGTTGCCGTTCGGTGCCGTTCTTTTCTGTAGAAAATATTTCTTACATACTTGTTCTGTGTCTGAACTTTCGGATGTGGACGATATAATTATAGGATTGCAGTTTGTAAATCTTTGCAAAATGTTTTTTACTTGACAAAAATAGATATATCTTTAATAATTTGAATTAAAATAAAATATTCTGACTTTTAAAACAAAATTTGTAATATTTCATTCCACAAAAAACTAATACATGGCTGTCACTTAACGTTATATTCTATTTTCTACAGAATAGTACAAACCAATTCTGCCTTAATTCTTACACAATTTATGCTTATCACACAAAATGTTGTTAAAATGCATATTTCTAATTCTGACGCAATATTTACGGACCGGACATAATAAAAATTAAAAATTGTTTTTACTTAAAATTGATAAGCGTTGTGGTAAAAAATAAGTTTAAATTTCTAATTCGTACGCATAATTCATATAATCAGTCGTTTTTAGTTTTTTTAGTTTAAGGCTATTTATATACTCAACCTAAAAACCTTTACGTTAATAAACGCGCTGAAGACCACATTTCTAAATAAAAATATAAAAAAACAGAAAATAAATAAAAATTTTAAACATAAATGTCCACAATTAGTTGTATTAAATTTTTGTTTATAATTGTATTGAATGGGTGGCTTTAAGTAATTGATAATTTCAAGTGGCGGTTGCAAGTTTCCAAAACTATCAAAATATTCCTTGTTGTCATGCTTTTTATAATATGCTACCCAATGAGTTCCAGGACCATTAAATTCATCAAGATTAACAATACCACATTCTTCCGCGAATCGTTTTTTAGGTAAACGATCACGCATAAAAACTCCTCTGAAATATTTGAGTTGTCTACCATATTTATTGATATCCAATTCTGTTAGTGGTCGAGTTAGCTGGTTAGCTGGGTTGTAATAAAGACCATATCCAGATCCGTATCGGTATATGGTTTAAGATTTAAACCTTTTCCCATGGCAATTGATTTCATATATCTATTGTGACGGATAGCTTCAGCTAGTTGTTCTTTTTCATTTTTAATACTATTAATAGCTGCTCCGCCTGTAGCCAAACCTCCGAGTGCGGATAATGCTGTTAAAATTGGAATTAAAGGAAGAAATCCACCAATTTTAGGTACAGGTATAACTCCTGGTATGCTAATATTAGCTCTCTTCTTCCTTTTAAAATATAAATTAACGGCTTTTTTGCAATTTTAACAGCATCACTTATATTGTCAGGTTTCTCATTTCTTAAAAGTTTTAATGTATTTTTCACAGTAGATTTTCTATCAGTTACTTTTTTCTTATGTTTTTTTCGATTTGTGAGATTTATTTCTTTTCATACCTAATCCAAATTTTACTTTAGCTTTCATTGCATTCGTTACGAACCAAGAGTTTGCTCGTTTTTTTAAATTACTATCTTTAGATTTTACTCGTTGCCAAGCGTTTTCAGGTAGTATTTAATCAGCTTGATGTCTTTTACTAATATCTTTTGACTGTGAGTATGCAATATCATGTTCTTTGCAAGCCGCATCCAATAAATTTATTCCTCTATCTCCTCCAAAATACTGTACATAGTACATTGTTACCAAATTCTATGCAAACACTAATTGTAGAACCATCAAATTGCGGAAAAATTAATGTGATGATTAGTTTAATAGAAAGTCCTAATGGTCTTACCTTTACCTAAAAATTTACAAATATTCCAAATCATTATATCAACCAAAGTATTGCTATCTAAAGACATTAATTAATCCAATAAAGGAGATAAATCTGTTTACGTTTTCGGAAAATGAAAAAGTTCTAAGTCCGCTTGAGGCAAAACCACATTCTATAATTATATTCGATGATGTCATTTGTGAAAAACAAAATACTATAAGAGATTACTTTTGTATGGGTAGACATAATCATATTAATTGTTTTTATCTATGTCAAACATATACGAAAATTCCTAAACATCTAATACGTGACAATGCAAATATGATTATAATATTTAAACAAGATGAAATGAACTTAAGACATATATATAATGATCATGTTATTGGAGATATGTCGTTTAAAGAGTTTACAAAGATTTGTGGAGAGCGTTGGAAATATAAATATGGATTTGTAGTTGTAAGCAAGGATGCTCCTAAAAATAAAGAAAGATATAGAAAAGGTTTTGAGGAATTCCTACAGATATAAAGCAGATCGTAACCACTTATAAAACAGACCGTAACCAGATATATACCAGATTCGTAACCAGATACAGACCAGATATGAATTCGCAGATATAAAGCAGATCGTAACCAGATATAAACCAGATACAGATCAGTTACAGACCAGATACGGATCAGATATAAAGCACGTTGTAACGAGATACAGGATAGATATAAAGCAGATTAAAATGAATAATAAAGTGTTAAAAGATATTGTTCAGACAAGAAAAATATTAAAGGAAAAATTAAAAAACATAAAATTAAATGAAGTAGATAAACAGAATTTATTCGAAGATTCATTTAAACCCATAACTAAACCTTTGAATATGATAAGTGAAAAAATTGCTGATTATCAATCAAAAAATTTGTTGAAAGATGAGATGAAACCAAAAAAAAACGGCTAAAGGTAAGTTAAAAATCAGAATACAATCAACCTAATGAAGATAAAACAGATACAACACATACACCACTATCAGATGATAATAGTTTCGATGAAAGTTCTGATAGTTATGATGATACTGAATACTATAATCAAGTAATTGAAAATGATAATAATAATAAAACTAAATCTACACTTGAAGAAAATATTAAATTGCTTCTAAATAATAATCAAATAGATAAAGTTTATGGCTTCAACATAGACGAAAGAGGAAATTGGCGATATGCAAATAACGAACTAAAATTTAATGATGACAGCTATTTTCAATTGAGAAGTACAAAGTGGAATATGACACCAGGATTATTTCAATTATTATTTCATTCAAAACTTTTATATTACACTGAAAAAGATTTAGAGAATTATAGAGAAATCTTAATGATTACAAATGTACACAAACGTCAGTTTCAAGCAGAAGCTCAAATAAAAAGTTCAAATTCATATAAATATTAACATTTAATTAAACCGTTAATTAATAAGATATTAACAAAGGGCAGTGGACTCTTGTTAAAATCTGTAGTCAATAGTAAATCCAACTATGTTTACGCGCATAGTGTGAAAGGTCCCTTGATTATTGTTCATTGGACCTTTCTATGTTTTTGTTTTCACTTTTCGTTAAGTTGTTGTGATTTTGTATAAATGCTTCTTATATAAAATCACTTTTACATTTGTAACTGGAGAGTACGGTACGTAACCAAAAAAAACCCCAAATTTTAATATATGCATATTTATATTGGAAAAATTAACACCCCATTTTTTATTTTACATATATTTTTGAGGAAATATTTCGAGGAAATATTTCGAGGAAACATTCTTCGTCCTTCGAGCCGGATAAGACACCCCGAGTCCTTGAAATATTTTCAAGAAAATATCCTTACTTCCAGGATCATCTTTGCATCCCCGGATCACAGTGGATAACAACCCCTCATTTAAACCCCATCCCAAGTAAAACTTCTAAATAAAGGTGAGTTGTGTGAATTTATTTTATTTCTTTTGTGCAATAAATAAATAAATAAATAAATAAATAAATAAATAAATAAGTGTGTGACATAAGAAAGAAAAGTGAAACCAATTCCAATCACTCAATTTGCCGTCGGCAAAAGAAAAAGTGCATAATTTTTTTTTATGTGCATATGTATGTATGTATATTAAATTTATTAAGTGTATATATGTATGTAGATTTGTTAATCCAGTGCTACAGTTTTTAAATTGATACATACATATTTACATACATACATAGCTACCTATGTACCATATACATACATATGTATGTACATAGGTGATAAGATTAAAAGAATTGTTTTTATTCCACGCGCCTAATTTGTGCATATATTTTTTTTGTAAATTCTTTAGCTCAAAAGAGAACATAAAATATTACTAAAATATTATTAAACCAAAAACAAACGAAACTAATAAAATCCAACGAACGCAAAAAAGAAATATTTAATTTATTTTATTTAACTAATTTTTTATATCTATTAATTTTTTGAGTGGTCTCAATTACCCTGTTTTGGTATTTAGCCGCCTTCTTTACATCATCCTCCTTTATTTTCCCTAGGGTTTTCATTTCATTTAGATGTCTGTGATATACATATGTATGTCTTCTAGATCGATATCATCATCATCGTCGTCATCATCATCATCAACACCATCATCATCTTGAGAAGGAGGCGAACTAGTTTCCTCACCGTCCTTTTCCTCTTGGGGTAGATGTGGCGGAGGCGGAGGAGGAGGTGAATGAGTTTCCTCATCTTCCTGTATTATAATTACCGCTTCCATGGCTTGGGTTGTCTACCTTAGAATAATTTTAATAATTAAAAACTGATGGTTTATATAGTCACGCAAAAATATTAAACTCTACCACCAAAATTTTGATAAAGCACACATTTCTAATTCTGGCGCAATATTTACGGACCGGACATAATAAAAATTAAAAATTGTTTTTACTTAAAACTGATAATCGTTGTGGTAAAAAAAATAAGTTAAAATTCTAATTCGTACGCACAAATGTACTGATAAGCACGCTGTGATGTAAACAATTATTTTTACTTTAACACTATTATTTTTTTGATAATCCAACAGCGAAAAAAATACATTTCTAAAGGCTTCATTAGTTTATACTTTTCGTTGCCGTTCTGTGCCGTTCTTTTCTGTAGAAAATATTTCTTGCATACTTGTTCTGTGTCTGAACTTTCGGATGTGGACGATATAATTATAGGATTGCATTTTGTAAATCTTTGCAAAATGTTTTTTACTTGACAAAAATATATATATCTTTAATAATTTGAATTAAAATAAAATATTCTGACTTTTAAAACAAAATTTGTAATATTTCATTCCACAAAAAACTAATACATGGCTGTCACTTAACGTTATATTCTATTTTCTACAGAATAGTCCGCAACAGAACAGAACGAAAAAGTAACAACAAACCACTCATACAGTTTTTCAATTGAACAAAAACAAAGCAGCTGATTCGTAACAGGACAGAACGTACAAACCAATACTACCTTAATTCTTACACAATTTATGCTTATCACACAAAATGTTGTTAAAATGCATATTTCTAATTCTGACGCAATATTTACGAACCGGACATAATAAAAATTAAAAATTGTTTTTACTTAAAATTGATAAGCGTTGTGGTAAAAAATAAGTTTAAATTTCTAATTCGTACGCATAATTCATATAATAGTAAATCCAACTATGTTTACGCGCATAGTGTGAAAGGTCCCTTGATTATTGTTCATTGGACCTTTCTATGTTTTTGTTTTCACTTTTCGTTAAGTTGTTGAGTAGTGTGTTTTTGCCGGTTCGCTATCAAGTTTTTCATATAAAATGAATGTGCATGCCTGGCTGGGAAACGTGATCGTTAAAAATATTTTTTGTTAGGTAATTAAGTGTATTTATTATGAAAATGCGTTTTCCATCCTTGGATGGTTGTTTTTTTTAGGAGTGTTCATAAAATTTGTATTGTGTATTAAGGGGTTTCAAAAAAAAATTTATATGTAAATTTTTTTTGTTTTCACATGCCTGATTTGAGAGTCTCTATTGAATATCACCCCTGAAACTTCTGTACAAACACCCCTCCCCGGGCACCTATATTGAACAACTCTGTTGAATGTTTGTCAGGAAGCTGGAAATTTTCTTCATAGTTACAAAATATTTCACCGAGTTAAATATGAACTTCCCTACTAATTTTTTTCAGTTTTGATTGCTGAAAGAAATTGAAACTAATAAAGGGCATTTCGGTCTATTTTTATTACCCTTGTCCTTTCTGTCTATTCATTAGCATTTTCTTTTTATTGCACTTGATAAGATGCATCAACTTAGGGCTTGTGTTTTTTCTTATGTTTAAAGTAAACCATAAATGTTTGACTGTGTCCTCTATTGTCTGCCTATTTTTAATGAAAAATAAGGGTGCGAGAAAGTGAAACATTGTCTATTTTTAAATGCATTCATATGTCGTGTATGTACATATGTGTGCACATTTATATCGCTATTGGTTAGTTTGAGTGAACTCGTTAGAATATTTTATTATATTGCGCATGTGTGCGTGTGTTTGCATTGGATCATTTTCTGTCTGTCCTTCTCTACCGTCTGTCTTTTTTATTGAGGTCGATCTTTTTATTTTTTTTATTCTTATGAGTGTCTGTCTTTCGTCTGGCTATTTTTAATGAAAAATAAGGGTGCAGGAAAATTCTTAAACACCTGCGCATCTAGCTCTATTTTTATTACACACATTAAAAATTCGATTGGATTAGAAATTAATAAAATTGGTTACAAAAACAACATACATTTACATTACATAAGAGTATGCGTGTGATTGCATTTGCATAATTTTCTATCGGTCCCCTACCAGTTATGTTGTTGTCTCTTTTTATTTCACTCACCAATGCGTATATTTATGAGTATAAGGATATACAAATACATATATAATTCTTTGATTGATAAAACCTTGCTGTTTTAATCATTAAAACCACGCCCACAGTTTTAAGTATAAATAGATGTTTAGAAAAATAGTATGATTCATTCTTGTTCTTAAAATTTAAACAGTTTATACCATTTCGTTAAAAAAGAATAAAATTAAATTAAAACCGAAAAAATGGCCATCTTTACTTGTGATATCTGCGGAAAATCATTTAATCGCAACTTTTCCTTAAAACGTCATGTGAGGATGCAACATCAAGGTTCTTCAATGATGTGCAACGTATGTAATATACGTTTTTCAGACCAAGCAGAACTTCATTTGCACTTAATAGATCATTCTAAAAGAGGAGAGGAAACTAAAGATTATTGTAAGGATTGTGGAGAACATATTCCTAAAATAATTTGGCATTATCACGTAAGGACAAATAAACATAAAATTAATTGTGCAGGAAAATTTGATAGTGAAGTAAAATGCGTCAAGTCTGTATTTAAAAATCGTATCGTTACGTATATGATTGAAAATGCCAATAAAACAAATTTAATACCTGAAAACTTTTTATGTGAAATTAAAGCTAAAGTGGTTGAATTGCTCAAAAATATATATTAAAAAAATATTTAGCAATAAAATATAACATTGAACTGTTTTGTGAATACGTGTTGATAAAGGAAGAAGAAGATGCGTGCACCATAGATATCAAATCCCATCAGACTAAAATGATTACACTTTATATATCTTCAACAACAGATGATATTCAGCAATGTTATATATAGTAACCAGTGCGATGTTATTGTGAAAAGGATGAGTGAATTTCAGGAGCGTGATAGCGGATGGGCATTAATTGAAATATCACACCTTGAAATAAACATAAATCAATATAAATGCATTAAAGGGTCACAGTACATTCCCTTACCACCAACAATTCAGAGAATGTTTGCATGCATTAATGTGCAAAATAATGACGAATTTTGCTTTAAGTGGGCCATAATATCGGCATTGTACCCAGTTGATCTTAATTCAAATAGATGCATATCCTATAATATTAATAACATACAAGATGAAATTATAGTGCTGGAAAATAGTACTGTTTTAAATTTTAAAAATTTAAATTTCCCTCTCGCTGTCAACAAAATTAAATCCTTTGAAGTTATCAACCCGGAAATAAGTATAAACGTTTTTGGCTTGGAAAATGATGAAATTGTCGGTCCATACTACTGCAGCATACAGGAAAAAGCCAAACACGTAAATTTACTACTCTTAGAAGATGGTGAAAGATTCCACTACGTCTGGATTAAAAATATTTCAAGGTATGTGAATAATATTTATATTGTTGAAAATTAATACTTTTAATGATTTTTTCTTTTAATTACAGATTAATGGGAAGTCAATTAACAAAAAATACTCATAAAATATACATCTGTAATTCTTGCTTAATTCACTTTCACAGTGAGACTTCATTAAGAACCCACAAAGAAAACTGCAATAAAGTTGTAACTAGGATGCCCACGGCAGATAATAATTTAGTAAGTTTTAAGAATTTTAAGAAGCAAATGGATGTGCCTTTTGTTGTATATGCAGATTTCGAGTGTATACTTGAATCAGTTAATATTCAAAATTCCTCTAATATTAAGTCGGTTCAAAAGCATATTCCATTTACTTATAGTTATTACATAAAATGTTCTTATAATTCTAGCTTAGATATATTTAGAATATATAGTGGTGATAATTCACCACAACATTTTTTTAAAAACTTAGTCGAGGATAGTTTAGTTATTTACAATAATTATTTAAGTATAGTTAAACCAATGAATTTCTTAACACCGCTTCAACAGACAAGACAAAATGAGGACACAGCTTGCCACATCTGTAAAAAATTTTTATCTGTTGAAGATCGAGTGGCCGATCATTGCCATTTAACTGGCGAATATAGAGGCCCCGCACATAACAAGTGCAATTTAGAATACCAAATCGCATCCTTCATCCCGATATTTTTCCATAATCTTTCGACATATGATTGTCATTTGTTTGTACGAGAACTGTCATCTACTGAAGGTGATATAAATATAATTCCTTTAAATAAGGAATTATATATATCCATATCAAAAAGAATCCCTGTAAATGAAAAAAATACTCTTGAATTACGTTTTCTAGATTCTTGTCGGTTTATGCCATCGAGTTTAGAAAAACTAGCAGGATTTTTGTCCGATGATGATTTATCAACCGTTAAATCAACTTACCGCATTGACAATGAATTCAATTTAATGAAGCGTAAAGGTGTCTTTCCGTATGACTATCTAGATTCAGTGAATCGTCTCCAAGAAAATCATCTACCACCCCGTTCATGCTTCTTTAATAAACTTTCTAATGAGCCGTGTAGTGTAGAGGATTATGAACATGCTGAAAAGGTTTGGAGTACATTCAAATGTAACACTCTGATGGACTATCTTCTATTATATTTAAAAATAGATGTTTTATTGCTTTGCGATGTATTTGAAAATTTCCGTAAAGTTTGTAAAAACATTTACAATTTAGACCCCTGCCAATATTATACTAGCCCGGGCTTGTCATGGGATGCAATGTTGAAAACAACGGAAATTGAGTTGGAATTATTAACTGATATTAACATGTATAATTTTGTTGTGCGGGGTATTAGGGGGGTATTGTTCAATGCAGTAAACGACATTCGGTAGCTAATAATAATACGTTAGTGATTATGATCCTACAAAAGAATCTAATTATCTGATGTATTTAGATGTAAATAACTTATATGGTTATGCAATGTCTCAATACCTCCCCTTTAAAAATTTCAAGTGGGTAGAAAACTTAAAAAATTTTGATGTAAATAATGTAAAAGAAGATTCAGCATTGGGTTACATATTGGAAGTTGATTTAGAATATCCAACCACATTACACGACTATCATAGCGACTTACCATTTTGTGCAGAAAACAAGAAAATTAAAAGCATGAAACAGCGAAAATTAATAACAGACTTAAACAACAAAACCAATTATGTAATACATTATAAAAATCTTCAACAATGTATTCAACATGGATTGGTATTAAAGAAAATTCATAGAATTCTTGAATTTAGTCAGTCTAATTGGTTGAAAAAATATATTGATATAAACAATTATCACAGAACATTAGCTAAGAATTCATTTGAACAAAACTTTTTTAAATTATTAAACAACGCTGTATATGGTAAGACTATGGAAAATGTCGATAAAAGGAAAGACATTAAAATAGTATGTGAATGGGAAAGTAGAGGTAAGCGATTAGGAGCTAGAGCTCTTATTGCTAGACATAATTTTCATAGTTCCCTCAAAATTCATGACGAAATGGTTGCAATTGAGTGCGAACTGAATATAATAAGCCCATTTACATTGGATTTTCTGTTTTAGAACTATCAAAATGGAAAATGTATAATTTTCATTACGATTACATGAAACCCAAATATTGTGAAAATATTAATTTGAATTACATGGATACTGATTCTTTTATATATAACGTTAAAACAAATGATCTATCTACAGATATTAGAAATGATATCAAATGAAATGATATCGAAAGAAAATGTATTCAATTTCCCACTCATGAATAAAAAAGTATTAGGGATGATGAAAGATGAATGTAATGGTAAAGTAATTAAGGAATTCATTGGTTTGCGAGCAAAAATGTATTCTATAAAAATAGATAGGATAGACACAGAAATAAAAAAAAATAAAAGGAGTAAAACAGAGTGTAACCAACAAATTATCAATTAATGATTTTAGAAAATGTTTGCTGGAGAAAAAACTATATTATAATTTAATGTATGTGTTTAGATCAAAGGTGCATGAAGTATATACACAATATATAAGTAAACTAACATTAAGTTATTTAGATGATAAGAGATTTATACGTGAAAATGGTGTTGATACTTATGCGTGGGGACATTATAAAATAAATTGTATTTAAAAATACACACAATATTACGCCTGTAAGTGTAAAGGAAATTATAACAAAATGATATAGCGAAGCTGACACACTGTATCTGATCGAATTTGACAGGCAACACGTTTCAAAACGTGAAATTTAAAACAATCAGATTTTGCTTAAATATTGCTGTTTACAATAAAGGGTTCTTGACTAGAGTGCATCATAAAAATATTAACATCCACTTCTTAGCACTTATATAAATTTTCACACATCCAAGAAGTGTTTTAACGTCTTTATTAAAAAGCCAGTGGTCTTCGACTAAATGAAGAAATGATTTGAAACGTAAGAAAAGGTTTAATAATGAAGAAAATTTCCCAAAATTGATAAAAAAAAATATCGACACCTATTACATAAATCTGCTAGTCTAATGATTAAAATGTTCCTGTATTATCTTTACATTGAAAATAATTTAAAGCTATCAAAAATTTAAAGAAAAAGAACGAACATAATCAAATAAAAAGTAAAAGTAATAAAAATAAGTAAAATGTATCAATAATTAAAAAATATCATAATGTTGTTCAGGATTTGAAACCGCACCCTACCCGGTGGCACGGTTTCGAATCCTGAACTACAATATGCTGTTTTTTTAATTTTGATACATTTTAGTTATTTTTATTGCTTTTACTTTTTATTTGAAAAAGTTTGTTCTATAATTTATTTGAAAAAGCACGGCAAAATCTCTTTTATAATATATATATTTTTTAATTTTAGCGTTTTTTCCAATTTGATGAACGATTAAAGGTTTATTTTTCAAAAATACCCAATATGTTATCAGATAGGATTTTATACGGTGATAAAATAATTATATAATGAATTTAGTAAGTTGTCGACGTTTTTATTTGATATAATATAATATTAATAACAAAAATAAAAATAACTTGACGGTGTAAGAAAAAATATTAAATTATAAAATATAACAACATATTTTAATTCATTATTTTAATTTCTTTTTTCTTTGAAACTCGTATGATGTTCGTGTGTATGTAAACTAGTGGTATTCTGATTGTTGTCTTTTTAAAATTTTGGTAACTTCTCCATTTACTTATCTGTATTGCGGTTGGACCAGACGATAAAGGTTTTAATTCAATATAACCTGTATTTTTCTGATATAGAACCACAATCAGTACAAAAGTCTGCTCATGCCTGGCTGGGAAACGTGATCTTTAAAAATATGTTTCTTGCTTCATATATTTATAATATGAGTTTTCCAGCCCTGGATGGGAATTTGAAATGTGGTTTTGAAATTCAAACACATTTTTTTTAATTGATAAGAACACATTTTTTTAAAGAGCATTAAATATATTCTTATACATTTTTATAATGCTTCATATTAAAACAATATTCTTGTATCTTGTGTATTAGAGGGTTGCAAACAATTTTTTTGTTGTTTTCACATGGCTGATTTGAATGTCAGTAACGCTTCTCTATTGAATATCAGCCCTGAAACTTCTATCCGAACACCCCTACCCGGACACATATATTGAACAACTCTGTTGAATGTTTGTCAGGAAGCTGGAAATTTTCAAACATGTCATTGCCGCAACCCTACATTATGTATGCTCATGCAAAAATCAAACAAACCATAAAACCATATTAATTCTGGCGCTGTGTTTTCTATAAAGTTCGATATCGAAATGCTGGATACATGAGTGTAATTAAAAAATATTTATCTTTGTCAATGAAATAAACACATTTCAAATTTTAGTAAAAAATGTATAGTATATTTATATAATTCTTATTCAAAATTTTATTTTACAAAATTTTATTATCTGATCAAAAATTATTTTATATTAATATTTAACTTTAATTTTCTTTTTTGTTGGAGTTACTTTGCTTGAGATATCCTTTTTTTAATTATTGAATTAAAAACAAGATTCTCTAATCCATATGTTTTTTCTCGCAATTCCTCGATTTGTAAAGTTTTTTGAGCTGCTGTTTTGATAAAGTTATTAAATTTTGTTGTAATTGACTGATTTCCATTCCTACGTAATGTTTATTAATAGCGTCTTTTTCTTGTGAAGGAAACGAAATATTAGTAATCCTTTTATTTTGCACGTCGATATTGTTATTTTTATCCAAGAGAATTCCAACGACTTGACGAATTTTTCTTTTTCCTTTTTCAGTTTTAATAATATCGCTTGAGCGATGACCAAATTTATTAACAGACATATTATGTTCCGTCTCTTCTAATACCATCAGTAATCTGAATCTAATAAATATATATATATAGGACTAGACTTTTCGTTTATAAATTTTATAACCTTTTTATTACAAACAATTTTTTGTTGTTTTTATAGTTTTATTTTTTCAATGTTTCCTTATATAACTTTAATTTTACAATATTTTCTTATTCTCTAAACAGATTGAAACTAATTAAACATCTATATTTATACTAAGAAATATATCATTATCATCATCATCCATAAATTTATCATATAAATTTAAATTAGATATTGATAATTCCGATGATGATGTTGTTGATGATGATGCTGGTGTTGATAATGAAGGTAAAGAATTTATTCTATAATGTCCCCATGCATATTTATCAACACCATTTTCTTTAATAAATCTCTTATCATCTAAATAGCTTAATGTTAACTTACTGTTGGGTATATATTTGATGATCCTTAGATCTAAATATATACATTAAATCATAATACAATTTTTTTCTAAAATACCTTTTCTTAAATAGTTAATACTTAGTTTAGCGGTGACGCATTGCTTTACACCTTTAATTTTTTTGATTTCTTTCTCATCTCTACCAATTTTTACATAATACATTTTAGCTCTTAAGCCAATGAATTCCTTAATAACTTTGCCATTACACTCATCTTTCATCATTCCTAATACTTTTTTATTCATCAGTGGGAAATTATAAATATTTTCTTTCGAATATGTAGATGTATCGAAATGTATTGGGATATCATTTCGAATATCATCATACAAATCATTTGTTCTGACATCATATATAAATGAATCGGTATCCATATAACAGAGATTGATATTTTCAAGATATTTTGGTTTCATGTAATAATAAAAGTTATACATTTTTCATTTTGATAGTTCTAAAACAGAAAAACCGATATAAATAGGTTTATTATACACAGTTTGCACTCTACTCATTTCTATGGCAATCATTTCTTCATAAATTTTAAGAGAACTATGAAAATTAGGTTTAGCTATTAGAGCTCTAGCTCCTAACCGTTTACCTCTACTCTCCCATTTACAAACTAATTTTACGTCTTTTCTTTTATCGACATTTTCCATTGTCTTACCGTATACAGCATTGTTTAGAAGCTTGAAAAAGTTTTGTTCAAATGAATTTTTAGCTATGGTTCTATGATGATTATTTAAGTCAATGTATTTCTTCAAGCAATCCGATTGATTGAATTGAAGAATTGTATACGTTTTCTTTAAAATTAAACCATTTTGAAGACATTTTATGATTTAAGTCGGTAATTAGTTTTGATTGCTTCATAGTTTAAATTTTTTTGTTTTCGGCACAAAATGGAAAATCATTATAATAGTCGTGTATTGTTTATGGATACTCTAAGTCTACTTCGAGTATGTAACCCAAAGGACTATCTTCTTTTATATTATTTACATTAAAATTTTCAAAATTTTCTATCCATTTAAAATTTTTATAGGGAAGGTGTTGCGACAATGCATAACCATACAAATTATTAACATCTAAATAGATGAGATAATTTGATTCTTTAGTAGAATCATAATCACTAACCTATTTATTATTAGCAACTGAACGTCGTTTACTATATTGTACAATACCTCCTCTAATACCCACAAAACGTAATTATACATGTTAATATCAGTTAACAATTCCAGTTCTATTTCTGTATATTTTAACATAGCATCCCAAGAAAGTCCTGGGGTAGTATAATACTGGCAGGGATCTAAATTATAAATACTTTTACAAACTTTTCTAAAACTTTCAAATATATCACAAAGTAATAAGACATCTATTTTTAAATATAAAAGTAAATAGTCCATAAAAGTTCTACACTGAAATGTATTCCAAACTTTTTCAGCATGTTCATAATCATCAACACTACACGACTCATTTGTAAGTTTATTAACGAAGACTGAACGGGGTGGTAGCTGTGTTTCCTGCAGACGATTGACTGAATCCAGATAATCGTAAGGAAAGACACCTTTACGTCTCATTAAATTGAACTCGTTAACATTTTAATATATAGATTTCACAACTTTTAAGTTATCATATGATAAATATCCTGCTAGCTTTTCTAAGCTATAGGACATAAATCGAAATGAGTCTAGAAAACGGAGTTCAAAAGTATTTTTATCATTTACTTTAATTTTTTTTGATATGGATACATATAATTCCTTATTTAAAGGAATTTTATTTATGTCACCTTCAACAGATGAAAGTTCCCTTACAAACAAATGACAATCATATACCGAAAGATTGTGAAAAAATATTGGAATGAAATTCGCAATTTGATATTCTAAATTACATTTGTTATAAGCAGAACCTCTATATTCACCGGTCAAATGGCAATGGTCAGCCACCTTATCTTCAACTGATAATTTTTTACAAATATGACAAGTTATATCTGTATTTTGTTTTATCTGTTGAAGTGGGGTTAATATATTCATTGGCTTCACAACACTTAAGTAATTATTATAGATATCTAAGACATCATCAACTAAATTTTTAAAGAAGTGTTTTGATGCATCATCACCGCTATAAATAAATCTAAACTGGAGTTAAATGTACACTTAATATAATAACTATAAGCAAATGGAATATGCTTTTGCGTAGATTTTACGTTTGTAGAGTTTTGTATATTAATCGACTCTAAAACGCATTCAAAGGCGGCATATACTACAAAAGGCACATCCATTTGCTTCTTAAAATTTTTAAAACTTAACTTACATTCATCTAAACTAGGCATTTTCGTCACCATTTTATTGCACTCTGTTTTATGTTTTTCTAACTTTTCCTTGCTGTGGAAGTGGATTAAGCAGGTGTAACATACGTAGAGTTTTCGTGGGTGTTTTGTTACTTGATTCTTTATTAATCTGTAAGGAAAAAAGAATATATTTTTATTTATCAGTACTAGAATAATTTTTTTAATTTACATCGCTTTATATCAATATAAATACTATAACTTACCTTGAAATATTTTTAATCCACATGTAGTGAAACCGTTCTCCTTCCTCTAATAAGAGGAAGTTTATGTGAGTTGATTTTTCTTCTTGGGTGAAATAATATGGACCCACTATGTTTTTCCCTTCCAAACCAAACACATTTATGCTAATATTCAGATTATTCATCTCAAACACCTTTATTTTATTTACGGCCAAGGGGAAATTAAGTTTTTTGAACTTTAAAACGATGTTATTTTCCAGCACTATAATTTCATCTTGTATGTTATTAATATTATATGATGAACATCTCGTTGAATGCTGTCCATGAGCGACTGGATATAGAGCATAGCATGGTTTCCTTTGTATGACAGGTGGTAAACATATATGTACATATATTGTGAACCTTTTATGCATTTATATTGATTAATATTAATTTCAAGATGACTGATTTCTATCAACGCCCATCCACTATGTAATGAATCTATTATCAATTTCAAAACTTTTTCTTTTACTTCATTTAAAAAGATCTCTGGTATTATATTATCTTTGTTATTATTTTCAAATAAATATGATGCTAATCGATTTTTAAAAGATGAACTTATCCATTTCATAATGTCATTATTCATTAGCTCAGCACTATTAATTTCATGTGCATTTGTTCGCAAATGATATTTTACGTTGTTTTTTTAATTTCTTTTTTACATGCACTACAATACACATAAGCCTCATTTACATTTTCAATGTGTTCTATTAAATGAGAATGAGTTACGAATTCCCTACGGTTCGTAAATTGGATGTCACATGTTGCACACTTTAATGATGATGATAAAGGACCATCGTGATGTAATCTGACATGACGTTTTAAAGATGAATTTAAATTGTAGACATTCCGCAGAATGTGCAAATAAAACCGGCCATTTTTAAATATATTTTTTGTTGTTGAATACTGTTAGTTAGCTTTGATTTCCTTTTCAAGAATGATAACATTTATTTTTTGAACGTTCTATTTATATTCAATTTTAACGTTACTGTTGTTGTGAATTTAAACACATGTTTTTTTCATGTTAAAACATGATAATTTACGCGTTAGCTGTGGTTGTGAAATTCAAACACATTTTTTTAAATAACATTAAATATATTCTTATCAGTTGTTTTGTTTTAACGCATAAAAAAATGTTTTTCACACCGGATGTGGTTTTAAAATGTGTTATCAGTTGTTTTTAATTCTAAATATTAAAATATGTAAAGTCTTACAATAGATGTGTTTTCTAAAGATCATTATATATATTCTTATCAGTTGTTTTGTTTTAACACATAAAAAAATGTTTTCACGCCGGATGTGGTTTAAAATGTGTTATCAGTTGTTTTTAATTCTAAATATTAAAATATGAAAATTCATACATCAGATGTGATTTATGCACCAGATGTTGATTAAATGTCATTAATATGTTATCAGATATTTTATCTCTACTCCTCTAGTTATGTATCTCTTCATCTATAATTTTTAGTGTAAATAGTAGATAATGAAATTCATTATTCTTATTATAAAATTTATTAAATAAATATCTATTCTTTGATCTATTCTTCAAAAATAAAACAAATATAAAATGCAGAGTGCTTTAGAAATGAATTGGGAGAAAAAAAATTTCAAAAAACAATTTTATCTCTAAGAGATTTTCCATTTAATGAATCAGTGAGAATAGTAAGCTAACACCAGATGGAGTAAAAGTTATGATGGAGTTGGAAAATCAAATTGTATTTTTACCTGAGAAATATAACTATATATCAGATGAAATAATTAATGATATTTTGTTGAGAGAATATTATATAAGAAAAGTTCCAGATGGATTCTATTATAAGCTTGTTTTTGAAATGAAACAAAAAAATTAAATAAATTATAATAAAATAATATAAAAGATATGTAATATTTATTAAAATTATTGGTTGTATTATAACAATGAATCAAAAGAGGTTTATAGTTATAGATGTGCAAGGATTTTACATCGATAATACATTATTTGGAAGAGAAATTTCCGTTTCTGGGGTTGATTCAAAAACCAAGACGTTTCTCATCCAACCAGCTTTTAAATATTCAGAACTATCATGTAAGGAAAAGATTACAAATAAATGGTTTACATGGACTATGCTGGGATAATGGTAACTCTATACGTGAGAGTATATAACAACAACACTTAAAGATGAAGGGAATATCAATATTTACGTTAAAGGATTTGAAAAAGCTAGATGGATAAAACAACAGATTGCGAAAGAAGAAATATGAATATTTAATTTAGATGAATATAATTGCCCAGATATAAGAACTTTATATAAAAATAATGAAAACATAAATATTTGTAATTATCATCATCATAGAAACAATTCATATCAAATGTGTGCTGAAAAAACTGTAATTGTATTGAGAAATTTTATTAATTTTTATATGTATAAATAAAGAAAACATTGAAAAATTTTAGAGTTAAATAATTTATTTATTAAAAAAATTTTTTTTTTATAAATAATTTTTTATATCTATTAATTTTTTGAGTGGTCTCAATTACCCTGTTTTGGTATTTAGCCGCCTTCTTTACATCATCCTCCTTTATTTTCCCTAGGGTTTTCATTTCATTTAGATGTCTGTGATATACATATGTCTTCTAGATCGATATCATCATCATCGTCGTCATCATCATCATCAACACCATCACCATCTTGAGAAGGAGGCGAACTAGTTTCCTCACCGTCCTTTTCATCTTGGGGTAGATGTGGCGGAGGCGGAGGAGGAGGTGAATGAGTTTCCTCATCGTCCTGTATTATAATTACCGCTTCCATGGCTTGGGTTGTATAACTTAGAATAATTTTAATAATTAAAAACTGATGGTTTATATAGTCACGCAAAAATATTAAACTCTACCACCAAAATTTCTAATTCTGGCGCAATATTTACGGACCAGACATAATAAAAATTAAAAATTGTTTTTACTTAAAACTGATAATCGTTGTGGTAAAAAAAATAAGTTAAAATTTTTAATTCGCACGCCTAAATGTATTGATAAGCACGCTGTGATGTAAAAAAATTATTTTTATTTTAAAACTATTTTTTTGATAACCCAACACCGAAAAAATACATATCTAATTCTGACGCAATATTTACGGACCGGATGTAATAAAAAATTAAAAATTGTTTTTACTTAAAAATGATAAGCGTTATGGTAAAAAATAAGTTTCAAATTCTAATTCGTACGCACAAATGTACTGATAAGCACGCTGTGATATAAACAATTATTTTTACTTTAACACTATTATTTTTTTGATAATCCAACAGCGAAAAAATACATTTCTAAAGGTTTCATTAGTTTTTCTTTTTGTTGCCGTTCTGTGCCGTTCTTTTCTGTAGAAAATATTTCTTACATACTTGTTCTGTGTCTGAACTTTCGGATGTGGACGATATAATTATAGGATTGCAGTTTGTAAATCTTTGCAAAATGTTTTTTACTTGACAAAAATAGATATATCTTTAATAATTTGAATTAAAATAAAATATTCTGACTTTTAAAACAAAATTCGTAATATTTCATTCCACAAAAAACTAATACATGGCTGTCACTTAACGTTATATTCTATTTTCTACAGAATAGTACAAACCAATTCTGCCTTAATTCTTACACAATTTATGCTTATCACACAAAATGTTGTTAAAATGCATATTTCTAATTCTGACGCAATATTTACGGACCGGACATAATAAAAATTAAAAATTGTTTTTACTTAAAATTGATAAGCGTTGTGGTAAAAAATAAGTTTAAATTTCTAATTCGTACGCATAATTCATATAATCAGTCGTTTTTAATTTTTTTAGTTTAAGGCTATTTATATACTCAACCTAAAAACCTTTACGTTAATAAACGCGCTGAAGACCACATTTCTAAATAAAAATATAAAAAAACAGAAAACGAATATTGTTTTTATTTCAGATTATATTTATTAAATAAAAATTTTAAACATAAATGTCCACAATTAGTTGTATTAAATTTTTGTTTATAATTGTATTGAATGGGTGGCTTTAAGTAATTGATAATTTCAAGTGGCGGTTGCAAGTTTCCAAAACTATCAAAATATTCCTTGTTGTCATGCTTTTTATAATATGCTACCCAATGAGTTCCAGGACCATTAAATTCATCAAGATTAACAATACCACATTCTTCCGCGAATCGTTTTTTAGGTAAACGATCACGCATAAAAACTCCTCTGAAATATTTGAGTTGTCTACCATATTTATTGATATCCAATTCTGTTAGTGGTCGAGTTAGCTGGTTAGCTGGGTTGTAATAAAGACCATATCCAGATCCGTATCGGTATATGGTTTAAGATTTAAACCTTTTCCCATGGCAATTGATTTCATATATCTATTGTGACGGATAGCTTCAGCTAGTTGTTCTTTTTCATTTTTAATACTATTAATAGCTGCTCCGCCTGTAGCCAAACCTCCGAGTGCGGATAATGCTGTTAAAATTGGAATTAAAGGAAGAAATCCACCAATTTTAGGTACAGGTATAACTCCTGGTATGCTAATATTAGCTCTCTTCTTCCTTTTAAAATATAAATTAACGGCTTTTTTGCAATTTTAACAGCATCACTTATATTGTCAGGTTTCTCATTTCTTAAAAGTTTTAATGTATTTTTCACAGTAGATTTTCTATCAGTTACTTTTTTCTTATGTTTTTTTCGATTTGTGAGATTTATTTCTTTTCATACCTAATCCAAATTTTACTTTAGCTTTCATTGCATTCGTTACGAACCAAGAGTTTGCTCGTTTTTTTAAATTACTATCTTTAGATTTTACTCGTTGCCAAGCGTTTTCAGGTAGTATTTAATCAGCTTGATGTCTTTTACTAATATCTTTTGACTGTGAGTATGCAATATCATGTTCTTTGCAAGCCGCATCCAATAAATTTATTCCTCTATCTCCTCCAAAATACTGTACATAGTACATTGTTACCAAATTCTATGCAAACACTAATTGTAGAACCATCAAATTGCGGAAAAATTAATGTGATGATTAGTTTAATAGAAAGTCCTAATGGTCTTACCTTTACCTAAAAATTTACACATATTCCAAATCATTATATCAACCAAAGTATTGCTATCTAAAGACATTAATTAATCCAATAAAGGAGATAAATCTGTTTACGTTTTCGGAAAATGAAAAAGTTCTAAGTCCGCTTGAGGCAAAACTACATTCTATAATTATATTCGATGATGTCATTTGTGAAAAACAAAATACTATAAGAGATTACTTTTGTATGGGTAGACATAAGCATATTGATTGTTTTTATCTATGTAAAACATATACAAAAATTCCTAAACATCTAATACGTGACAATTCAAATATGATTATAATATTTAAACAAGATGAAATGAACTTAAGACATATATATAATGATCATGTTATTGGAGATATGTCGTTTAAAGAGTTTACAAAGATTTGTGGAGAGCGTTGGAAATATAAATATGGATTTGTAGTTGTAAGCAAGGATGCTCCTAAAAATAAAGAAAGATATAGAAAAGGTTTTGAGGAATTCCTACAGATATAAAGCAGATCGTAACCACTTATAAAACAGACCGTAACCAGATATATACCAGATTCGTAACCAGATACAGACCAGATATGAATTCGCAGATATAAAGCAGATCGTAACCAGATATAAACCAGATACAGATCAGTTACAGACCAGATACGGATCAGATATAAAGCACGCTGTAACGAGATACAGGATAGATATAAAGCAGATTAAAATGAATAATAAAGTGTTAAAAGATATTGTTCAGACAAGAAAAATATTAAAGGAAAAATTAAAAAACATAAAATTAAATGAAGTAGATAAACAGAATTTATTCGAAGATTCATTTAAACCCATAACTAAACCTTTGAATATGATAAGTGAAAAAATTGCTGATTATCAATCAAAAAATTTGTTGAAAGATGAGATGAAACCAAAAAAAAACGGCTAAAGGTAAGTTAAAAATCAGAATACAATCAACCTAATGAAGATAAAACAGATACAACACATACACCACTATCAGATGATAATAGTTTCGATGAAAGTTCTGATAGTTATGATGATACTGAATACTATAATCAAGTAATTGAAAATGATAATAATAATAAAACTAAATCTACACTTGAAGAAAATATTAAATTGCTTCTAAATAATAATCAAATAGATAAAGTTTATGGCTTCAACATAGACGAAAGAGGAAATTGGCGATATGCAAATAACGAACTAAAATTTGATGATGACAGCTATTTTCAATTGAGAAGTACAAAGTGGAATATGACACCAGGATTATTTCAATTATTATTTCATTCAAAACCTTTATATTACACTGAAAAAGATTTAGAGAATTATAGAGAAATCTTAATGATTACAAATGTACACAAACGTCAGTTTCAAGCAGAAGCTCAAATAAAAAGTTCAAATTCATATAAATATTAACATTTAATTAAACCGTTAATTAATAAGATATTAACAAAGGGCAGTGGACTCTTGTTAAAATCTGTAGTCAATAGTAAATCCAACTATGTTTACGCGCATAGTGTGAAAGGTCCCTTGATTATTGTTCATTGGACCTTTCTATGTTTTTGTTTTCACTTTTCGTTAAGTTGTTGTGATTTTGTATAAATGCTTCTTATGTAAAATCACTTTTACATTTGTAACTGGAGAGTACGGTACGTAACCAAAAAAAACCCCAAATTTTAATATATGCATATTTATATTGGAAAAATTAACACCCCATTTTTTATTTTACATATATTTTTGAGGAAATATTTCGAGGAAACATTCTTCGTCCTTCGAGCCGGATAAGACACCCCGAGTCCTTGAAATATTTTCAAGAAAATATCCTTACTTCCAGGATCATCTTTGCATCCCCGGATCACAGTGGATAACAATCCCTCATTTAAACCCCATTCCAAGTAAAACTTCTAAATAAAGGTGAGTTGTGTGAATTTATTTTATTTCTTTTGTGCAATAAATAAATAAATAAGTGTGTGACATAAGAAAGAAAAGTGAAACCAATTCCAATCACTCAATTTGCCGTCGGCAAAAGAAAAAGTGCATAATTTTTTTTTATGTGCATATGTATGTATGTATATTAAATTTATTAAGTGTATATATGTATGTAGATTTGTTAATCTAGTGCTACAGTTTTTAAATTGATACATACATATTTACATACATACATAGCTACCTATGTACCATATACATACATATGTATGTACATAGGTGATAAGATTAAAAGAATTGTTTTTATTCCACGCGCCTAATTTGTGCATATATTTTTTTTTGTAAATTCTTTAGCTCAAAAGAGAACATAAAATATTACTAAAATATTATTAAACCAAAAACAAACGAAACTAATAAAATCCAACGAACGCAAAAAAGAAATATTTAATTTATTTTATTTAAATAATTTTTTATATCTATTAATTTTTTGAGTGGTCTCAATTACCCTGTTTTGGTATTTAGCCGCCTTCTTTACATTATCCTCCTTTATTTTCCCTAGGTTTTTCATTTCATTTAGATGTCTGTGATATACATATGTATGTCTTCTAGATCGATATCATCATCATCGTCGTCATCATCATCATCAACACCATCATCATCTTGAGAAGGAGGCGAACTAGTCTCCTCACCGTCCTTTTCCTCTTGGGGTAGATGTGGCGGAGGCGGAGGAGGAGGTGAATGAGTTTCCTCATCTTCCTGTATTATAATTACCGCTTCCATGGCTTGGGTTGTCTACCTTAGAATAATTTTAATAATTAAAAACTGATGGTTTATATAGTCACGCAAAAATATTAAACTCTACCACCAAAATTTTGATAAAGCACACATTTCTAATTCTGGCGCAATATTTACGGACCGGACATAATAAAAATTAAAAATTGTTTTTACTTAAAACTGATAATCGTTGTGGTAAAAAAAATAAGTTAAAATTCTAATTCGTACGCACAAATGTACTGATAAGCACGCTGTGATGTAAACAATTATTTTTACTTTAACACTATTATTTTTTTGATAATCCAACAGCGAAAAAAATACATTTCTAAAGGCTTCATTAGTTTATACTTTTCGTTGCCGTTCTGTGCCGTTCTTTTCTGTAGAAAATATTTCTTGCATACTTGTTCTGTGTCTGAACTTTCGGATGTGGACGATATAATTATAGGATTGCATTTTGTAAATCTTTGCAAAATGTTTTTTACTTGACAAAAATATATATATCTTTAATAATTTGAATTAAAATAAAATATTCTGACTTTTAAAACAAAATTTGTAATATTTCATTCCACAAAAAACTAATACATGGCTGTCACAACGTTATATTCTATTTTCTACAGAATAGTCCGCAACAGAACAGAACGAAAAAGTAACAACAAACCACTCATACAGTTTTTCAATTGAACAAAAACAAAGCAGCTGATTCGTAACAGGACAGAACGTACAAACCAATACTACCTTAATTCTTACACAATTTATGCTTATCACACAAAATGTTGTTAAAATGCATATTTCTAATTCTGACGCAATATTTACGAACCGGACATAATAAAAATTAAAAATTGTTTTTACTTAAAATTGATAAGCGTTGTGGTAAAAAATAAGTTTAAATTTCTAATTCGTACGCATAATTCATATAATAGTAAATCCAACTATGTTTACGCGCATAGTGTGAAAGGTCCCTTGATTATTGTTCATTGGACCTTTCTATGTTTTTGTTTTCACTTTTCGTTAAGTTGTTGAGTAGTGTGTTTTTGCCGGTTCGCTATCAAGTTTTACATATAAAATGAATGTGCATGCCTGGCTGGGAAACGTGATCGTTAAAAATATTTTTTGTTAGGTAATTAAGTGTATTTATTATGAAAATGCGTTTTCCATCCTTGTATGGTTGTTTATATTAGGAGGGTTCATAAAATTTGTACTGTGTATTAAGGGGTTTAAAAAAAAAATTTATATGTAAATTTTTTTTGTTTTCACATGCCTGATTTGAGAGTCTCTATTGAATATCACCCCTGAAACTTCTGTACAAACACCCCTACCCGGGCACCTATATTGAACAACTCTGTTGAATGTTTGTCAGGAAGCTGGAAATTTTCTTCATAGTTACAAAATATTTCACCGAGTTAAATATGAACTTCCCTACTAATTTTTTTCAGTTTTGATTGCTGAAAGAAAATGAAACTAATAAAGGGCATTTCGGTCTATTTTTATTACCCTTGTCCTTTCTGTCAATTCATTAGCATTTTATTTTTATTGCACTTGATAAGATGCATCAACTTAGTGCTTGTGTTTTTTCTTATGTTTAAAGTAAACCATAAATGTTTGACTGTGTCTTCTATTGTCTGCCTATTTTTAATGAAAAATAAGGGTGCGAGAAAGTGAAACATTGTCTATTTTTAAATGCATTCATATGTCGTGTATGTACATATGTGTGCACATTTATATCGCTATTGGTTAGTTTGAGTGAACTCGTTAGAATATTTTATTATATTGCGCATGTGTGCGTGTGTTTGCATTGGATCATTTTCTGTTTGTCCTTCTCTACCGTCTGTCTTTTTTATTGAGGTCGATCTTTTTATTTTTTTTTATAAAAAAAGGGTATGAGAAAATTCTTATGAGTGTTTCTCTACCGTCTGGCTATTTTTAATGAAAAATAAGGGTGCAGGAAAATTCTTAAACACCTGCGCATCTAGCTCTATTTTTATTACACACATTAAAAATTCGATTGGATTAGAAATTAATAAAATTGGTTACAAAAACAACATACATTTACATTACATAAGAGTATGCGTGTGATTGCATTTGCATAATTTTCTATCGGTCCCCTACCAGTTATGTTGTTGTCTCTTTTTATTTCACTCACCAATGCGTATATTTATGAGTATAAGGATATACAAATACATATATAATTCTTTGATTGATAAAACCTTGCTGTTTTAATCATTAAAACCACGCCCACAGTTTTAAGTATAAATAGATGTTTAGAAAAATAGTATGATTCATTCTTGTTCTTAAAATTTAAACAGTTTATACCATTTCGTTAAAAAAGAATAAAATTAAATTAAAACCGAAAAAATGGCCATCTTTACTTGTGATATCTGCGGAAAATCATTTAATCACAACTTTTCCTTAAAACGTCATGTGAGGATGCAACATCAAGGTTCTTCAATGATGTGCAACGTATGTAATATACGTTTTTCAGACCAAGCAGAACTTCATTTGCACTTAATAGATCATTCTAAAAGAGGAGAGGAAACTAAAGATTATTGTAAGGATTGTGGAGAACATATTCCTAAAATAATTTGGCATTATCACGTAAGGACAAATAAACATAAAATTAATTGTGCAGGAAAATTTGATAGTGAAGTAAAATGCGTCAAGTCTGTATTTAAAAATCGTATCGTTACGTATATGATTGAAAATGCCAATAAAACAAATTTAATACCTGAAAACTTTTTATGTGAAATTAAAGCTAAAGTGGTTGAATTGCTAAAAAATATAATTAAAAAATATTTAGCAATAAAATATAACATTGAACTGTTTTGTGAATACGTGTTGATAAAGGAAGAAGAAGATGCGTGCACCATAGATATCAAATCCCATCAGACTAAAATGATTACACTTTATATATCTTCAACAACAGATGATATTCAGCAATGTTATATATAGTAACCAGTGCGATGTTATTGTGAAAAGGATGAGTGAATTTCAGGAGCGTGATAGCGGATGGGCATTAATTGAAATATCACACCTTGAAATAAACATAAATCAATATAAATGCATTAAAGGGTCACAGTACATTCCCTTACCACCAACAATTCAGAGAATGTTTGCATGCATTAATGTGCAAAATAATGACGAATTTTGCTTTAAGTGGGCCATAATATCGGCATTGTACCCAGTTGATCTTAATTCAAATAGATGCATATCCTATAATATTAATAACATACAAGATGAAATTATAGTGCTGGAAAATAGTACTGTTTTAAATTTTAAAAATTTAAATTTCCCTCTCGCTGTCAACAAAATTAAATCCTTTGAAGTTATCAACCCGGAAATAAGTATAAACGTTTTTGGCTTGGAAAATGATGAAATTGTCGGTCCATACTACTGCAGCATACAGGAAAAAGCCAAACACGTAAATTTACTACTCTTAGAAGATGGTGAAAGATTCCACTACGTCTGGATTAAAAATATTTCAAGGTATGTGAATAATATTTATATTGTTGAAAATTAATACTTTTAATGATTTTTTCTTTTAATTACAGATTAATGGGAAGTCAATTAACAAAAAATACTCATAAAATATACATCTGTAATTCTTGCTTAATTCACTTTCACAGTGAGACTTCATTAAGAACCCACAAAGAAAACTGCAATAAAGTTGTAACTAGGATGCCCACGGCAGATAATAATTTAGTAAGTTTTAAGAATTTTAAGAAGCAAATGGATGTGCCTTTTGTTGTATATGCAGATTTCGAGTGTATACTTGAATCAGTTAATATTCAAAATTCCTCTAATATTAAGTCGGTTCAAAAGCATATTCCATTTACTTATAGTTATTACATAAAATGTTCTTATAATTCTAGCTTAGATATATTTAGAATATATAGTGGTGATAATTCACCACAACATTTTTTTAAAAACTTAGTCGAGGATAGTTTAGTTATTTACAATAATTATTTAAGTATAGTTAAACCAATGAATTTCTTAACACCGCTTCAACAGACAAGACAAAATGAGGACACAGCTTGCCACATCTGTAAAAAATTTTTATCTGTTGAAGATCGAGTGGCCGATCATTGCCATTTAACTGGCGAATATAGAGGCCCCGCACATAACAAGTGCAATTTAGAATACCAAATCGCATCCTTCATCCCGATATTTTTCCATAATCTTTCGACATATGATTGTCATTTGTTTGTACGAGAACTGTCATCTATTGAAGGTGATATAAATATAATTCCTTTAAATAAGGAATTATATATATCCATATCAAAAAGAATCCCTGTAAATGAAAAAAATACTCTTGAATTACGTTTTCTAGATTCTTGTCGGTTTATGCCATCGAGTTTAGAAAAACTAGCAGGATTTTTGTCCGATGATGATTTGTCAACCGTTAAATCAACTTACCGCATTGACAATGAATTCAATTTAATGAAGCGTAAAGGTGTCTTTCCGTATGACTATCTAGATTCAGTGAATCGTCTCCAAGAAAATCATCTACCACCCCGTTCATGCTTCTTTAATAAACTTTCTAATGAGCCGTGTAGTGTAGAGGATTATGAACATGCTGAAAAGGTTTGGAGTACATTCAAATGTAACACTCTGATGGACTATCTTCTATTATATTTAAAAGTAGATGTTTTATTGCTTTGCGATGTATTTGAAAATTTCCGTAAAGTTTGTAAAAACATTTACAATTTAGACCCCTGCCAATATTATACTAGCCCGGGCTTGTCATGGGATGCAATGTTGAAAACAACGGAAATTGAGTTGGAATTATTAACTGATATTAACATGTATAATTTTGTTGTGCGGGGTATTAGGGGGGTATTGTTCAATGCAGTAAACGACATTCGGTAGCTAATAATAATACGTTAGTGATTATGATCCTACAAAAGAATCTAATTATCTGATGTATTTAGATGTAAATAACTTATATGGTTATGCAATGTCTCAATACCTCCCCTTTAAAAATTTCAAGTGGGTAGAAAACTTAAAAAATTTTGATGTAAATAATGTAAAAGAAGATTCAGCATTGGGTTACATATTGGAAGTTGATTTAGAATATCCAACCACATTACACGACTATCATAGCGACTTACCATTTTGTGCAGAAAACAAGAAAATTAAAAGCATGAAACAGCGAAAATTAATAACAGACTTAAACAACAAAACCAATTATGTAATACATTATAAAAATCTTCAACAATGTATTCAACATGGATTGGTATTAAAAAAAATTCATAGAATTCTTGAATTTAGTCAGTCTAATTGGTTGAAAAAATATATTGATATAAACAATTATCACAGAACATTAGCTAAGAATTCATTTGAACAAAACTTTTTTATATTAATAAACAACGCTGTATATGGTAAGACTATGGAAAATGTCGATAAAAGGAAAGACATTAAAATAGTATGTGAATGGGAAAGTAGAGGTAAGCGATTAGGAGCTAGAGCTCTTATTGCTAGACATAATTTTCATAGTTCCCTCAAAATTCATGACGAAATGGTTGCAATTGAAATGAGTAGAGTGCGAACTGAATATAATAAGCCCATTTACATTGGATTTTCTGTTTTAGAACTATCAAAATGGAAAATGTATAATTTTCATTACGATTACATGAAACCCAAATATTGTGAAAATATTAATTTGAATTACATGGATACTGATTCTTTTATATATAACGTTAAAACAAATGATCTATATACAGATATTAGAAATGATATCAAATCACATTTCGATACATCTGCATATCCGAAAGAAACTGTATTCAATTTCCCACTCATGAATAAAAAAGTATTAGGGATGATGAAAGATGAATGTAATGGTAAAGCAATTAAGGAATTCATTGGTTTGCGAGCAAAAATGTATTCTATAAAAATAGATAGGATAGACACAGAAATAAAAAAAATAAAAGGAGTAAAACAGAGTGTAACCAACAAATTATCAATTAATGATTTTAGAAAATGTTTGCTGGAGAAAAAACTATATTATAATTCAATGTATGTGTTTAGATCAAAGGTGCATGAAGTATATACACAATATATAAGTAAACTAACATTAAGTTATTTAGATGATAAGAGATTTATACGTGAAAAGGGTGTTGATACTTATGCGTGGGGACATTATAAAATAAATTGTCACTCAACAGTACCAACATCATCAAATTTAAATATTTATAAAGAAATTATGGAAGAGGATGATAATATTTTTATACAAATCGATTATATAAATAATCAAACCTCAAATAATTTTATACATCAGTTTTTAAATGATTCTGATGACGATATTTTTAAAGAAATTGCATGTTAACTTTTCTATATAATAACAAACAATTGTAAAATAAAAAATATAAAAAATATTATGAAAAAAGAAAAGAGATAAATTGTTGTTTTATTTCATATGATATTTATTGAATAGAAATTTTAAACATAAATGTCCACAATTAAATGTATTGAATTTTTGTTTTTGTTCATAATTATATTCAATTGGAGTTTTAAGATAGTTAACTATTTCAACTGGTGGTTGTAAGTTTCCAAAGCTATCAAAATATTCTTTATAGTTATAATTTTTATAATAGGCTACCCAATGTGTTCCAGGACCGCTGGAATTATCTAAATTAACAATACCACATTCCTGAGTTAGTGCTTTTTTAGGCAAACAATTACGCATAAAAACACCGCTAAAATGTTTGAGTTGCTTAGCATATTTCATTAAATCTAGATCCGTTAAAGGTCGATTGGGTAGACTATCTAAAAGTTTTTTGGAGCTGGTTTATAATAGAGTCCATATCCTGATTTATATGGTTTAAGATATAAACCTTTTCCCATAGCAATTGATTCCATATGTCTGTTATGTCTAGTAGCCTCTGCTAGTTGTTGTTTTCCATTTTTAATATCATTAACGGCTTTAACAATAGCTGATCCTCCGGTAGCTAATCCTCCCAAAGCTGATAGAGCTGTTAAAACAGGAATTAATGGTAGAAATCCACCAATTTTTGGTACTGGAATAACTCTTGGTATACTAATATTAGCTTTCCTCTTCCCTTTAAAATTTGAATGAACATATTTTTGGGTAATCTTAACAGCATCACTTATATTATCGGGTTCCTCATTTTTCAAAAGTTTTAAAGCATGTTTGACAGTAGATGAAAACAATTTTTTATTGCATACTTTGCGTGTTTTCTTTTTCACATTATTCTTAATTTTCTTTGATACACGAGGCTTAGTATTCTTCATGCCTAATCCAAATTTAACTTTTGCTTTCATTGCGTTTGTTACGAACCAAGCGTGTGCTCGCTCTTTGAAACTGCTATCTTTAGATATTACTCGTTGCCAAGCTTTTTCAGATAATATTTGATCTGCTTGATGTCTTTTATTAATATCGCTTGTTCGTGAGTATTCAATATCGTGCTCTCTACAAGCTGCATCCAATAAATTTATGCCTTTATCTCCTCTTGCTAAACGTTTTGCAAGTTTTGTTCCAGGTCCACAAAACTGATAACCAGGTAAATGCAGTTCAACCGGCAATTTATCTATTAAGTTGTTTACAAAACCGCTTCCAGCCTTACACTGATTTAGTTTATTTCCTTTGGTGTAGTTTATAACCATTTTATTTATTTTTTCTTTAACATACGTGTATGATGTGTATTATACTATACTAAAAATGGAAATGATGAGATTTCCTTATATAAGATTGTATTTATAGATAAGACACATCAGTTATCAATATGCGCTTAGTAGAGCAAACCAAACAAATTGTTATAAGAAATGTGGCTGAATCTCAAGAAAAGAAAGCTAAAATAAAACATAGCACATTATTACCCAATTCAATACGATCACTAATTGTAGGACCTTCAAACTGTGGAAAAACTAACGTCATGATTGGACTAATAGAAAGTCCTAATGGTCTTAGATTTAGAAATTTGTATATATCTGTGGTCACAAGCAATAAAAGCCTAAGTCTCTGTGGTCACAAGCAATAACAGCCTAAGTCGAAAATTATACTTTAGAGAAAAATCACTTTTTATGTAGAGAAGTGAAAGCATCATTACGACCTAGGTCTATATGTTTTTATTAATAACTTTTAAAAGAACATCGTTAGAGAAATGGGGATTTTACGTAAATATAAAGTTTTGTTAGTGGAATATGATAGCATACATAGCTCACATTGACTTAACTCGACTTAGGCGGTTATTGATTGTGACCACAGATATATTCAAAGTCTTTATATCAACCAAAATACTGTTACCTTAAGAAACTGATCGATCCCATAAAAGGAATGAATCTTTTTACATTTTTGAAAATGATAAAGTTTTAAGCCCAGCAGAAGCAAAACCAAACTCTATTATGATATTTGATGATGTAATTTGTGGTAAACAAGATAATATTAGAGATTACTTTTGTATGGGAAGACATAAACATATTGATTGCTTTTATTTATGTCAAACGTATACGAAAAATCCAAAGCATCTAATACGTGATAATGCTAATATGATTATAATTTTTAAACAAGATGAAATGAATTTACGACACATATATAATGATCATGTTATTGGAGATATGACATTTAAAGAATTTAAGGATATATGTAGTGAGTGCTGGAAAGATAAATTTGGGTTCGTTGTTGTCAGTAAAGACGATTCAATAAATACAGGGCGATATAGAAAAGGTTTTGATAAATTCATACAACTGTAAGTGAGATTTGTTCAGGAATAGATACAAATCAGATAAAAGCAGATCACAACCGGATAAAAGCAGATCACAACCGGATAAGAATCAGTTCACAACCAGTTAAAAGCAGTTCACAACCAGTTAAAAGCTGTTCGTCAGCAGTTAAAAGCAGATACAAAGCAGTTCACAATCAGTTAAAAGCAGATACAAGCAGTTCACAACCAGTTAAAAGCTGTTCGTAAGCAGTTAAAATCTGTTCGTAAGTAGTTAAAAGCTGTTCGTAAGCAGTTAAAAAGCTGTTCGTAACCCGATAAAAAGCAGTTCACAACCAGATGCAAAGCAGTTCACAACCAGTTACAATCCGTTTCGATATGAATAATAACAAATTATTAAAAGATATTGTTAAGACAAGAACGATATTAAAAGAAAAACTAAAAAATATAAAACTAAATGAAGCAGATAGGTTTAATTTATTGGAAGATACATTTAAACCAGTAACAAAGCCTCTGAATAAGATAATCAATAAAATTGATGATTATCAATTCAATGATTTACTGGATGATACATTTAAACCTGTAACAAACAAAACCTTTAAATAAGATAATTAAAAAAACTCATGATTATAAATCAGCTGACTATCAATCAAATAATGATATATCAGATTCAGAACTTCCATCATTACCATCTGATGGCAGTTCTGATAATTTTGATGATGCTGAGGGATATGACGATAATATAACTATTTACAGTCCCACCAACAAAATAAAAAAGTTGGATGTAAAAATTGATAGTGATGATGATGATTATGATAAGAGCAAACAACAAGTAACCGAAAATGTTATTAATAACTCCTCATTAGTTGAAAATATAGAATTGCTCCTGAGTAATAAAAAGTTAGATATGGTTTATGGATTCAATATAGATGAAAGCGGAAAATGGCGATATGCAAATAATGAAATAAATTTTAATGTGGATAATTCTATTTAAATAGGAAATTCAACATGGAAAATGACTCCCGGATTATTTGAATTAATTTTTCATTCAAAACCTCTACATTACACTAAAAATGATTTGAAAAAATATAAAGAAATTTTATTAAGTACAAATGCACACAAGCGTCAATATCAATCAAAAGCTCAAATTAAAGGTACACGAGGTTTTAAATATGTTCGTATAATAACAAATTTATTTAATGCAAAAGAAAAGTCTTCAGCAAAAGGTAGCGGGTTATCGTTAAAAACGATAGATAATCGTAAGTCCAGCTATATATATTGGGATGATCCGAATGAATTAGTTGACAGATTACGTTTACTTCTTTCATCGGAAAGTGCTGGTCATAATAATCACAAAAACGAAATAATTTCCATTGTTGAAGAATTGAGAGAAGCTAATATAATATATTAAAAATGAGTTACAAAAATAAATTTGGAGAAAGTTCGATTAAGAATAATCTAAATAATTCGAAAATAAAAACATACAAGTATAATTTACAAATAAATAACTTAACAAGAGATATGCAACAAATATATACCACGATAAAGATTTTTAAGGAGCAGTTTCACAATGAAAATATTAACTTTTCAAATAAAATTGAAGAACTTAAAAATGGATATGACTCTAAATTAAATATTATTGAAAGTGAAATAAAAAAATTACAAAAAACGATTACAAAAGAAATTGATGAAGATGTTCAACTTATTGAAAAAGTAGTAGAGAACCAAATACACTTTGCAAATAAAGACTTTATAAAAAATATTGAAGAAAGATTTGATAAAATTGAAGATTTTATGTTCAAAAGGATTAATAAAAATGTTGGTGTAGATGATGTAAAAAAACGAAAGCTTGAATGGCCTAAAATTAAGGCAGCTAAGTGATTGTCATACATATATACTATAAGAAGATCGTCGACATACACTATCATATACAAAATGAACGTGGATAAGAGAGAAATAGTTAACGAGCTGCACAAACAAGCGCGAAAAAATTTTAAAAGAAGACGAGTTATAATGAAAGGAATTAATGATTTATGGCAGGCGGACTTGCTTGAAATGGGGAACTATGCAATACATAATAATGGATATCGATACCTTCTAACAGTAATAGATACCTTTTCAAAAAAAGCATGGGCTGTAGCCATAAAAAATAAAACTGCATGCAACGTAACGAATGCTATGAAAAGTATTTTCACTAATAACAACAGAAAACCAAAGTATTTACAAACAGATGATGGCAAAGAATTTTTTAATAATCAATTTCATTAACTTATGCAATCTAATCAAATTAATCACTATTCAACTTATAGTGTTCTAAAGGCATCCATAGTAGAACGATTTAACAGAACTTTAAAAGGAATGATGTGGAAAGAGTTTAGTTACCAGGGGACATACAAATGGATAAACAAATACCAAGAACTTGTTGATAAATATAATAATACATTTCATAGAACAATACAGATTACCCCAAATGAAGTAAATTCTTCAAATGAAACTTTTTTATTGAATACAGTCTACAACAATTTAAAAGTATTTAAAAAACCTAAGTTTAAGGTAAATGATAATGTTCGAATAAGTAAATATAAGCATACATTTGAAAAAGGTTACACACCAAATTGGACTACAGAAATATTTAAAATTAAAACTATAAAAATACAAATCCTAATATCTATATATTGCAAGACTATCAAGGACATGAAATTTCCAGAAACAGAAATATGGTTTACGTTAAATGGTTGGGATTTTCGTCAGAACACAACTCTTGGATTAATATCGACATTGGTTCATTATAAAAACCGATACAGTTTTTAATAATAAACTATTCACTCATCAAACGTTAAAATGTCAATTACATTAACATTAAACGGAGACTCTTCAAATCTTGTTGCAAACTATTTTCCACCAATCGAACTAAATGAAAATTATGTTTGCGGCCTAATAAGTTTTGACACATATCACTCAATTCCGAATGTTGATGTAGAAAAAAATTTATTTCATATTGCTAACCACGAGATAGAAGTTCCAGTTGAATCATACGAATTATCAGATATAGCTGAAGTACTAGAAAATAAATACCATACTATAATCGCAAATGGAACTCTTGATGTACGAGCAAATTATAATACTTTGCAAACATGCATAAAAAGTACTACAGACACAATTTATTTCAATAAAACGAGATCAATCGGATCCTTATTAGGTTTTAGTACCAGAGTATTGAAGCCTGGTATAGAACATTACTCCGATAAAACAATTGATATAACTAAAATTAATACAGTAATCGTTGAATGTAATATTGTCAGCGGATCATATATAAATAACATGTCCGCACATATTTTGCATCAGTTTTCACTTAACGTTAGCCCAGGTTACAAAATAACTGAGGCTCCGACTAATGTAATATATCTACCTGTAAATGCAGGAACAATAAATAGTCTTGTTTTGAAAGTTATTGATCAAGACGGAAACTTAATAAATTTTCGTGGTGAAAAAATTACAATACGATTACATTTGAAGCCTATGAGAGAATGATTATATATAATAAAACTGGATTGCAGAAGCGTTCGCCATTCATTTTATCTTTGCCAACGGAAGACGAAACCAGAAAGCAACCAAATTTTAATAATCAGACAAAAAAGAAAAAACAACATATTAAAGGAATCATAAAGAAGCAAAAATATAATAATCTTCGTGAGGACAATAAGGAGCTTTTAAGAAATTTGGGTTTTCATCTAAAAAAATAAAACATTTACTATATAGAGAACGTCAAAAGAGACGGAGAGATACAATGAGTAATATTATTAATATTTTACAAAAACCACATTTTGATAATTCAATTATTAAAAAAGAATATCACAGTTATACATCATATTTGCAGTCATTTAAAAATAATGATGAAATTCGTATCACAATTCAAAATCAAGATTTGTATGTTTTACCAAGCGAAAGTCTTCTCTATATCGAGGGACTTGCAACAAAGGAAGATTCAACATCTATACAACTTTTAAACAATTGTGTAGGACATCTATTTGATGAGATTCGATATGAAATCAATGGAGTAGAAATTGATCGCACTCGTCACTTGGGTATTGCAACAGAATTAAAGAACTATGTATCATTGAATAAACCTGAAAGTGATAATTTACTAAACGCAGGATGGTCACCATTCAAAAATGATGATCTTACACTTGTAGACGGCTATTTAAATTTTTGTGTTCCACTAAAACTATTGCTTGGATTTGCTGAAGATTTCAATAAAATAATAGTTAATTCTAAACATGAATTGATTATTTTACGATCTAAAGATGATAAACAAGTTTTTAAATCTCAACTAACAACTGAAAAAACTAAGTTGTCGATTCTAAATGTTAATTGGAAAGTACCACACATCCAACTTGCTGATGCTTATAAATTGCAAATGTTTAAAACAATTAACAATCGCCATCCATTAAATATATCTTTTAGAAGTTGGGATATGTATTATTATCCTTCACTTCCAGAAAGTACAACAGTCTTATAGAATTTTAAGGTAGCCACCGAAAACGAAAGACCACGTTTCCTGCTCTTAGGACTTCGAAATAGAGACAATAAATGTCAGCATTGTGACTTGACAGATATAAAAGTACATCTTAACTCTGATACATATCCTTATGATGACCTAAACCTTAAATTCGATAGAAATCGTTTTGCTATACTATATGATATGTATTTAAAATTTCTACAAAGTTATTATGCACGCGATCCTTAACCACTATTAACAAGAGAAAATTTTAAAACTATGGCACCAATAATTGTCTTGGATGTTACTCATCAAAATGAATCGGTTAAAACTGGACCAATCGATATTCGAATTGAATTTAAAACCTTAAAAAACATTCCAGCTAATACATCAGCCTATTGTTTAATTATACATGATAAAATGTTTGAATATATTCCTCTTACAAACGAAATAAGAAAACTATTGTAACCATTTTAATTATATATATACATATATATTTTGTAGATAGTTTAAGAAAATAATTTTAATAATAAAGCTAAAGAAATTATTTATATTTTTTTTTGATGTATGTATGTAAGTAAGTAATTTCACATTTGCTTTCAAAAACTATAAATAACAAATCCATCATGAATTATAACTATTCATAAACTTTTTGTTGGAGTATATAGTCATAAACACTAGTAAAAATGATTATATTAAAAGAAATATATGATTTCTTAAAGAAATGTTCTGATATGGTTTCTGATGAAGATAAATACAAACTCATCAATATTCAATCACATCTTGAGAGTGCAAATAGCTTGAAAACAAAGAAAAATAAATTTGGAGAACATTATGAAGACTTTTCTTGGTCGAATGATAATACAACATGTGGAGCAGACACTTGCTCATGCTCATACTACCGAAGAAGAAATATGGAAATAGAAGAAGAGGCAAAAAAGCTAATACAAACATACTATAATATATACAATATAACTAAATGTAAAAATTGTAATTTCAATAATATGTAAAACACTAAAAAAGGATTTTTTTTATTTATATCACTCAATAAAGAGAACAATTAAAACATCTCAAAACTTTGTTTACTCATTTGAATAACATTTTAATAATAAATAATCTCTTAACGATAAATTTTAATTAGTTATTCATTCATACTGTTGCGAGCTACATCAACTCTATTAAAAATGGTTTCGTCAGCTGAATTAAAGGAACTATTAGATGGATATACAAGAAATTATTCTTGAGAATGATTGAAGAATTAAGAATGTATAGTAATGATTCTTATCCTTTCATACATGTTCATAATGGAATTCATAGATGTAATTGTGAAAACATCAGTATATCAAATGTTAATATATGTGCATGTAATTTATATTATAACGAATACATATTAACACAAAAGCTTTTTAATCTTTATAAAAGACTTTTTAACTATAAACCTGTATCTGAAAAGTAAAATAAATGTAAATATTTTTAATTGTTATGTAATCTGAAAAAAAATCCTAATAAAAATCTCCATAATAAATAAAAACACATCATATATATTTCTGTATATCAATTAGTTTTATTTTTTAATATTTATTTTAGTATGTATTTTATTAGATTAAGCTGAAAAGAGAAAGAATCCTATTGAATAAATAGAAATAAAACAACAATTTATCTTTTTCTTTTTTTCATAATATTTTTATTTATAATTCTTCATCGCTTGATAAAACAATTGTATTATTATATATACTATTAAGGGGGACGTTTTCGATACCAAAACGTTCCCCAATTTTTCTAATTTGGTTAATATATATTATATTTGCCCTGCAAAAGGGCAGTCCAATCTGCTCCATTTTTGCAGGCAAGGCTTACATATCAAATGGGTGCAACTAAGATACATTATAATTGCACCCGACTTATAAGATTTACATATTAAACATTTATAGTTTTGTTCAAATATACTTTTAAGAGGACTCTCTTCGGTGTCCTTCTTATGAATCATTTGTTGCAAATATTTTTTAAATCTGATTGTTGATGCTGTTTGTTTTTCACTATATTTGTTTATTTTATTATTGTATTTATTTTGGTTTTTTTTATAAGAATTATACAATAATGGTGGTGGTGGTGGTGGAGATGTTGAAGATGGATGAAAGTAGATTGTTTATGTACCTTCGCTATCAAGTTTTTCATATAAAATAATGCTCATGCCTGGCTGGGAAACGTGATCGTTAAAAATATATTTTGTAAGGTAATTAAGTGTATTTATTATGAAAATGCGTTTTCCATCCTTGGATGGTTGTTTGTATTAGGAGGTTTCATAAAATTTGTATTGTGTATTAAGGGGTTTCAAAAAAATTTATATGTAAATTTTTTTTTGTTTTCACATGCCTGATTTGAGAGTCAGTCAGGGCTTCTCTATTGAATATCACCCCTGAAACTTCTGTACGAACACCCCTACCCGGACACCTATATTGAACAACTCTGTTGAATGTTTGTCAGGAAGCTGGAAATTTTCTTCATAGGTACAAAATATTTCACCGAGTTAAATATGAACCTCCCTACTAATTTTTTTTTTTCAGTTTTGATTGCGGAAAGAAAACGAAACTAATAAAAAAGGGCATTTCGGTCTATTTTTATTACCCTTATCCTTTCTGTCTATTCATTAACGTTTTATTTTTATTGCACTTGATAAGATGCATTAACTTAGGGCTTGTGTTTTTTCTTATGTTTAAAGTAAACCCTAAATGTTTGACTGTGTCCTCTATTGTCTGCCTATTTTTAATGAAAAATAAGGGTGCGAGAAAGTGAAACATTGTCTATTTTTAAATGCATTCATATGTCGTGTATGTACATATGTGTGTACATTTATATCGCTATTGGTCAGTTTGAGTGAGCTTGTTAGAATATTTTATTATATTGCGCATGTGTGCGTTTGTTTGCATTGGATCATTTTCTGTCTGTCCTTCTCTACCGTCTAGCTTGTTATCTATACCTATTTCACACCCCAGTGCGTACATTTATGTGTATAAGGATACACAATTTCATTACACATACATATTTCTTATTTTTTTCAAAGAAAAAGGATCAGAAATTTAAAAAGAGGTTACAAAACCAACATGCATTTGCATTACATAAATGTATGAGATACATGGAAAATTCTTAAGCAAAGTTAAACACCTGTGCCGGTCTATCTCTTTTTTATTACACTTGTCCTTTCTGTTTTTCTTTTCTGTCTACCTTTTTTTATTGCAGTTCATCTTTTTTTATTGAAAAATTTTGAGTTGGCATTTTCATGAGTGTCTGCTCCTCTACCAACTTTCTTGTTGATCGCTTTCATTTATCGAAAAAAATAAATGTTTGCGATGCCGAGAAAATTCTTATAACGTAAATAGTTGTGATTGATGTTTTGGTTTTTTGCAGATTTAATTGTTGAAAGAAAATGAATCTAATAGAAAAACGAATTCAACATGTAACTGTTTATCAGCATACAGATGTGAAAATTGTATGACCGAATGTTGTAAATTTAAAGAAATTTGTTTACTATGAAAAATAAATATTTTCTTCATGGTTTTATAATATTGCTTTTTCTTAAGACATGCGCGAGCATAATTTAGTATAAATGCGAGTGTTTTTCAGAAATTTTTTTTAAACAAAGCTTAGAACAATCAATAACATTCTTTCTATTTTCAGCCTAATCTAATAAAAATACATACTAAAATAAATATTTTAAATAAAACTAATTGATATACAGAAATATATATGATGTGTTTTTATTTATTATGAAGATTTGTTATCTTACTTTTTCAGATTTCATAACAATTAAAATGTTTATATGTATTTCTTTTACTTTTTAGATATAGGTTAATAGTTTAAAAAGTCTTATATATAAATTAAAAAGTTTAATAGTGCTAACATAATTATAATTTTTTTAAAAAGATAAAATGAATTTGCGATACGTATATAACGATCATGTTATTAGAGATGACATTTAAAGAATTAGCAGATATATGTAGTCAATGCTGTAGAGAAATAAGTGGTGATATAGAACAAGTTTTGATGAATTCATACAACTGTAAGATAGATTTGTTCAGGAATAGATACAAATCAGATAAAAGCAGATCACAACCGGATAAAAGCAGATCACAACCGGATAAGAATCAGTTCACAACCAGTTAAAAGCAGATACAATCAGTTCATAACCAGATAAAAGCAGATACAGAGCAGATAAAAAGCAGATACAGAGCAGATACAAACCAGATAAAAGCAGATACAGAGCAGATAAAAAGCAGATACAAACCAGATAAAAGCAGATACAGAGCAGATACAAACCAGATAAAAAGCAGATATAGAGCAGATAAAAAGCTGTTCATGATCATATAAAAGCTGTTCAGAACCAGCTAAAAGCTGATTATAACTAAAATTTGAGAATTAGCTTATACATATAATAAAAAATAAATGAAAATAAGAAGATGAATAATACAATTGAATTTCTTAATAACATCTGTAAATAAAATCAAAAAACATATCTCTAAGAGATTTTCTGCTAAATGAACCTTTGGAAATCATACGATGTGAAAGAAAGCTAACATTGTATTGTATGTTACAAATTATGTTGGAACTGGAGAGCTATTTTGTTTTTTACCTGAAATATACAACTATATCACTGATGATATATATCATTATTGATCTCTCATTACATAAGAAAAATTACAGTTGGATTTTATTATAAGATTATTTTTGAAAGCAAACAAATGAACATAAATAACTTTTGATTTATTTATTGATATTAAAAAAGTAATAAAAGAACAATACTTTTTGTAAATATTTTCACTTATAATAAGATAATGAATCAAAATAGAAATGTAGTCATAGATGTACAGGGTTTCTGTATTAATAATAATTTATTCGCAAAGGAAGTCTGCGTTGTAGGAGTTGATTCAGAAATTAAAACTTTTCTCATTCTACCGCCTTTTAAATATTCAGAATTAACATATAAAGATAGGATTACAAATAAATGGTTGTACAATCATTTACATGGATTATGTTGGAATGATGGAAATTCAACGCTCAACGAATTTAGAGAATATATAATATCATATCTTAAAAAAGAATATTATCATATTATATATGTTAAAGGAATTGAAAAAGTAAAATGGTTAAGTCAACTGCTTGGAGAAATGGAAATATATATCTATAATTTAGATGACTTTAATTGTCCAAATATAAGAACGTTATATAAAAGTAATATTAACATCAATATCTGTAAATATCATAGAAATAGTTGTAAGGAAATGTGTGCTAAAAAAGTGCAATTTTATATAGAAATTTTATTAATTTATATGTAAACAAAGAGAATATTGAAAACATTTAAAACTTTTGTTTAGTTATTTATGTATTCTGTTGCGAACTAGATCAATTGTATTAAAAAAAGGTCACATCAGCTGAATTAAAGGATCTATTTGATGGATACAGTTGTCATATCGATAAGGAACACAAGAAATTATTCCTGAGAATGATTGAGGAATTAAGAATGTATAGTAAAGAGTCTTATCCTTTCATATATTTTCATAATTGAATTCATAGATGTAATATTGAAAATATCAGTATACCAAATGTTAATATATGTGCATTTAATTTATATTATAACGAATATATGAATATTAACACAGAAACTTTTTAATTTATATATAAGACTTTTTAAACTATTAACCTATATCTGAAAAGTAAAAGAAATACATACATATAAACATTTTAATTGTTATGAAATCTGAAAAAGTAAGATAAAAAATCTTCATAATAAATAAAAACACATCATATATATTTCTGTATATCAATTAGTTTTATTTAAAATATTTATTTTAGTATGTATTTTTATTAGATTAGGCTGAAAATAGAAAGAATGTTATTGATTGTTCTAAGCTTTGTTTAAAAAAAATTTCTGAAAAACACTCGCATTTATACTAAATTATGCTCGCGCATGTCTTAAGAAAAAGCAATATTATAAAACCATGAAGAAAATATTTATTTTTCATAGTAAACAAATTTCTTTAAATTTACAACATTCGGTCATACAATTTTCACATCTGTATGCTGATAAACAGTTACATGTTGAATTCGTTTTTCTATTAGATTCATTTTCTTTCAACAATCAAATCTGCAAAAAACCAAAACATCAATCACAACTATTTACGTTATAAGAATTTTCTCGGCATCGCAAACATTTATTTTTTTCGATAAATGAAAGCGATCAACAAGAAAGTTGGTAGAGGAGCAGACACTCATGAAAATGCCAACTCAAAATTTTTCAATAAAAAAAGATGAACTGCAATAAAAAAAGGTAGACAGAAAAGAAAAACAGAAAGGACAAGTGTAATAAAAAAGAGATGACCGGCACAGGTGTTTAACTTTGCTTAAGAATTTTCCATGTATCTCATACATTTATGTAATGCAAATGCATGTTGGTTTTGTAACCTCTTTTTAAATTTCTGATCCTTTTTCTTTGAAAAAAATAAGAAATATGTATGTGTAATGAAATTGTGTATCCTTATACACATAAATATACGCACTGGGGTGTGAAATAGGTATAGATAACAAGCTAGACGGTAGAGAAGGACAGACAGAAAATGATCCAATGCAAACAAACGCACACATGCGCAATATAATAAAATATTCTAACAAGCTCACTCAAACTGACCAATAGCGATATAAATGTACACACATATGTACATACACGACATATGAATGCATTTAAAAATAGACAATGTTTCACTTTCTCGCACCCTTATTTTTCATTAAAAATAGGCAGACAATAGAGGACACAGTCAAACATTTAGGGTTTACTTTAAACATAAGAAAAAACACAAGCCCTAAGTTAATGCATCTTATCAAGTGCAATAAAAATAAAACGTTAATGAATAGACAGAAAGGATAAGGGTAATAAAAATAGACCGAAATGCCCTTTTTTATTAGTTTCGTTTTCTTTCAGCAATCAAAACTGAAAAAAAAAAAATTAGTAGGGAGGTTCATATTTAACTCGGTGAAATATTTTGTACCTATGAAGAAAATTTCCAGCTTCCTGACAAACATTCAACAGAGTTGTTCAATATAGGTGTCCGGGTAGGGGTGTTCGTACAGAAGTTTCAGGGGTGATATTCAATAGAGAAGCCCTGACTGACTCTCAAATCAGGCATGTGAAAACAAAAAAAAATTTACATATAAATTTTTTTTGAAACCCCTTAATACACAATACAAATTTTATGAAACCTCCTAATACAAACAACCATCCAAGCATGGAAAACGCATTTTCATAATAAATACACTTAATTACCTAACAAAATATATTTTTAACGATCACGTTTCCCAGCCAGGCATGAGCATTATTTTATATGAAAAACTTGATAGCGAAGGTACATAAACAATCTACTAGAAAGGATAAGGAATTTCAAAAAGGACAAGGGTAATAAAAATAGAGCGAAATGCGTAGGTGTTTAAGAATTTTCCCGCACCCTTATTTTTCATTAAAAATAGCCAGACGGTAGACAGACACTCATAAAAATGTCAATCCAAGAATTTTCAATAAATAAAAAGATCAACCGCAATAAAAAAGATAAAAGGAAAAGCCAAATGCAATAAAAAGAAAATGCTAATGAATAGACAGAAAGGATAAGGAATTTCAAAAAGGACAAGGGTAATAAAAATAGAGCGATATGCGTAGGTGTTTAAGAATTTTCTCATACCCTTTTTTTATAAAAAAAATAAAAAGATCGACCTCAATAAAAAAGACAGACGGTAGAGTAGGACAGACAGAAAATGATCCAATGCAAACACACGCACACATGCGCAATATAATAAAATATTCTAACGAGTTCACTCAAACTAACCAAGAGCGATATAAATGTGCACACATATGTACATACACGACATATGAATGCATTTAAAAATAGACAATGTTTCACTTTCTCGCACCCTTATTTTTCGTTAAAAATAGGCAGACAATAGAGGACACAGTCAAACATTTATGGTTTACTTTAAACATAAGAAAAAACACAAGCCCTAAGTTGATGCATCTTATCAACTGCAATAAAAAGAAAATGCTAATGAATAGACAGAAAGGACAAGGGTAATAAAAATAGACCGAAATGCCCTTTTTTATTAGTTTCATTTTCTTTCAGCAATCAAAACTGAAAAAAATTAGTAGGGAAGTTCATATTTAACTCGGTGAAATATTTTGTACCTATGAAGAAAATTTCCAGTTTCCTGACAAACATTCAACAGAGTTGTTCAATATAGGTGCCCGGGTAGGGGTGTTCGTACAGAAGTTTCAGGGGTGATATTCAATAGAGAAGCCAGCCCTGACTGACTCTCAAATCAGGCATGTGAAAACAAAAAAAATTTACATATAAATTTTTTTTGAAACCCCTTAATACACAATACAAATTTTATAAACCCTCCTAATACAAACAACCCTCCAAGGATGGAAAACGCATTTTCATAATAAATACACTTAATTACCTAACAAAAAATATTTTTAACGATCATGTGATGTAAAAAAATTATTTTTATTTTAAAACTATTTTTTTGATAACCCAACACCGAAAAAATTCATATCTAATTCTGACGCAATATTTACGGACCGGACGTAATAAAAAATTAAAAATGATAAGCGTTATGGTAAAAAATAAGTTTAAAATTCTAATTCGTACGCACAAATGTACTGATAAGCACGCTGTGATGTAAACAATTATTTTTACTTTAAAACTATTATTTTTTTGATAATCCAACAGCGAAAAAAATACATTTCTAAAGGCTTCATTAGTTTTTACTTTTCGTTGCCGTTCTGTGCCGTTCTTTTCTGTAGAAAATATTTCTTACATACTTGTTCTGTGTCTGAACTTTCGGATGTGGACGATATAATTATAGGATTGCATTTTGTAAATCTTTGCAAAATGTTTTTTACTTGACAAAAATATATATATCTTTAATAATTTGAATTAAAATAAAATATTCTTACTTTTAAAACAAAATTTGTAATATTTCATTCCACAAAAAACTAATACATGGCTGTCACTTAACGTTATATTCTATTTTCTACAGAATAGTCCGCAACAGAACAGAACGAAAAAGTATCAACAAACCACTCATACAGTTTTTCAATTGAACTGAAACAAAGCAGCTGATTCGTAACAGGACAGAACGTACAAACCAATTCTGCCTTAATTCTTACACAATTTATGCTTATCACACAAAATGTTGTTAAAATGCATATTTCTAATTCTGACGCAATATTTACGGACCGGACATAATAAAAATTAAAAATTGTTTTTACTTAAAATTGATAAGCGTTGTGGTAAAAAAAAAGTTTAAATTTCTAATTCGTACGCATAATTCATATAATCAGTCGTTTTTAATTTTTTTAGTTTAAGGCTATTTATATACTAACCTAAAAACCTTTACGTTAATAAACGCGCTGAAGACCACATTTGTAAATAAAAATATAAAAAAACAGAAAACGAATATTGTTTTTATTTCAAATTATATTTATTAAATAAAAATTTTAAACATAAATGTCTACAATTAGTTGTATTAAATTTTTGTTTATAATTGTATTGAATTTAAGTAATTGATAATTTCAAGTGGCGGTTGCAAGTTTCCAAAACTATCAAAATATTCCTTGTTGTTATGCTTTTTATAATATGCTACCCAATGAGTTCCAGGACCATTAAATTCATCAAGATTAACAATACCACATTCTTCCGCGAATGGTTTTTTAGGAAAACGATCACGCATAAAAACTCCTCTGAAATATTTGAGTTGTCTACCATATTTATTGATATCCAATTCTGTTAGTGGTCGACTTAGCTGGGTTGTAATAAAGACCGTATCCAGATCCGTATATGGTTTAAGATATAAACCTTTTCCCATGGCAATTGATTCCATATATCTATTGTGACGGATAGCTTCAGCTACTTGTTCTTTTCCATTTTTAATACTATTAACAGCTTTAGCAATAGCTGTTCCGCCTGTAGCCAAACCTCCGAGTGCGGATAGTGGTGTTAAAATTGGAATTAAAGGAAGCAATCCACCAATTTTAGGTACAGGTATAGAGGTGAAACATTTTCAAACGAAAATGAAGGAAATTTTCCATATAGAAGAGTTTGCCGATGAATATGGTTCTAATATTCAAAGAATATTAACAAAAATGGAAGACTTTCAAGAGCGGGATAGTGGTTGGACTCTAGTTCAACTTTTAAAACTTCATATAAACCTAAATAGATACCAACCACTAAAAGGTTCCAGTTTCATTCCTCTCCCAAATAAAATAAAGTTAAAAAAGCTTGCATAAATGTACAAAACAATGATGAATTTTGCTTCAAATGGGCAATACTATTAGCCTTAGCAACCCATAGAAATTCTCAAAGAACAAGCAGTTATGGCGTCAACATTGATGAACAACAAATTTTCTTTAACGGCTTTGGCTTAAATTTTAGTGGCTTATGCTTCCCACTAAAAATAAAAGATATAGAAATTTTTGAAACTAATAATCCGAATATTAGTGTAAATGTCTTTGGATATGACATGGAAAAAGACTTGATTGTGGGACCCTATTATAAAACAAAAGGAAAAAAATCCAAACATATCCAACTTTTATTTATGCAGAAAAAAGTTGAGGGAAACATATTTTCACACTATGTTTATATAAAAAATATATCAAGGTAGGTGTTATGATTACGAATAAAATTATAAATTTCTCTTTAGTTTTCTTTATTATACTAATTTTTATTTATTCATACATCCATTTTGTAATTTTTTCAGATTCATTAGAGCTCAACAGACAGCTCATCATGGAAGCATTATCCTATGTGATGACTGCCTACAGAATTTTCACCATGAACAACAATTAGAAATTCATAGGCAACATTGTAAAAAACAAATTGCATATACACCAGAAGCAGATAAGTCTACAATAGAGTTTAGTAATTATAGCAATAGTATAGATGTACCGTTCGTAATATACGCAGATTCGGAATGCATATTTGAAAATATTCAAACTTGCATTCCGTGTGGTGATATTTCTTCAACAACATTAGTTGATAGACATGTCCCCTATGCTATATCATATTTCATTAAATGTACTTTCAACGACAATTTAAATAAGCTATGTAGCTTTAAAGGTTTAGATTCACCTACACTGTTTATAGAGAGTTTAATTAAAGACGTAAAATATTTAAGTAATAATTATTTATCTATAGTAAAACCCATGCTACCCCTAACAGAAGAAGAAAATTTAGATTACCATTCGACCAATATATGTCACATTTGTTCTAAAGTTATTTTAGATGATTCAAAAGTTAGGGATCATTGTCATATGAGTGGGAAATACAGAGGCGCTGCACATAGTTTGTGTAATCTTAATTACAAAGTGCCAAAATTCTTTCCAGTAATTTTCCACAATTTTTCTGGTTATGACTGCCATTTATTTGTGAAGGAGCTAAATAATATAAATGATGGCCCTATAAATATTATTCCACTCAATAAAGAGCTTTATATATCTCTCTCTAAAACTATAACTGATGAGAATAGTGCTAACATTGAAATTCGATTTTTAGATTCCTATAGATTTTTACCAGCAAGCTTAAATGATTTGTTTGAAAATTTAGCTAAGCAAGATTTAAAAGTAGTAAAATCAATATTTGGAGAAAACGAAAGTAAATTTAATTTGCTTATTAGAAAAGGTGTCTTTCCATACAGCTATTTAAATGCTATAGAAAAACTTAAAGAAACTTCTCTGCCGAATATAGAGAGCTTTTATAATAAATTAACTGATGAAAACTGTTCTCAAGAAGATTACGCCCATGCTAAAGAAGTATGGAGTACGTTTGAGTGTGCAACTTTAGAAGATTATTTATTATTGTATTTGAAAACTGATGTTTTGTTGTTAACAGATGTTTTTGAAAACTTTAGATTTATTAGCAAAAATATTTATAAATTAGACCCCTGTCATTACTATACAGCTCCAGGACTTTCTTGGGACGCGATGTTAAAAATAACAGATATTAAATTGGAGTTGTTGATAGACATAGAAATGATTCATTTTATACAAAAGGGGATAAGAGGAGGAATAGTACAGTGCTCTCAACGGCATTCTATTGCAAACAACAAATACATGAATGATTACAATGAGAATCTACCATCTAAGTATTTAATGTATTTAGATGCAAATAATTTGTATGGTTGGGCAATGTCTGAAGCGCTACCAGAAGGTAATTTTGAGTGGGAAACAGATATTGAAAACTTTTGTCTGGATAGTATACCAGAAGACTCAGCTACTGGATATATATTAGAAGTTGATTTGCTGTATCCATTATAAATTCATGATATTCATAATAATTTACCTTTTTGTTGCGAAAATAAAAATCCTCCAAATTCTAAAGAAAAGAAATTAATTGTTGATTTAAATAATAAATATGGATATGTAATATATTATAAAAATTTACAACAATGTTTAAAACATGGTTTAAAGTTAGTAAAAATTCATCGAATTTTGAAATTTAAGCAATCAGCCTGGTTAAAGCCATATATTTCATTAAATAATTTACATAGAACTAACGCCCAAAACACGTTTGAAAAAAATTTCTTCAAATTATTATATAATGCCGTATACGGTAAAACAATGGAAAACGTTGACAAGCGTAAGAATGTTAAAATTGTAAATGAGTGGGAAAGCGTCGGTAGGAAAATGGGTGCTCGTGTCCTTATTGCCAAACCAGAATTTCATTTATTCAGCATATTTGAGGAAAATATGATAGCTGTGGAGCTAAACAGAAGTTATTCGTTTTAGAATAAACCAATTTATTTAGGATTTACTATACTAGAACTTTCAAAGTGGAAGATGTATAACTTTAATTATGGTTATATACTACCAAAATATAATATCAAAGCAGAGCTGAATTATATGGATACCGATTCGTTCATATACACAATCGAAACTGATGATTTTTATAAAGATATAATAAACGATATTGATGCAAAGTTTGATACATCAGATTATGAAGCGAATAATAAATATGGTATTCCACAAAAATATTAGGTATGATGAAGGATGAAAATAATGGTAGGGTAATGAAGGAATTTGTGGGGTTGAGAGCGGAAATGTACTCATACAAATTGGAAGATATGAATGAAGTCAAGAAAGCAAAGGGTATAAAAAGTAATGTATCTAGAAATTTAAGTTTATTAGATTACAAAAACTGTCTGTATAATAAGAAAGTCTATTATAGAAGTATGTGTACTTTTAAGTCAAAACTACATGTTTTATATACGTCTTTAATAAATAAGGTATCTTTAAGTTATTTAGACAACAAAAGATACGTGTGCAATAATAGTGTAAAAACCCTGGCTTGGGGGCATTATCAAGAATAATTTATAAACGATAGCAATGACGATTTTCTAATGGAAATCGATCATATAGACAATCAAAGGTCACCTGATTGTATAGACCAATTTATAAATGATTCTGCTGACGATAATTTGTTAATGGAAATTTATTGTTAATTTTTTTATATTTTTATTTTTTTTTAGCTTTGGTTAGCACATGAGTTAGACTCAGAACCACCGGGTCGATACATATTAGTTGTAGAGTCTATATGGGTGGATACCTCACTCTATGTCATATGCTAGCAATTACTATTTACACCGGTGATGAAAATGGAAGTCGATAATTACAATTTGACTCCCAGAAATCACTAAAGTCCAGAGCAAACGCTGATATTAGCGCGTGTCTCAGGGATTGGTAGATCTATCACAATGGTGGACTGAACAATCAACTACTGAGACACGAAAGGAGGGGATTCGAAAAAGGGTCCCGTTACAGTTGTGGACTGTTTCGATAACAACCCCTCCCACATATGTATATTTATTATATATTTATCAATATAATAATATAATATAATATTTATTTATTAATATTTATATATTTTACAACCGAATTCAACCGAGTATAGTATGAAACAAAAAGAAAAAATTTAATAAAATTTTAATTATGTATTTATGTTTAAATATAAAAATATAACTATTTGTGTTTTATTTATTTCAAATTATATTTATTGAATAAAAAATTTAGACATAGGTGGCCACAATTAAATGTATTAAAGTTTTGTTTTCGCTCATAATTATATTCAATAGGTCTCTTTAAATAATTAACTACTTCAATTGGCGGTTGTAAGTTTCCAAAGCTATCAAAATATTCTTTATAGTTGCGATTTTTATAATAAGCTACCCAATGAGTTCCAGGACCCTGAAAATTATCTAAATTAAAAATACCACATTCTTGAAGTAATGGTTTTTTGGGTAAACAGTCCCGCATAAAAACTCCTCTAAATTTACATAGTTGTTTACTATATTTCATCAAATCTATATCAGTTAATGGTCGATTGGGTAGCTTATCTAAAAGTTATTTGGAGCTGGCTTATAGTACAGACCATATCCAGATCTATATGGTTTAAGATATAGACCTCTTCCCATAGTAATTGATTCCATGTGTTTATTATGTCGAGTAGCCTCTGCTAGTTGTTCTTTTCCATTTTTTATATCATTAGCCTTAATAATAGCTGACCCACCTGTAGCCAAACCTCCAAGTGCTGACAAAGCTGTTAGGATTGGAATAATTGGAAGAAATCCACCAATTTTCGGCATTGGTATAACTCTCGGTATAGCAATATTAGCTCTCTTCTTCCCTTTAAAGTTTGAAGTAACGGCTTTTCGTGCAATTTTAACAGCGGCATTTAAATTGTTTGGTTTTTCGTTTCTCAAGAGCTTTAGAGTATTTTTAACAGTTGTTGAAAACAATTTTCTATCACATGCTTTTCTCCTTTTACATTTTTTCTTCTGTGATTTTCTGGATTTACGAGTTTTGATATGATTCATACCTAACCCCAACTTAACTTTTGATTTCATAGTGTTTGTTACGAGCCAAGCGTGTGCTCGTTCTTTGAAATCACTATCTTTAGATTGTACTCGTTTCCAAGCTTTTTCAACCAATATTTGATCGGCTTTATGTCTTTTGTTAATATCGTTTGTCTGTGAATATGCAATATCGTGTTCCCTACAAGCTGCGTCTAACAAATTTATCCCTTTATCACCCCTCGCTAAACGTTTTTCAAGTTTTGTTCCAGGTCCACAAAACTGATAACCAGGTAAATGCAGTTCAACAGGTAATTTATTTATTAAGTTGTTTACAAAACCACTTCCAAAATTATACTGATTATTTTTAACTCCTATAGTTTATATTCATTTTTTCTTTTAATTATATATAATATACGTTTAATATGATTGACACTAAAAATTTAAATGATTAGGTTTTGTTATATAACAGGAAATTTATATCAAAACCCATTTAGTTATCAAAATGAGACTAGTAAAGCAAGCTAAGCAAATTGTAATAAGAAATGCTGATGAAGCTCAAGACAAGAAATCTAAAATTAAACATAGTACACTTTTACCAAATTCAATACGAGCATTAATTGTGGGTCCCTCAAATTGTGGTAAAACTAATGTTATGATTAGTTTAATAGAAAGTCCCAACGGTCTTAGTTTCAAAAACATTTACATATATTCAAAATCTTTGTATCAACCAAAATATTGTTATCTAAAGAAATTGATACACCCAATAAACGGAATAAATATTTTTACATTTGCGGAAAATGAGCAAGTTCTAAGCCCGACTGAAGCTATCCCTCATTCAATAATAATCTTTGATGATGTTATATGTGGAAAACAGGGGGCTATAAGAGATTAGACATAAGAATATAGATTGTTTTTATTTATGTCAAACATATACGAAAATTCCCAAACATCTTATTCGGGATAATGCGAATATGATAATAATATTTAAACAGGACGAAATGAATTTGCGTCATATATATAATGATCATATTATTGGAGATATGTCATTTAAAGAATTTACGGATATATGTAGTGAGTGTTGGAAAGATAAATATGGATTCATGGTTGTGAATAAGGACGATTTGATAAATAAAGGGCGATATAGGAAAGGTTTTGATGAATTTATATAAATCACTTCATGAATAGTTAGAAAAGCAGTTCACAATAATATATAGAGTAGTTAACAAATATATACATAACAGTTTATAATCAGATAAAAAGCAGGTCGATAGCAGATAGAAAGCAGTTCATATAAAACAGTTCACAATCAGATATAAAGCAGTTCGACATCAGATATAAGCCCGATTGATTTCAGATATAAATCAGATCGATATGAGTAATAATAAAATATTAAAAGATATTGTTAATACAAGGGCGATTTTAAAGGAAAAACTAAAAAATATTAAATTAAATGAAGTAGAGAGACTTAATTTATTGGAAAATACATTTACACCTATAACAAAACCTTTGAAAAAGATTATTAAAAAAATTGATGATTATCAATCAGACAATTTATTAGATGATACATTTAAATCTCTAACGAAACCTTTAAATACAAAAAATGAAAAATTGCTGATTACCAATCAGATGATTTATTGCACGAGTCATTCAAAGATATAACAAAACCTTCAAATAAGAAAATTGAAAAAATTTATGATTATCAATCAGATGATTTTCAGTCAAATGATGATGACATAACAGATTCACAACTTCCATCACTACCATCCGATAATAGCTCTGATAATTATGACGCTGCTGTAGCTTATGATCAAGAAGCGTTAAATGGTAGTAAAAAATCGTCACTAGCGGAAAATATAGAATTGCTCCTGACTAACAAAACGATAGATAAAGTTTATGGTTTCAACATAGATGAAAGTGGAAAATGGCGCTATGCAAATAATGTGCTAAATTTTAATGTGGATAACTCAATTCAAATAGGGAATTTAACGTGGAAAATGACTCCAGGATTATTTGAATTATTATTTCATTAAAAACCCCTACATTACAATAAAAATGATTTAAAAAAAAAATATAAAGAAATTTTAATAAGTACAAATGCACATAAACGACAATATCAATCAAAAGCTCAAATTAAAGGTACACGAGCGTTCAAATATGTTCGCATAATAAAAAATTATTTAATACTAAAACAAATGTTTTTACGAAAGGTAGTGGATTATCGCTAAAATCTGTAGACAATCGTAAGCCTAGCTATATATATTGGGATGACCCAAATGAATTAGTTGACAGAATGCGTTTACTTATTTCATCGGAAAGTGCTGGTCATAATAATCAAAGAAATGAAATAATTTCCATCATTGAAAAATTAAGAGAAGCTAACATAATATATTAAAAATGAGTTATATAAATAAATTTGGTGAAAGTTCAATTAAGCATAATCTAAATAACTCGAAGTTAAGGATATCCCAACATAATTTAGAAATCAATAACATAACAAAAGATATAGAAAAGATATATACTACTATAAAGATTATAAAGGATCAGTTCCATGATATAAATATGAACCTCTCCAATAAAATCGAAAATAGACTAAATGAGATTGAAGCCTATATTTTTAAATGGATTAGCATAGAGAACTTAAAAATGAATATGACTCACAATTAAATATTATTAGGAGTGATATAAAAATATTACAAGAAAACATAAAAAAAATATTGATGAAGATGTTGCACTTATTGAAAAAGCTGTGAAGGGTCAAATATACTCTTGAAATAAAGACTTTATAAAAAATATAGAAGAAAGATTTAATAAAATTGATGATTTTATTTTTAAACGGATTGATAAAAACACTAATGTGGATGATGTGAAAAAACGAAAACTTGAATGGCCTAAAATTAAGACGGCTAAGTAAACAAAACTTTATAAGATATATATATATATATGAGAATGACATAGAAAAAATAATCATATACAAAATGAACGAGGATAAAAGAGAAATAGTTAATGAAATACACAAACAAGCGCGAAAAAAATTTAAAAGAAGACGAGTTATAATGAAAGGAATTGATGATTTATGGCAAGCTGATTTGGTTGAAATGGGGAATTATGCGTTATATAATAATGGATATCGTTATCTTCTAACAGTAATAGATACCTTCTCAAAAAAAGCTTGGGTTGCAGCAGTAAAAAATAAAACTGCACTGAGTGTAGCGTATGCTATGAGGAGTATTTTCACTAATAACAATCGAAAACCAAGAAATTTACAAACAGATGATGGTAAAGAATTTTTTAATAATCAGTTTCATCAACTAATGCCATCAAACAAAATTAATCACTACTCAACATATAGTGTTCTAAAGGCATCCATAGTAGAACGATTTAATAAAACTTTAAAAGGAAAGATGTGGAAAGAGTTTAGCTATCGGGGTTCATATAAATGGATAACCATATATCAAGACCTTGTTGACAATTATAATAACACATATCACAGAACAATAAAAATGTCACCTAATGAAGTGAATTCTTCAAAAGAAAAATTGTTATTGGATACCGTTTACAACAATTTAAAAATATTTAAAAAACCAAAGTTTAAAGTGAATGATAATGTTCGAATAAGTAAAAATAAGCATACATTTGAAAAAGGTTACACACCAAATTGGACTACAGAAATATTTAAAATTAAAACTATAAAAAATACAAACCCTAATACTTATATATTACAAGACTATCAAGGTCATGAAATTAAAGGTGGTTTTTACGAGCCCGAGCTAATGAGAACTAAATTTCCAGACACATATTTAGTAGAAAAAGTTTTAAAACGAAAAAGGAATAAGGTTTATGTAAAATGGCTAGGATTTTCATCAGAACACAACTCTTGGATTAATATAAGCAATGAATCATAAAAATCATAACAGATGTTATTAATAATTCATTCATTCATCAGTCTTTAAAATGTCAATAACACTCACATTAAACGGAAACTCTTCATATCTTGTTGCAAACTATTTTCCACCGATGGAACTAAATGAAAATTATGTTTGTGGCTTAATAAGCTTTGACACATATCATTCAAATCCGAATGTTGATGTAGAAAACAATTTATTTCATATTGGCAATCATGAAATAGAAATTCCTGTTGGATCATATGAATTAGCTGATATAGCTGAATTACTAAGAAAGAAATATCATAATCTGAATGAGAAAGGAACCCTTGACATACAAGCAAATAATAATACATTACAAACATACATCAAAAGCACAACTGATTCCATTTATTTCAATAAAAAGAACTCTATCGGCTCCTTATTGGGCTTTAGCGAAAGAGTATTAGAACCAGATATTGATCATTACTCGGATAAAACAATAGATATAACAAAAATAAATACAATAATCGTTGAATGTAATATTGTAAGCGGATCATATATAAATAACATGTCTGCACATATTTTACATCAGTTTTCACTTAACGTTAGCCCTGGATATAAAATAACAGAGGCGCCATCGAATGTGATATATTTACCCGTGAATTCAAAATCAGTTAATAGTCTTGTTTTGAAAGTCGTCGATCAAAACGGAAATTTAATTAATAAGTCCGACTTCATTCTAGCATCAACAACAACGAAATACAAATCAGAAAAGTCATCGCGCTGTGAAAGTCAATCAGAAAAGTATAAAAGAAAAATTGAAGGTATTAAGCCTGAACTAAGTAACACTCTTAGTGAAGTTAATATAAAGTTTTTAATAAATTTGGTATTTATATTAAAAAAATAGAGCTAATCATATAGCTATCGAGCATGAAAAATTCTATAAAATGAGTAATATTATTAATATTTTACAAAAACCACATTTGGATAGTTCAATTATAAAAAAGGAGTATCACAGCTACACATCATATCTACAGTCATTCAAAAATAATGATGAAATTCGTATAACAATTCAAAATCAAGATTTATATGTTTTACCAAGCGAAAGTCTTCTATACATTGAAGGGCTTGCAACAAAGGAAGATTCAACAGCTTCCACATCTATACGTCTCTTAAACAATTGTATTCCACATCTGTTTGACGAAATTCGATATGAAATCAATGGTGTAGAAATTGATCGTACACGTCATTTGGGTATTGCAACAGAATTAAAAAACTTTGTGTCGCTGAATAAGTCAGAAAGTGATAATCTAGTAAATGCAGGATGGTCGCCACTTAATAATGACGATCTTACACTTGTAGACGGTTATTTCAATTTCTGTATGCCACTAAAATTCTTACTTGGATTTGCTGAAGATTTTAATAAAATAATAGTTAATTCTAAACATGAATTGATTCTTTTGCGATCTAAAGATGATAAACAAGTTTTAAAATCTAATGTATCAACCGAAAAAACTAAGTTGTCTATTTTAAACATTTCTTGGAAAATACCACACATTTAACTTGCTGACGCTTATAAATTGCAGATGTTTAAAACAATTAACAATCGCCATCCTTTAAATATATCTTTCAGAAGTTGGGATATGTATTACTACCCGTCACTTCCAGAAAGTACAACGGTTTTATGGAATGTTTAGTTAGCCAGCGAAAACGAAAGACCACGTTTCCTACTTTTGGGTCTTCGAAACAGTGCCAACAAATTTCAACATTGTGATTTGACAGATATAAAAGTACATCTTAACTTTGATACATATCCCTATGATGATCTAAACCTAAAATTTGATAGAAATCGTTTTGCCATCTATATGATATGTATTTAAAGTTTCAATCAACTTATTATTCACGCGATCTTCAACCACTATTAACAAGAGAAAATTTTAAAGCTTTGGCTCCAATAGTAGTATTGGATGTAACACATCAAAATGAATCAATCAAAACTGGACCAATCGACATACGGATTAAAATAAAAACCTTAAAAAATATCCCCGCTAATATGTCTGCTTATTGCTTAATTATACATGATAAAATGTTTGAATATATCCCCCTCACAAATGAAATAAGAAAACTATTGTAGATATAAATAAATTAAAAAATGGTATAAATATCTAATCTAACATCATTAAGGTTTATTCACAAACACTTTGTCTACATATGTAGTCATTCTCATTAACAAGGATGATTCTAAAGCATATGTACGATTTCTTAAAACGGTGTTCCCATATTATTTCCGATGAAGATAAATATAAACTCATGACTATTCAATCACATCTAGAAGGGACAAATAATTTGAAAACAACGATAAATAAACATGGAGAGCATTATGACAATTGCTGTTGGTCTAATGAAAATGAGACATGTGGACCAGATACCTGTTCATGTGTACAACATAGGATACGTAATACTGAAATAGAGAAAAAAGCAACCACACTTATGAAATTTTATTACAACATATATAATATTAGCAAATGTAAAACTTGTAATTTTCAAAAAATCTAATTAATAAAAAAGAGAAATAATAAAATTTAGTGAAAGACATACATTTTAATTTTTATATATTTTTTTTATTTATTCAATTATAAGTTTTTCTAGACTAGTGGAATTTTATTTACTGCCTCCATTATTACATCATCTTGGCCATCATATAGGGCCAAGTATGATGCTACATCAAATGGAGGCAGCATAATTATTTCACTAATGTGAATAATTTCTTTCGATAATTTAATATTTAGAAAGATATCATCATCTCCATCGAGAAGATGATGATATGTTTCTGATGTTGTGGCTTCTGATGATATTTTTGGTGTTGTTTCTGTCGATGTTGTTGTTGCTGCTGCTGCTGCTTCTGCTGATGATATTGCTGTTCTTGTTGCTGCTGATATCGTTGTTGTTTCTGATGTTGCTGCTTCAGATGATGTTATAGGTGTTGCTTCTGCTGATGTAGTTGTTGTTTCTGATATTGCTGTTTCAGATGATGTTATTGGTGTTGCTTTTGCTGATGTAGTTGTTGCTTCTGATGATATTATTATTGCTGCTTCTGATTCTGCTTTTTTTAAATTAGCCTTCATAACATTATGGTACAGCAGAGTGTTCCATATAGGCTTTCTTAATACAACGTTGTGTTATTTTAAATAGTGTCTTTTTTTGTTCCACCATGTGGAAAAACTAATTAATTTACATATTTTGCAAATATATTTTTTACATTCCATGTTTAAAGTTTTATAAATCTTTTTACGTCGAATAATTTCACATAAATCTTACTATGTGTAATAATTTCAGAGAACTAGAATTTTGTTCGAAAAAATAGCTGATTTTATACTTTTCTAGAGGCACTACTACATACACATATACTGTTAATCACCCTTGTTTGAAAAATTTTCTTAGGTAACAAAAGCATCATAACACATTTATGCGCTCATAAAATATTGCATTTAAACATTGAAGTAGCAAAAAAATGTATGCCCTTCAATAAAAATAGTTAATGCACCCACACACTACGACAAAAATAAGTGAAAGCAAGCATACGCATGTCTTTCGTTCTTAAGAAATTTTTCTGAAACGGATTTTAACATTTTGTTGCCTTTCCATACCCTTTTGTTTGCTTAAGTAACAAACATACCATACCAGATTTATGGCCTCGTAAATTATTGCATTTTAAAACATTGAAGTAGAAAAAAATGTGTGTCCTTCAATAAAAATAGTTAATGCACCCACACACTACGACAAAAATAAGTGAAAGCAAGCATACGCATGTTTTTCATTCTTAAGAGTTTTTCTGAAACGGATTTTAAAATTGTATTGCCTTTCCATACCCTTTTTTTTTGCTTAAGTAACAAACATACTATACCAGATTTATGGCCTCATAAATTATTGCATTTTAAAACATTGAAGTAGAAAAAAATGTGTGTCCTTCAATAAAAATAGTTAATGCACCCACACACTACGACAAAAATAAGTGAAAGCAAGCATACGCATGCCTTTCGTTCTTAAGAGTTTTTCCATACAAACAAATGTTTAAATTTTACTACCTTTTCATGAAATAAAATAGGAAATAATGCAGCATATTTTTGACCTTATTTCTTGCTCATGCATGTTTACCTTTTAAATTAATTTTGAATTGTTCTATACTTTTTCTTAAAATGCAAGCCTACGCATGTCTTAAAATGAAAAATAAATATATAAAGCGAATAAAATGCAAGTCTACGCATGTGCAAAAATAAATACATAATCGAGATTGATTTCACATTACCACATATGTACATTTATTGTTTTATAATATACAGATTTACAACATTACAAAACTAGTTATGTTTATTAAAAAAAATTAGCTGTAGTTTAGTTCGAATATTGCAGAACCATTTGGCGATTGTCGTCCTTTGTAAAGAATTGTCCAATTTTTTACATTTATATTGGCTAAGTAAGGATCCTCTCTGTTTAAATATTTAACCATTCTTTGAGGTAGATAAAACCATTTATTGTTCTCCAAATATGCTATGACTTTGGATCCATATTGTGTTACCTTCCACTCAAAATTTAAAATTTTTAATGGTTCATTTAAGGGAATATCATCAATTTTCGTGTACTCTGATTTTATTCCTTGGGCTATGTTAATTAACTGTTGATAGATCTAAAAGCAATCAAATAAAAACAATCATATAATATGTATAAATATTTGTATATTTTTTCTACAGCATCAATATAATAAATAAAAAATTTTTTATATATTATAAAACTGTAAACTTACCATTTTGTTTAATGCGAAAAGCTGCTTTAACTTTTGTTTAATGTGATTTCAAGTAACTGTGAAGAACAATAATAAACAAAAAATCTGAACGTTCTTTTATATCAATTTGTGCTGGATAGTAAAACTCTTATTTTAGGTTTTAATACAAACTACTCAAATGAGAATCTCATTGACATGGTGCGAAAAAAATATCTCATTTGAATTTCTCTTTATTGTAAAAGCATACACATGGAAAAATATATGAATGCATGTGTAACAGAATGATCATATTTTTCTCATTCTATGACTCAGTATCTCTATACGTGTATTTTTCCCATAAGGAGGTCAAATCTAGTGGGATTCTAATTGGTGTGCCAGAATGCCCATACGTGTATTTTTCCATAAGGAGGCCAAATCTAATTAGATTCAAATAGGTGTGCCAGAATGCCCATACGTGTATTTTTTCCATAAGGAGGCCAAATGTAATTAGATTCTAATTGGTGTGCCAGAATGCCCATACGTGTATTTTTTCCATAAGGAGGCCAAATCTAATTAGATTCTAATTGCCAGAATGCCCACAAATATACTACTCAGGTATAACTCCTGGTATACTAATATTAGCTCTCTTCTTCCTTTTAAAATATAAATAACCGGCTTTTTTGCAATTTTCACAGCATCACTGATATTGTCAGGTTTCTCATTTCTTAAAAGTTTTAATGTATTTTTCACTGTGGATGAAAAGAATTTTCTATCAGTTACTTTTTTCTTCTGTTTTTTCGATTTGTGAGATTTATTTCTTTTCATACCTAATCCAAATTTTACTTTAGCTTATGAAAAAGTTCTAAGTCCGCTTGAGGCAAAACCACATTCTATAATTATATTCGATGATGTCATTTGTGAAAAACAAAATACTATAAGAGATTACTTTTGTATGGGTAGACATAATCATATTAATTGTTTTTATCTATGTCAAACATATACAAAAATTCCTAAACATCTAATACGTGACAATGCAAATATGATTATAATATTTAAACAAGATGAAATGAACTTAAGACATATATATAATGATCATGTTATTGGAGATATGTCGTTTAAAGAGTTTACAAAGATTTGTGGAGAGTTTTGGAAAGATAAATATGGATTTGTAGTTGTAAGCAAGGATGCTCCCAAAAATAAAGAAAGATATAAAAACGGTTTTGAGGAATTCGTACAGATATAAAGCAGATCGTAACCAGATATAAAACAGATCGTAACCAGATATAAACCAGATTCGTAACCAGATATAAACCAGACACAGATCAGATATAAAGCAGGTTGTAACCAGATACAGATCAGTTATAAAGCAGGTTGTAACCAGATACAGGAGAGATATAAAGCAGATTAAAATGAGTAATAAATTGTTAAAAAATATTGTTCAGACAAGAAAAATATTAAAGGAAAAATTCAAAAACATAAAATTAAATGAAGTAGATAAACAGAATTTATTCGAAGATTCATTTAAACCCATAACTAAACCTTTGAATATGATAAGTGAAAAAATTGCTTATTATCAATCAAAAATTTTGTTGAAAGAAGAGATGAAACCAAAAAAACGGCTAAAGGTAAGTTAAAAATCAGAATACAATCAAGCTAATGAAGATAAAACAGATACAACGCTTACACCACTATCAGATGATAATAGTTTCGATGAAAGTTCTGATAGTTATGATGATACTGAATACTATAATCAAGTAATTGAAAATGATAATAATAATAAAACTACACTTGAAGAAAATATTAAATTGCTTCTAAATAATAATCAAATAGATGAAGTTTATGGCTTCAACATAGACGAAAGAGGAAATTGGCGATATGCAAATAATGAACTAAAATTTAATGATGACAACTATTTTCAATTGGGAAGTACAAAGTGGAATATGACACCAGGATTATTTCAATTATTATTTCATTCAAAACCTTTATATTACACTGAAAAAGATTTAGAGAATTATAGAGAAATCTTAATGATTACAAATGTACACAAACGTCAGTTTCAAGCAGAAGCTCAAATAAAAAGTTCAAATTCATATAAATATCAACATTTAATTAAACCGTTAATTAATAAGATATTAACAAAGGGCAGTGGACTCTTGGTAAAATCTGTAGTCAATAGTAAATCCAACTATGTTTACGCGCATAGTGTGAAAGGTCCCTTGATTATTGTTCATTGGACCTTTCTATGTTTTTGTTTTCTCTTTTCGTTAAGTTGTTGTGATTTTGTATAAATGCTTCTCATGTAAAATCACTTTTACATTTGTAATTTGAGAGTACGGTACGTAACCAAAAAAAACCCAAATTTTAATATATGCATATTTATATTGGAAAAAATTAACACCCCATTTTTGAGGAAATATTTCGAGGAAACATTCTTCGTCCTTCGAGCCGGATAAGACACCCCGAGTCCTTGAAATATTTTCAAGAAAATATCCTTACTTCCAGGGTCATCTTTGCATCCCCGGATCACAGTGGATAACAACCCCTCATTTAAACCCCATCCCTAGTAAAACTTCTAAATAAAGGTGAGTTGTGTGAATTTATTTTATTTCTTTTGTGCAATAAATAAATAAATAAATAAATAAGTGTGTGACATAAGAAAGAAAAGTGAAACCAACTCCAATCACTCAATTTGCCGTCGGCAAAAGAAAAAGAAAAAGTGCATACATTTTTTTTATGTGCATATGTATGTATGTATATTAAATTTATTAAGTGTATATATGTATGTAGATTTGTTAATCTAGTGCTACAGTTTTTAAATTGATACATACATATTTACATACATACATAGCTACCTATGTACCATATACATACATATGTATGTACATAGGTGATAAGATTAAAAGAATTGTTTTTATTCCACGCGCCTAATTTGTGCATATATTTTTTTTGTAAATTCTTTCGCTCAAAAGAGAACATAAAATATTACTCGTTGCTTTAATAATTAAAAGTGCATTATTAAAACCAAAAACAAACGAAACTAATAAAATCCAACGAACGCAAAAAAGAAATATTTAATTTGATGTTATATATTTTTATTTTCTGGATGCAGTAAAAAGAATAATAATAAAATTATTGTTATTATTTAATAATAGTGAACCCAGTGATTAGTCACTCATTATTAGTTAGTGATTGTCTGTACATACATACTACATACATTGTTTGTACTATATACTCTTTTACAAGAGAAACAACCACTAACTTACTCTGTGCTTGTTGGTTTTTTTGTTTGTTTTGTTTTTTTTTTTCGTTATATTGTCACACACACAACCTACTCTAGTGCTGCAACTTTTTTAATCGAATAAAAAACCGGTTGCTATTTAACTAATTGTGCTAAAGTAAAATTTTACTCACCCTTTTCATTATACACTATTTAATTAATAATCAGTACAATTTTATTAGTAATTTCTTCCACAATAACCAACTTTTAAGCGAATATAACGTATTCGATTAACCCGTTATGAGTACCCGTGTCAAGTTCGGTGCAGTACTAGTGGCTTAAAAGAATTTTATACCTTTTTTTATTTTATTTAAGAAAGCGTTTTCACACTTAGAGTAATCCTTATTAAACCTATTATAATCCAACCTTTTTCTTATTTCTCAAATTTAACCCGGGTTTTTCGTTGATATTTTACCCAAGTTATTGAAAGAGGAATCTAAGTGTGAAATTAACTTTGTTGTATATTATTTTTACCCTATATACAAATATATTTATTTTGATTTCCCATAAATTTATTTCATAAATTTTTTGAAGCCACTACCCCCGCCCCAAGAACTCTATTTTTTCGTTAAAAAAAAGTTTTATTTATTCATTATTCGCAAATTTTCTCGCGTTAATTAATTTTAGAAAATCTTTATAGTTCCTCGTTTATTCGGGATTCAAAATTTATCGCTTCAATTCATAATAATTTTACCTGTACGTTTTAAATATTTTTTTTTTAAATTTCCCAATACAACTTGAGATCAAAAATGGACATGACTACATTGATCCGCAATGCCGACCGTTTGGCAGATTTTGAAGCATATATTGCTTCTATACCACTAGCGGACCACCAACTCGGTTCTGTGAATAGTCATGAAACAGAGCTCAAGCGGTTATGGGAAGCTGTTCGCTCAACATACGACTCTTTATTGATTGAAGCCGCAAAGGTTAAAGATCCTCATGGCACCTACACCCGGGGAACGTCTCTTATAACTGGTCTCCTAGAAAAACTTAAACTCAGGGCGAGCGGTCGATAGCGCAATCCGCGCCTATGAATAATTTACCCCCTTGCGACACGCCCATATTCTATGGATACTATAAGAGCTGGCCCTCATTTCGGGATATGTTCTCCGCGTTGTATGGTAATAACCTCCGGTTGACCCCAGTACAAAAATTGTATTATCTTTTGCAGAAAACCGCTAAAGATGCGCATGATACCATACAAACTGTGCCACTGACCAACGATGGCTATGAAGTCGCATGGAAAAAACTGGTTGACACGTATGAGAATAAAGATGCCCTTATAAACGAACAGCTTCGAGCTCTCTTAAATATTAAACCGATTTCTCAAGAATCAAGCGCGAATATCAAAAACTTGCAAGGAACGATAAATGATTGCGTTACAAATCTTTCTCTCCTTGAAGTACCCCCTGAAATATTCTACCACGTAATGCTGGTATATATTTGTGCTACAAAGCTACCCGAAAACACTCTGGGTCTTTGGGAACAATCTAAAAAACTTAAAACTTCCCCTAAATGGACTGATATGGATGCTTTTTTAACAGCGTGTTTCAAAACCCTAGAATCAATTTCTGACGTAAGGCAGTCTCATTCAAACCCTGTTCAAAACCCGAACAAATACCCCACCACTGCCAATGTGCGAAATAACCCCAATTTTCACGCTGCTAAAAAACCATCAAATGAGAATAGAAAAATTAAAAATTTTGCGACAAAAACCATCTCTACTCCAACGGTTTGTCGTTGTTTCCTCTGTCAAGGGTCTCACCCCAGATTTTTGAGTCAGAGTGTTGATGAACGTATGTCAACAGTGAAGCGCCTAAAGTGTTGTTCGAATTGTTTGGCAACCTCACAAGAGTTCAGAAATTGTAGAAGTGTTCATGTGTGCTCACTTTGTAAGCAAAAGCATCATTCTTTGCTTCATAGACACGTAGGATCACATATATCTGCCAGTAATTCACCCCAGCTCCCTATAGCTTCTAGTACGACTGTAGCGCCATCTCAACCACCACTTGATTTCAACCCTTCAACTTCTGCCGCGGCTCGTAATTTACATACTTACACCGCACATCTCAATTCTAATTTAAATCAAACAGTGATTTTGGGCTTAGCGGTTTGCATAGTGCATATAAATGACATTAGATGTGCGGCCCGAGCCCTAGTTGACCCTGGTTCACAAGGTACCTTTATTTCAAGAAGGTTACAAAGGAAGCTTGCTATTCCCACATTTTCTGTTCCATTGACAAGTGTCACAGGAATGATGGACTGTGTAGCTGGTAAATCCTCTACCATGTGCATTCTAACTGTCAGTTCGCCGATCGACCCCAGCTTCAAACTGAACGTTTCTGCGTATGTTGTAGAAAAAATCACCGGTCAGTTGTCTTCATGTAGTATCTCTGCTATTATAACCTCATCCTTCCCCGACATTACACTGACCGACGTCATGTGTACCCGTATGGATATACTTTTTGGAGGAAATGTGTATCCCAAAATTTTAACTACGGATGTCAAAATACATCCAAATGGCAACCTGATCGCCCAAAAAACTGTGTTCGGGTGGATCGTCACAGGTGAAGTTTCTCAGTCTCAACCCCTACACTCTGTTGCACCGTTTTGTACCCATCTCGAGTTAAATAATCAACTCGCTCGTTTTTGGGAACTTGAAGGGGTTCCACAAGCGACCCATTTATCACAAGAGGATGAATATTGTGAGAAACTTTTCCAGGCTATGACTTTTAAAAATCCCGACGGCCGTTATGTGGTCTCTCTCCCATTTCGTCGAGAATTCTCAAATGAATTGGAACTAGGGGATTCTCGTAAAAGCGCTTTTTCCCAGTTTGTACGAAATGAGGCACGTTTATTGAAAAATCCCGAATTAAAGTCACAATATGAAAATGTAGTTCGTGAGTATTTCACAATGGGACACATCAAGCCCGTCAAGAACCCCGATTCCACTGTAGATAAGTATTATTTACCTCATCATGCAGTGTTTAAACTCGAGAGTGTAACCACGAAACTCAGGGTAGTATTTAATGCTTCAAACCCCTCCTCCAATGGCGTAAGTCTGAACAGTGTGTTGTACCCAGGTCCTGTGTTACAGACAGACCTTACCGTTCTACTGCTGCGGTGGCGTTTCTTCCGGTACGTTTTTAATGCGGATATTGAGAAAATGTATTGTCAGATACTAGTTCATCCCAATCAAACCCAATATCAGAGGATTCTGTTTCGTGATAATCCTGAAGCTGAAGTTAAGGACTATGAGCTTAGCACGGTCACGTTCGGAGTGAACTGCGCGCCGTACCTAGCGATTCGTACTCTTTTTCGATTGGCTGACGATTGTAAACCCATTAGTCCTGCGGTGTCCGAAATTTTGAAAACTCAAATGTATGTTGATGATGTTCTTGCTGGATCACATGATCTAGAAGACGCTTTTAGGAGGCGTAATGAACTAACCCATGTTCTTGGTTCGGCTGGTTTTGTGTTACGAAAGTGGACAGCCAATCATTTACGACTCTTAGAAGACTTACCCCGGGAGAATCTGCTTGATGCAGACTTCTTAAAATTTTCGGATGCCAGTACTACAAAAACCCTAGGCTTGCGATGGGATGCTAATAAAGATAGCTTCTATTTCAAACTCGTATCGCAGCCACGCCAGGACATTGTCACGAAACGGTCTGTCTTGTCTGAAATAGCAAAATTGTTTGACCCTGCAGGTTGGTTCTCACCAAAAATTGTTGTAGCCAAAATCATAATGCAACAAATTTGGAAGGACAAGACAGATTGGGATGAAAGTTTGCACCCCCTAACCCTATCTCAATGGCGCGCATTTTTAAACGACTACATTAATGTTGAGAGAATTAATATTCCAAGATGGGTTAATTTTCTTGCCGCAAATGAATTTGAACTTCATGCGTTTTGCGACGCCTTTGAAAAGGCATACGGTGCTGCTCTGTATATTCGAAATATAGCATCCAATGCAATTACGACGCATTTACTCGCGTCAAAAACGAAGGTAGCTCCCGTAAAAGCTGAAAAATTACCCCGTTTAGAGCTGTGCGGAGCGGCTTTAATGGCAAAAATGGTAGAATCATTATGTACCCAATTAAATCTAGACAGGAGTAAGGTTTATCTATGGACTGATTCTATTATTGTTTTTTCCTGGCTTAAAAAACCCCTGTGCCATTGGCCGACCTTTGATAAAAACATAGTAGCGTTGATCATAAATAAAGTTGATAATGAGAATTGGTCACATGTAGATTCCAAGGACAACCCCGCTTATTTGGCAATTCGTGGAACTCTTGCACGAGATCTAATTAATAATTCTCTTTGGTGGCATGGCCCTGCATGGTTAAGGCAACCTCGAGAGCGCTGGCCACAACATACCCCTATAGAACACCAACACCTTGAAGTTCAGTCGTTTTCAGTTCAAATCGAAACACCGTATGACATACTCGAACGTTTTTCAGACTTACCTCGTGCAATGCGAATTATTTCGTATTGGTTCAGGTGTTTAAATTATTTGAAAACTCGAAATTGCTTGTATGACACTTTGGATTTAACCCAGGCCGAAGTAAAATTCACTCGAAATCGCTTGATACCAGTGTCTACAAAGAGTAGTTTACTAACGTTAAACCATTTTATCGATTCAAAGGGCTTTGTCAGAATTAATGGTCGATTGGTCAGATCACATGGCTTAAGATATGATGAGCGATATCCTAAAATTTTACCCTATTCTGCCCGATTTACTCGCTTACTTGTTGAACATGTGCACAAGTGCTCTGCTCATGGCGGTCATTCATTAATGCTCCGTTTAATAAGAAGTGAATTTTGGGTCCCTAAGCTAAAGAATCTAATCCATACAGTGATTCATAATTGTAAGGAATGCACTATTTACCGAAAGAAGTCCGGTCAGCAAATTATGGCTGCATTACCCCCTGAACGATGTTCTATGTCGAGGCCATTCACCCACACCGGCTTAGATTTCGCAGGCCCGTTCGACATAAAATCCTACATTGGTAGGGGTTGCAGAATTACAAAAGGCTATGTTTTAGTTTTTGTTTGCTTTGCCACAAAGGCTATTCATTTGGGGGCAACTGGTGATATGTCAACGGAAACATTCCTTGCAGCCTTTGCTCGTTTTTTCTCACGTCGCGGTTGTCCTTCTCATTTATATTCCGACAACGGAACTGCATTTGTCGGTGCTGCTAACTTACTCGAGGGTGACCGAAAACAGTTTTTATCTGAAATCAAGAGGAAGGTACTTGTACGGAACAGCTTTCAGTCGGTTGAATGGCATTTCATTCCTCCCGGTGCTCCTCATATGGGCGGCTTATGGGATGCCGGCGTAAAGAGCGTCAAAACTCATTTACGTAAAATTTCTGGGGTTCAGAAGTTTACCTTTGAGGAATTTACAACTATGTTAACCCGTATAGAAGCTTGCCTGAATTCAAGACCGTTAACTGCCATGACTGATGATCCATCTGACTTAGTTCCTTTAACGCCAGATCATTTCCTTATTGGTGCGCCTCTTCTATCACCCCCTGAACCCGATTATACTGATCTCTCTTTGAGTGTTGCCAATAGGTGGCAAAAGCTTAAAATTCTTCACCACCATTTTGCCCAGCGGTGGAAGGAGGAATATCTCAAAGAGCTTCCTCGTCGAGTGAAATGGACATATCCCCAGAAAGATTTTGAAGTAGGCGACTTGGTGGTTGTCCGTCAGGATAATTTACCCCCTAATGAATGGCGATTCGGACAAATAGAAAAGACTTACGTTGGACATGATTCTAAGGTCCGCACAGCGGATGTGAGAACAGCTTCAGGCGTTTTCACCCGGCCTATTGTGAAGCTTGTTCTCTTAGCCCAGTCAGAAACTCACTAATTCCTTTTTTCTCTTTATTTTTGTTTTCCCTCTCTTATTTCACCCATTGTAGAACAATGTCTAATGCATCCCGTCGCCTTGAGGTACACCGCAAACCCGTCGAAGCCCCATCGACTTCTGCTTCTGACGCCAAAACCCCTCGCGCTGAACGGTTACGAGACTGTCGGTTGTGCAAGAGTGAACACGCATTGCGAAAGTGTTACAAGTTCAGGACGATGACGGTGAAGGAACGGTGGGAAACAGTAAAAAAATTTAAATATTGTCTTAACTGCCTTGCACACTCGCACATGAAAGACAAGTGCTCGAGCCGTGAACGGCGCATTGAGTGCAAGGCCGAACATCACACCTTACTCCATCACTACAAGGCAAAAATATCGGCCCAGCAAGCCATTGTAAAACCCTCGACACAAAAGAAAAGGAGAAGTAAAAAACGCAGTAAACATAAGCCTGCAAAGCAATGCCAGTGTTCTCAACACCACCAACCACAACTATTACCACCTCAACACCCCTCAATCCAATGACACCAACATCAATTCCCTGGAGCGAATCATCCGGCGACTATCGTCATCAACGTAATGTCTGGACAAATTGTTTAGATATATATTTTTTATTGTATTTTTTATTTTTATTATATTTTTTATTTTTCTGAATTTTATAAATGTGTTATTTTAAAAAATAAATTATTTTTTTAAGAAAATTGTATTTTTATTATATATCTCCCTATAACAGGCCCGCGTTATCCTTAGTCCTCTTTGTTGCAGTATAGCAAGGGGGCGGGATGTTTACGCGCATAGTGTGAAAGGTCCCTTGATTATTGTTCATTGGACCTTTCTATGTTTTTTTTTCTCTTTTCGTTAAGTTGTTGTGATTTTGTATAAATGTTTCTCATGTAAAATCACTTTTACATTTGTAACTCGAGAGTACGGTACGTAACCAAAAAAAAACCCCAAATTTTAATATATGCATATTTATATTGGAAAAAATTAACACACCATTTTTTATTTTACATATATTTTTGAGGTAATATTTCGAGGAAACAAACTATATACATATATTGGGAGATCCTAATGAATTAGTTGACAGATTACGTTTACTTCTTTCATCAGAGGGTGCTGGTCATAATAATCATAAAAACGAAATAATATTTATATTGAAGAACTTAGAGAAGCTAATATAATTTACTAAATGAGTTTTAAATATTTTTATACGATTATAATAATACACATATATACATAATAATATGAATATTGATAAAAAAGAAGTAGTGGATGAGCTACATAAACACGCGAGAAAAAATTTTAAAAGAAGACGAGTTATTGTTAAAGGAATTGATGATTTATGGCAAGCAGATCTAGTTGAGATGGGGAGTTATGAAACAAAGAATAACGGATATCGATATCTATTATGTAAATGGATAAATATATATAAAGAACTCGTTCATAAATATAATAATAAATTTCATAGAACAATAAAAATGACGCTCAATGAAGTGAATTCTTCTAATGAAAACCTCTTTTAGATACCGTCTATAATAATTTGAAAATTAAAAAAAAGCAAAGTTTAGAGTTGGTGATGATGTTCGAATAAGTAAATATAAACATGTATTTGAAAAAGGTTATACACCAAATTGGACTATAGAACTTTTTAAAGTTAAAACTATAAGAAACACAAATCCTAAAACATATATTTTAGAAGACTATCCAAAACACGAAATTAAAGGTGGTTTTTCAAGAATTTGAGCTGGTGAAAACAAAATATCCACAAACATATTTAGTTGAAAAAGTTTTGAAGAGAAAAGGAAGCATGATATATGTTAAATGGTTAGGCTTTTCATCAAAACACAATTCTTTGGTTAAGGCTAACGATATATCACTATAAAAGAAATCGTATTAATTTAAAACTGATTTATTCATTTATCGAACGTTAAGATGTCGTTAACATTAACGTTAAACGGATATTCTTCAGTACTTGTGGCAAACGATTTTCCTCCCATTGTGATTGATAAGAATTATGTTTGTGGATTGATAAGCTTCGATACTTATCACACAATACCAAATGTCGATGTTGAAAACAATTTATTTCATATTGGTGATTATATAATAGAAATTCCTGTGGGATCTTATGAGTTTTCTGATGTAGTTGATTTAATTAAAGATAAATAGCATGATTTGACTAATGAAGGTGATCTTTATATTAATGAAAGTTTTAATACGTTTGTAACATCTATAAAAAGTACAAAAGACCCCATCTATTTCAATAAAGAACGATCAATTGGATATTTGCTTGGTTTTAGTAAGAGAGTATTACGACAACAAGTGGAACATTTTTCAGATAAAACAATTGATATAACAAATATTAATACAGTAATCATTAAACGTAATATTGTGAATGGATCATATATAAATAACGTGTCAGCACGTACTATTCATCAGTTTTCACTTTTAGTCCAGGATATAAAATAACAGAAAGATAGGCTAATCCAATATATTAACCTGTAAATTCGAGAGAAATATCTACACTGGTTTTAAGAGTTGTCGATCAGGACGGAAATTAAAAACTATGTTTCGTTAAATACATCTGAAAGCAATAACTTGATTAATGCTGGATGGGCTCCAACCAATAGTGGCAAAAATCTGGCGCTTATTAGCGGTTATTTAAATTTTTGTGTGCCATTGAAAAATTTGCTAGGATTTGCTGAACATTTTAATAAAATAATAGTTAAGTCAAAACATGAATTAATCTTATTAAGGGTAAAAGATGATAAACAAGTTTTTAAGGTATTAACTGAAAAAGCTAAGTTAACCATTCTGAATATTACATGGAAAGTGCTACATGTTCAACTTGATGATGTTCACAAATTGGAAATGTTTGAAACAATTAATAGCCGCCGGGCACTAAATGTATCTTTTAGAAGTTGGGATATGTATTACTATCCTTCACTTCCAGAAACCACTACTGTATTATGGAATCTTAAGCTTGCAAGTGAAAATGAAAGACCACGTTTCCTGCTTTTGGCATTTCGTAACAATATTAATAATACATTTTAACACTGTGATTTATCAAATATAAAAGTACATCTAAACTCTGACGTATATCCGTATGATGATCTAAACTTCAAATTTGATCGAGATCGGTTTGCATTACTATACGATATGTATCAAAAGTTTCAACAAAGCTACTATTCACGAGATCCACAACCGCTACTATCACGAGAAGACTTTAAATCAATAGCGCCAATAATTGTCTTAGATGTAACACATCAAAATGAGACTGTTAAAACTGGACCAATAGATATTCGTATTGAATTGAAGACGCTTAAGAATATACCAACCGAAACATCTGCATATTGTTTAATTATACATGATAGAATGTTTGAATATATTCCTCTTACAAATGAAATAAAAAACTAATGTAAAATAATATTAAAATAAGTTAGATTTAAATAATTAAATATATATAAATATTGTTTTTACTAAAATTAATTTGTTTTTATTTCGTTCAAGATTTGTTTAAGTTAACTAATGAATACCACAATATTGTGAAATTAAAGAAATATAAATGAAAATATTTTAGGGTATATAAGGAAGCAATATTAATATAATTTTTTATCATTTCATCTCTAACCTTAGTACAGTAAGCATATTATATCGGTTATCGAACGCAAAATGAAATTCATCATTTTTTATTTGATTATTGTATTAAAAGTGGTATATTCTATTTCACTACCATTGTCTATTATCAGTACTCCACTTATAAAAGAGAACACAAAAAGATTTGGAATTTAATTTTACACTCCCCAACGAAGATGTTTTAAAAATAAATATATCCTTTGTAATGTTAAAAGAAAGTAAAGTATTAGAAACAAGAGATAATGACTATAAAATGAATGATGATGGTGATATAACATCAATAACTACTACTACTACATCAACATCGTTCTTTGAAAAATATAAAAAAGAGGAGGAAAACTATGAAAAAGAGGATTTAAATAATGAAACTCAGAATAATCAATCTTTTTTTATTTATTCTTCGTTAATAACTACTGATTCACCATAGAAAATAATTGAAACCGCTTCATTATCAACTTAAAAATTGTTTACAGTCGATGACGTTATAGTGACATTTCGTAAGGAATTAATGTGAAAGGAATCAAATATTGGTGGTATACTGGACTCTAATGAGTCATTTTACCGACAGTTTAATCCTAAATATGATAATGTTGATGTACCTATTCGTTGTACATATATATACGAGAAACGATACCTGAAAATAAGTTGTTATGAATATCGTGAAGTTAATGACGAACGTATATTAAGTAATGGTGAAATTGAAAGAGTTCGAATATCTGATTTTTCACATAATTTAAATAACATAAACATAATTGATGTTAAAAACTATACTCTAACGTATAAAATGGTTATCGAATAATGTTTTGATACCAGTATACTATCAACCATTGAAGGAAAAATATGAATTCATGCGCTTCAGTATTTTTAATAATTCTCATTCAGTTTAACATTGTATTCCATAGTAATTAAAATCCTTATAATGAACAACAACAAGTGAAGTTAGATGGTGAGACTAGCAAATATTTAGACTTTCAAATTAAACATCAAAATGGTTCTGTGAATGTAAGAGTACATTTATCACTTCAATTGAAAAATGAGGAAATTACAACAACAACAACAACTACAAAATCACCATTAAGTTCGCATGGTCAGATGTATAATGATGTAGGATATAAACACTTTACTATAGATGAAGCAACGAAGCAAGGATTTGATTGAAAAGGTGGTATTATTGAAAGATTTAGAAATAAGACTGCGATGTAGATATTATAGTAACTATGCTTAACGCAAACTCAATATTTATTGTTTTGAATATAACGATGAAATGGGTGACGCTATACTTCCTTTTGAAAGCGATTATCAAGAGAAATCAAGTCGTATAGTTAGTCGGGGTATAAATTATATAAATACAAGAACAATTAACGTTAAAGATTATTCGCAAACATTATATATGAGTATTCAGTAATTAACAATACGCAACTAAAAGAAATATATAATTTCTTAAAAAATTTCACCAACATCATTTCCAACGAACATAAACAAGAACTTGTTAACATTCAATCATATTTAGAGCATACAAACAACATGAAAATAAATAAAAATAGATTTGGTGAACATTATGAGGATTGTGTTTGGTCTAAAGAAACCACTAGATGTGGACCTAATACCTGTCGCTGTGTGAATTATAAAAGGAAAATTTTCAAATGGCAAGAAGAAGCAAGAAAAATAATAAATTTCTATAGTTTATCTAAATGTAAAAATTGTATCTTTTATAAAGTTTAATAATACATAATAATGCTTAAGATTTAATTGTAAAATAAAATTTTGAATAAGAATTATATAAATATACTATTCATTTTTTACTAAAAATAGAAATGTGTTTATTTCATTGACAAAGATAAATATTTTTTAATTACACTCATATATCCAGCATTTCGATATCGCACTTTATAGAAAACACAGCGCCAGAATTAATATGGTTTTATGGTTTGTTTGATTTTTGCATGAGCATACATAATGTAGGGTTGCGGCAATGACATGTTTGAAAATTTCTAGCTTCCTGACAAACATTCAACAGAGTTGTTCAATATATGTGTCCGGGTAGGGGTTTTCGGATAGAAGTTTCAGGGCTGATATTCAATACAGAAGCCCTGACTAACATTCAAATCAGGCATGTGAAAGCAACAAAAAAATTTACATATAAATTTTTTTTAAACCCCTTAATACACAACACAAATTTTATGAAACCTGATACAAGAATATTGTTTTAATATGAAGCATTATAAAAATTAATGAGAATATATTTAATGCTCTTTAAAAAATGTGTTCTTATCAATTAAAAAAAATGTGTTTGAATTTCACAACCACATTTCAAATTCCCATCCAGGGCTGGAAAACTCATATTATAAATAAATGCTCATAAAATATATGAAGCAAGAAACATATTTTTAACGATCAAGTTTCTCAGCCAGGCATGAGAAGACTTTTGCACTGAAACATACACAAACATACTACTTGCGTGCTATCGACAATGCGACATTCCGCAAAACTATGATTTCTTAGGTGTTTTTAATGAATGTAAGACCAGTTAATTTTATATGAATATGAGTGAACTTTTTATCTCCTAAGATCTTAACTTATCATTTTGTGTATGTTGAATTGGACAAAATACGAAAATATGAAAAAAATATATACATATATGTATGCATATACTATTTTTAGACGCGGTACAGCTCGCGAACTATTATCGCTACGCTCTACAAATGTTTTGAAAGTTTTCCTCAAATATTCCGATCTAAAATTCAGGCAAATTTGAACATATTTTTTTTCGGTCAGTCGTTCCATAGTTCATATGTATTTACATATATGATAGGAACTGACTGTTTTAAAAATATTTAATGAATTGTGAACGATTCTTAAAATACATTTTAAGCCCACATAATAATAGTAATAAATTTGTAGAAAATATGTATTTTTTTTTTTTTTTTTATAAAAAAGAGAAGTAACACTCAGGCAATTAGTATGCCTACCAACCCGTAGGTGTGTTACCTTCTTTGGGAAAGGGATAGTGAGAGAGGACAGATGGTGAAAGAGAGAGAAAGCTTAATTTTTGCACCTCTGATATTGCGCGCTGTGTTAGTTTTTAGATCAGTGTTGCAGCGCCTTTGATGTCAAGTAGGCGCATTAAATGTGTTTTTAAGCTTTTGTAGCCATTTTATTCATTATTTTACTTCGCCGGCGATTTTGCTACAATACCGACGAAGGAGGGCGCTGTGATGTCCGCTAGCATACACCAGTATCAATTGCTGCCAGAAATGTTCAGTGACCAGTGTGCTATGCCTTCATCACTTAAACACTCCGACAACAACAAATACAATGGCATACTCTAATGCACATCTGAAAAATGCTGGATGTTATGACTTGTCTGAAGCTGGGCTCGAACCCACGTTCTTAGACATTATTTGCTTTGCAGTCAACGCGCTAACTACTTCAGCCAACAGCACTACTTTTATTCAAAATACAAAAGCATTTTAATTTTTCTATTCCAAATACAAAATACTAAACTAAGAGATGATTTGAAACGTAAGAGAAGGTATAATAATGAAGAAATTCTCCCAAAATAGATAAAAAATATCGACACCTATTGTATAAATCTGGTAGTCTAATGTTTAAAATATTCCAATATTATCTTCATATTGAAAATAATTTAAAGCTATCAAAAATTCTTTAAAAAAAACGAACTTTTTTAAATAAAAAGTAAAAGTAATAAAAATAACTAAAATGTATCAAAAATTAAAAAAATAATAAATCGTTGTTCAGGATTTGAAACCTGACCCTACCCGGTGGCACGGTTTCGAATCCTAAACACAACACAATGCTATTTTTTTTACAATTTTCGATACATTTTAATTGTTTTTATCACTTTTACTTTTTATTTAAAAATGTTTGTTCCAGAATTTATTTAAAAAGGGCACAATCTCATTTATAATATTTTTTTTTAAATTTTTGCGTTTTTTCCAATTTTATGAACGATAAAGGGTTTATTTTTCAAAAATATTCAATATGTTATCAGATAGGATTTTGTACAGTGATAAAATAACTATATAATGAATTTGGTAAGTTGTCGACGTTTTTATTTGATATAATATAATATTAATAACAAAAATAAAAATAACTTGACGGTGTAAGAAATAATATTAAATTATAAAATATAACAACATATTTTAATTCATTATTTTAAATTTTTCTTTGAAACTCGTATGATGTACGTATGTATGTAAACTATTGGTATTCTGATAGTTGTCTTCTTAAAATTTTGTTAACTTTTCCATTTACTTATCTGTATTGCGGTTGGACAAGACGATAAAGGTTTTGATTCAACATATCCTGTATATTTCTGATATAAAAACACAATGGAATTTCAACCACAATTGATTTAAAAAATACGAATTCGGTAATTCATATTCAGCCTACTAAGAAAACAGATGAATTTAATTAAAAACAAATTTTATTTAAATCTTCTGCGTTTACTAAGTAAGACAGAGAACTAAATATGAAAAATTACGATAAAATCGCAAACAGGAAGCATTTTGCTCTCAAATCCAGCCCATAATTCGGCTTATTTTCGTAATATTTATTTTTTATTGTGGTTCTATATCAGAAAAATACAGGTTATATTGAATTAAAACATTTATCGTCTGGTCCAACCGCAATACAGATAAGTAAATGGAAAAGTTAACAAAATTTTAAACAGAGAACTATCAAAATACCACTAGTTTACATACATGCGAACATCATACGAGTTTCAAAGAAAAAATTAAATTAAAATAATGAATTAAAATACGTTGTTATATTTCATAATTTAAAATTTTTTTTACACGGTCAAGTTGTTTTAATTTTTGGTAATATAATTATTATATTATATCAAATGAAAACGTCGACAGCTTACTGAATTCATTATATAATTATTCTATCACCGTACAAGATCGTATCTGATAACATATTGGATATTTTTGAAAAATAAACCTTTTATCGTTCAAAAATTGGAAAAAACGCAAAAATTAAAAAAAAATATTTTAAATGAGATTGTGCGCTGGTTTTTTTTAATAAATTGTGGAAGAAACTTTTTCAAATATAAAGTAAAAGTAATAAAATCAACTAAAATGTATCAAAACCCAAAAAAATAGCATTTTGTTGTGTTCAGGATTCGAAACCGTGCCACCACCGGGTAGGGTGTGGTTTCAAATCCTGACCAACCATTTATTAATTTTTTTTTTAATTTTTGATACATTTTAGTTATTTTTATTACTTTTACTTTTTATTTGAAAAAGTTCGTTTTTTAAAGAATTTTTGATAGCTTTAAATTATTTTCAATATGAAGATAATATTGGAACATTTTAATCATTAGACTAGCAGATTTATGCAATAGGTGTCGATATTTTTTATCTATTTTGGGAGAATTTCTTCATTATTAAACCTGTTCTTACGTTTCAAATCATTTCTTCGTTTAGTCGAAGACCACTGGCTTATTGATAAAGACGTTGAAACACTTCTTGGATGTGTGAAAAATTATGTAAGTGGGGACGTTAATATTTTTATAATGCACTCTAGGCAAGAAATTGTAACAAATTTGTTACGAAATTCATAATATATGGCTGACTTTATAAACGCAGTTTACAAAGCAACACTAGAATGCCTTGTAAACTCATGCTTCTAGTGCTGCTTTGCAAGCTGTGTTTATGAAATCAGCCTATACTATGAAATAGAGATTAGAACCAATAATGCGTTATCGTGATTCATTTTTTGTTTTCCATTTAAATTATTATTTTAATTTTTTTTCGTATTTCGTGGGCGCGAATTTTCGTGATAGTGACTTCTTTCGTCACTCCATACTATTGTGAAGGGTATATAAGATTCGGCACAGCCGAATATATCTCTGTTACTTGTTTTATTATAGAATATTCCGTATCCCTTTTTGTATGGTTTAAGATAGAGACCTTTGCCCATTGCTATTGCCTCTAAAGCTTTATTATGACGCTTATCTTCATCTAGTTTTTCTTTTCCATTTTTAACTGCATTAATAGCTCTAGCTATTGACGATCCTCCAGAAGCTAATGCACCTAATGCTCCAAGTGCTGTGAGTATAGGTACTAAAGAAAAGAATGTTTAATAGCTTTTTGTGCACTTTTTATAGCGACTTTTATGTCTAAGGTTTTTTGTTTTTTCAAGATAGCAGTCGCTGCCTAATTATGAAAATGATTTCGTTTACAAGTGTTTTTAATGTTAATGGATTTAACACCCAAACCAAATTTAACTTTAATTTTCATAGCGTGATTTTTTCTCCAATTGTAGCGTCTTTAGCTTTTACCCTCTCCAAAGCCTTTGCAGCTAATTCTTCATCTGCCTGATGACGTTTCTTAATATTAGTATTCTGAGAATAAGCAATATCATGAACTCGACAAGCTGCATCCAAGGGATTAATTCCTTCATCTTCTCTTTGTAAACGTTTTTCTAATTTTGTTCCAGGTCCGAAAAATTGATTACCAGTTAAATGCATTTCAACTGGTAGTGAATTAATCAAACTGTTTAGCAGTCCTTGTCCTTGAACTATTTTTTTCGTATTAAAATTTTTATTTACATACACAATCATTTATATATTTTATTGTTTCTGAAAATAGCACCAATATAAAGAGAATAATATTTATCAAATCATAATATAAATGTCAGTTGTGAAGATGCGGTTGATTAAACAACATTCAAATATTTTAGTTAAAAATTTAGATCTCAATGCAGACAATAATCTAAACACAGTTGCCTATTACCAAATTCTATAAGAGCATTAATAGTAGGTCCATCTATTGTGGAAAAACAAATGTAATGCTAAGTTTAATTGAAAGTCCAAATGGATTAAAGTTTACAAATATTTATCGTTATTCGAAATCATTACATCAACCAAAATATCAATATCTAAAGAAACTAATTTCATCAGTAAAGGGAACGTTTTCAGAGAACGAAGATGTTTTATCACCTGAAAAAGCTAAGGCAAATTCAATAATGATATTTGATGACGTTGCATGTGAAAACCAGAATAATATTAGATCATACTTTTGTATGGGACGTCATAAAGATATTGATTCATTTTACATATGTCTAACGTATACGCGTATTCCCAAACATTTAGTACGTGATAATGCGAATTTTATTGTAATATTTAAACAAGACTAATTAAATCTAAAACATATTTATAATGATCATGTTGGAAGTGATATGACTTTCGAAATGCTTCATAACATATGCAGAGAATGTTGGGAGGAGAAGTATGGAATTCTTGTCATAATCAAAGATGATGATATACGGAATGGACGATATACAAAAGGCTTCGATATTTTCATTGAAGCTTAGTTATAAATATTCATCCAACTGTTTCAGACGTTTACTATTTAAATATCTGTTCAGCAGCTCTAAGAATCTGTTTATCTGTTTTAAGAAGCTGTTTAGCTGCTTTAAGAAGCTGTTTAAGTATCAGTGCAAGCGTTATTAAAAAATTTCCTAACAAAAATGGGGGAAAATATATTAAGAGAGTTGGTGCAATCTGTTTAATGTGAATGAATTAGTGGTTGGTGGTCTAAACACATAAATTTAAATTTGGCAGTGTCCTCGGCGAGCAATGAACCTTTTAAGGGCACCAATGAATGCCTCAGTTGTTAAGTCAGACACCAGTTCTAAATGAACTGCCTTTGTTGTGAAACAGCAGAATACGGCTATGTAAGCCTTGGTTGGCCTTTTCCCTCTGATTTTGTGATGTATCCAGAATGGACCACAGTAGTCTACGCCGGAATTTATGAACGGACGAGCAGGAACCACTCTTGTCTGTGGTAAGTTTCCCATGATTTGTTGATGTAATTGTGGTCGTGCTCTAGTGCATCTTACGCATCTTTGAATCACCGATCGAGCTGTTATTTTTCCCTTTATTGGCCAAAAACGCTGTCTCATTATATATAATAGTGATTGTGACCCGCAATGTTTGTTATCTTCATGTGTCATAGTAAATAATAATTTTACAAGCGGATCATTGTATGGTAGAATTATTGGATGTTTTGCATCTGCTTGTAGGTTGGAATGTTCTAGTCGTCCTCCTACTCTAAGAATACCTCTTTCATCCAAGCATGGCGCTAGGCTACTAATTGGGCTATTTTTACTAACCTCCTTGCCATCTTGAAGTTGTTTTATTTCTGTAGACAAATCTGACAATTGTATTATTCGAATGATAACACCGAGAGAGTCGTCCAGTTCCTTTGGAGTTAGCGAAATGTGTTTTGCTCGCTCACTCATGGACTTCCTTGAGTTATTTACGAACCGAAGTACGTATGCCAAAATTCGCTGCAGGGTTCTAAATGAATTCTTGTGGGGTAGCATTAGGGTTGCCAGAAGGGCCTGATTTGGCCTGATTGTCAAGTTTTTTAATGCGCGTCAAGTGTCAAGTGAAAAAGTGATTTGTCAAGCTTTTTTGTAAGTTAACTTTTTTTCTCAAATTTATTCTAGCTATGTAATAATACTTAAAAAAAGTATGTGTATATTTCTAAAAAACAAATCTAAAGCCCATATTTTTACTATCAAAAGAACTAAGGACTAATATGATACATATTTTTTTTTGCAATTATAGTTTAAAAAATAACTATAAATATAACTTTCTGTACAATTATTATAAAAGTGCCAACACTGATATTTACCCCATTACTCAACACTAGTAAATTTACAACATTGAACCAGAGAAGTAAGTCGTGAACTTAGCCAGCTTAGCCGACTTGATATACCCATGGTGGAATAATACAGGCGGCTTTTCATTGTTTTTTTTAATAAAACTTATGTGTTTGAAGAATTGTCAAGTTATTTATGAAAATTATTATTTATTTATTATAGACTAGCTAAAAACTCTCAGCAAATTGTTTTTACGAGTAAAAGTTAAAATTCAATTCCTATTTTCCCAATAATAATTATCCAGAAGTTCTTCTTTAAAAACTAAAAATCTCTTTTATATATTTAGTATGAGTGTTTTTACTTGTCAAGTTTTTTTTTCAAAATCAAGTTTTTTTTGGTCAATGTCAAGCTTTTTGACAAATTAGATCTGGCAAGCCTAGGTAGCATGTATATCATGTCGCTGTTAGTCGCTACCACCATTGCTGTAATCACTCTTTTCCTTTCAATGCTGCTTGTTTCGGAGAGCTTGGGTACAAATTTTAACAGCCATAAGTTTTCTTGTCCATGAAGGAAAATCGGTCCATGAAACCATAATCTACTTGTGGGCAGGTTACTTGGTTGAAGTCCTCGCGATAAAATATCAGCAGGGTTGTCCGCTGATTTTACATGGCGCCATTGTTCAGCAAGTGTTAATGAGTAGATCGTTGAAACTCTATTAGCCACGAATGTTTTATAAGAGGATGATTGTGAACTTATCCAGGATAATACAATCTCAGAATCGGTCCACAGAAGCATAGGCTGATTCTGCAATTTTAAGTCAACTTTCACTCTTTGAGCAAGTTTAGCTGCTACAACTGCGGCACATAACTCTAATCGAGGAAAAAATGATAATTTACAATAAAAGCAATCACAACAAAAACAACCTCGGCACTCCTACAAACACCGTTAAACCAATAAGACCGAAATTAACCGAAGAAAATAAGAAATTTTTAAGATTACTTAAGTTGAAAGAAAACAAAAATGTCTGATATACTCAATGTTTTGGAAAAGGTGTTTTCGGATGATAATATAATAAAAAAGGAGTTTCATAGTTATGTACCATATATTCAATCATTAAAAAATAATGGTGAAACGGTATGGAAGAGACACCCATTGCAAATTAAAGTGGTTTCACCACGATGTAATGAAATTTGAGATGCCAGTAACCTAAAACAAATAAAATTAAGATGCGAATATTAAGTTATTAATTAATGATTTTACTTATTTATGTTTTACAAAAAAAACCAAATAGAACTATTAATTACCTTGAAATATTTTGTATTAATATGTAGTGACACTGCTGCCCGCATTGAATCTTTAACAACATCAAATTTATATGAAACTTCTTTTCAGACAGATCAAGTTTATTGATCCACATAAAAACCCATAAATTACATACTACATTGACATATTCACGATTCCCACCCTCATCAATTTTATGACTTTTTTAACAAAACGATTAATTACACATGTCCAAACTTGTTTGAGCAATATTGTACATTGTATTTTTAATATTGAACTGAATTATTTTTGTGCAATTATAGTTTAAAAAATAACTATAAATATAACTTTCTGTACAATTATTATAAAAGTGCCAACACTGATATTTACCCCATTACTCAACACTAGTAAATTTACAACATTGAACCAGAGAAGTAAGTCGTGAACTTAGCCAGCTTAGCCGACTTGATATACCCATGGTGGAATAATACAGGCGGCTTTTCATTGTTTTTTTAATAAAACTTATGTGTTTGAAGAATTGTCAAGTTATTTATGAAAATTATTATTTATTTATTATAGACTAGCTAAAAACTCTCAGCAAATTGTTTTTACGAGTAAAAGTTAAAATTCAATTCCTATTTGCCCAATAATAATTATCCAGAAGTTCTTCTTTAAAAACTAAAAATCTCTTTTATATATTTAGTATGAGTGTTTTTACTTGTCAAGTTTTTTTTTCAAAATCAAGTTTTTTTTGGTCAATGTCAAGCTTTTTGACAAATTAGATCTGGCAAGCCTAGGTAGCATGTATATCATGTCGCTGTTAGTCGCTACCACCATTGCTGTAATCACTCTTTTCCTTTCAATGCTGCTTGTTTCGGAGAGCTTGGGTACAAATTTTAACAGCCATAAGTTTTCTTGTCCATGAAGGAAAATCGGTCCATGAAACCATAATCTACTTGTGGGCAGGTTACTTGGTTGAAGTCCTCGCGATAAAATATCAGCAGGGTTGTCCGCTGATTTTACATGGCGCCATTGTTCAGCAAGTGTTAATGAGTAGATCGTTGAAACTCTATTAGCCACGAATTTTTTATAAGAGGATGATTGTGAACTTATCCAGGATAATACAATCTCAGAATCGGTCCACAGAAGCATAGGCTGATTCTGCAATTTTAAGTCAACTTTCACTCTTTGAGCAAGTTTAGCTGCTACAACTGCGGCACATAACTCTAATCGAGGAAGTGTTTGTTGTTTTAACGGAGCCACCTTTGATATTGCGCATAGCAACCGCACGATTATTCGTCCATCACGGAGAACTCCACGGATGTCCGCGGCCGCACCGAAGGCCCTCTCAGATGCGTCAGCAAATACGTGTAATTGTGTTTCTACAGGAATCTCACCATTGAATATATGTCTTGGTACCTTGAAGTTATTGCAACTTTCCATTGCTGCTACTGAGGACACAGATCTTTGATGGATAGTCGATTTTTCTTTGTACCCAATTTGAATCAATCGAATCAAATTGATTCAAATTGCGCCTCTAAGAATGACAAGAATTCTTTAATTGTTGGGACTTCTTTGGGTTTCGCTAATGATTGTATAAACTGAACGTAAAGGGATCGGTCCAGTTTTTTAATCATTAGCTGGATCAGCATAGCGTCCCAGGATGTCGTGTCGACGTGTAGATTGTTTAGCGCCAGTAAACATTCCTTTGTGGTGTCATGAAGTGCCTTTATTGATGCACTCGACAATGTTCCTGTTGGTTGGTTCAAAATTTTGTCTACTAAAGTTGCTACTATGACTCTTTTGTTATTGAATCGCTCCTGCAACAGTGTCCAGGCCGTTTTGTAATTTTCTTCGGTTAATGATAGATGACTTATGAGTCTTGCTGCTTCTCCTGACACGTTTGATTTAAGGTACGACATTTTTTGTACCTGAGGCAATAGTTGTTTATCTACCATTTCAGTGAATAGTTCGTAGAATTGACACCATTTTAAATAATCCCCATTAAAATTCGGAATTGTCACTTTTGGAAGAGGCAGTGTGCCATATACTGCTGAATTGTTTGGTAAATTCGGTAAATTATCGTTCACGAGTTGATTGGCTTGATCTCCCATTACGGCCAAATCTACTAAGGACTGTTGAACTCAATTGTTGTGCTATATGTATTTCCAATTGTTTTGTGCAGATTTTTAGTAATATATGGATCATTATCTGCCAATGTTGAATCTCTTCTTATTGTATTTTCCGTTTTATCAAAAGCTATCCATAATTCCCTTAATTCCTTGTGTTTGGTTTCGTAAAATTTTACCGTCCTCCGATCTTGTGGAGCCTTTTTAATATTAGAGACTATTCTTTCAATCTCAATTGCCCTCACCTCCTGTTGAGACACTAGATTTTCCAAGCTTGACATGTTGACTTTTCCTGCGCTGAATAATTTGTTGATGATGGATGGTAATGTCTTGATAGATCACTGCTTTGCCTTGATGACGAGCAAAATGTCCTTGATGATGAGGAAGATGTCCTTGACGCTTCAAAATTGGTTGCGTATTTTTTAAATTTAGGGGTCACCAAAATGTTTAATGTGAATGAATTAGTGGTTGGTGGTCTAAACACATAAATTTAGGCCTTCACTAATTTGCGTTTTTGTTCCTTGCAAGCACTTGGAAACTTGAAGGACGGTGTTAAACAATAAAACAATAGAATTGCCGTATTATAAAACACTAAAGAAAAACTTTATTTTACTTCTGTTTAAATATAATTAAGACATTAAAGAAAAATGCTTAGTTATACGGAAGTCCAACATTGAATTACAAATCAAGCAAAACTTACATATTGGACTAAAAAATGCTTAACTGATTTTTTAATAATTAATAATACATTATTTGTTGATATTAATATGAATAGTCAATAGGTTGAGTAAGCAAATAAATAAAACTGTAATTAAAGTTTATTGCCAGCTGACTTATATATTAATATAAAATTTTATATGTTGAGTAAGCGAATTTATTAATTGAATAAATAAGAATAAAATTGCAATTAAAGGTTATTGCCAGCTGGCCTATATATTAATATAAAAAAATATAACCAAATTTATTAAGTAAAGAACATAACAAATATAATGAACAATAACTACATGTCTTAACACAATCAAGAAAAATATTAAAAATAAAATTTGATAGTTGAAAACAAGGAGAAGAATTGCAGAATATAAAACAAAATTTTTTAATAAAACCCTTGTAATTGAAGCGAATAATAATACTTTACAAATTGAAATAACTTCATCACACGATACAATTTTCTTCGACCGAAAGCGATCGATTGGTAGGTTATTTGGATTTTCAGGAGGATATTTAAATGCTGGTTTAAAACATTTATCCAATCAACCTGTAAATATTTTGAAAGTTAACGCTATACAAACTCAATGTAATATAATAAGGGGAGCATATATGAATAGAGCTCCAACACATATACTTCACGAGTTTGCATTAGACGTCCTCCAGGATATAAATTAGACGTTATCCCTATTAATTTAGTTTATCTAACAGTAAACGTGAAAGATATAACATATCTTAAAATTTGGATTGTTGATCAAGAGGGTCGTTTAATAAACTTTAGAGTTGTAGAAATAACACTAAGGTTGCATTTAAGACCAAAAAAAATGATAATTTATAATAAAAGCAATCACAACAAAAACAACCTCGGCACTCCTACAAACACCGTTAAACCAATAAGACCGAAATTAACCGAAGAAAATAAGAAATTTTTAAGATTACTTAAGTTGAAAGAAAACAAAAATGTCTGATATACTCAATGTTTTGGAAAATGTGTTTTCGGATGATAATATAATAAAAAAGGAGTTTCATAGTTATGTACCATATATTCAATCATTAAAAAATAATGGTGAAACGGTATGGAAGAGACACCCATTGCAAATTAAAGTGGTTTCACCACGATGTAATGAAATTTGAGATGCCAGTAACCTAAAACAAATAAAATTAAGATGCGAATATTAAGTTATTAATTAATGATTTTACTTATTTATGTTTTACAAAAAAAACCAAATAGAACTATTAATTACCTTGAAATATTTTGTATTAATATGTAGTGACACTGCTGCCCGCATTGAATCTTTAACAACATCAAATTTATATGAAACTTCTTTTCAGACAGATCAAGTTTATTGATCCACATAAAAACGCATAAATTACATACTACATTGACATATTCACGATTCCCACCCTCATCAATTTTATGACTTTTTAACAAAACGATTAATTACACATGTCCAAACTTGTTTGAGCAATATTGTACATTGTATTTTTAATATTGAACTGAATTATTATGAATTAAGTGTAAATTTATACGTATATGGAAATTAAAAGGCCTTTACAATCGTAAGCTGAACTGAAATGTACCTACCTTTTATTAAATTATACTTACGATCGTATAACCTTTGATTTTCGTCTACAATGTTCTTCTTGTTAACTTACATAATAATCCTGCAATTATATATACTTAACCCAAACACTTACCATAAATAACCTAAAATTCACCTTAAAATTGTTTATGTTATAAATATGTAAAGTTGTCCACACTGACGATGTAATTTACTGGAAAATTTCCAAATGTCAAGAGCGGCTTTTCCAAAGCTGAACTTTCGTTTTTGTTTATACCCTTAAAAAAATTTGGAAAGGGGATATATAGGTTTGTCATTTCGTATGTAATTTCTTCATTATTCATTTAAGACCCCATAAAGTATATACATTCTGAATCCTTATAGATAGAGAAGTCGAATGAGCGATGTCCGTCTGCTACATTTTGGTGTAGTTAGAATTAAGGCCAAAACACAACATAGAGAAATAAATTTTATACCATTCTCTTGGAATTTTACATAGATTCGGTTTGAAAATAACAAAACTCTGTATAATAATTAATGAGATGTAGCCAAAAGACTTTTTTTTATATTTCCTATTCTGTTGTTTTTTTGTGGACCCAACTACGGTCAATTTTATGAAGCAGATCTCTTGTATGGAGTTCTACGAAGGTTTAGACTGAAAATAATTGAAGTCGGTCCATTAACGACTAAAATATGAGCCAAAAAACGGCATTCGAAATAATTTTACTTTTAAAAGGTTGCGTGGGGATTCAATCCAACAACCTACTTGTTGGTAGTCACGACCGCTTCTTGTACACCACAAAGCAGTCTTATTTTTCATAGTAGTTTACGCGTTTAAGAACATAATATATCTTATTTATTATAAAATACTAAAATTTCAAATTCTTGATGGAAATTGGTGTGGTTGTTGTAAAACTTCCCTTTTTGTCACACATATATCACATACATACATACTGAAATGCGTTCATAGGCACATGTATACATTGTGTGTATACATGTGTATATTTAAACAATCGAAAAGCAATGATTTGTTGTTTTGTTTTTGTTTGTTTCTTTAAACTTATTTTTGTACGTTTATTAGTATAATATTATGCATACATATTACAGTATTTTTTATCGCTTACATTTTCTTTTCGTATATAAATAACCATAATTATTTTTTTATATTATGTAAGTTAAAGAAATGTAATGGATCGTCAAGACACTATGTACGAGTAAATATATAAAATCAATGAAATTGAATTTTAGTTTTGTTTTGAAAATGTATTAATACTTCATTTTTATGACTATTTGTGATTTCAGAAGAAAGGTAAAATTTATGCTTATATCCTGTTTTATACTTGTGTAATTTTAATTATTTTCTATATTCAGGTGCAGATCGTATTTGTATTTGTACAATGTGATAAAAAATCTTTTGACAATTAAAATGTTGTTTGGATACTTAGTAACACATAACAACGCAGAAAAATCTCTTCCCGGCTAGAATTTGATAAGAAATGTTTCTTTCATTCTGTAACATCAGTGAGTTAATCTTCAAAAGCACTTCAATTAATTGCCATTTTTCTATAAAATAAAAAGCAAAGTTTGATGTAAGAATTTAATTAGATATCAAGCATCAAAATGTAATTAGCAAAGAAACTAAAAAATTTAAAACCCCTCGAAAATAACGCATATTCTAAAAATTGCAACTGCAATATTGGAAATTATTTCCATAATTTATTTAGAAAAAACTTAAAAAATATCATTTCCATTGTGAAAATTACACTTTTATTAAAAACTATTTTGTATTTGGAATAAAAATTTAAAATGCATTTGTATTTAATTAAAATGTATTCTAAGAATAGTTCGCAATTCATCAAATATTTTTCAAACAATCAGTTCCTATCGCACATACATATGAACTTTGGATTCTTAGATCGGAATATTTGGGGAAAATTTCCAAAAATAGTACATGCATATTTGTATTTCATTTTTTTGGCATATTTTCGTATTTTCCCCCAATTCAACATATACAAAATGACAAGTTAAGATCTGACGAGATAAAAAATTGATTTCTTCATATTTATATAAAATAAACTGGTCTTACATTCATTAAAAACACCTAAAAAATCATAGTTTTGAGGAATATCGCATGTCGATAGCACGCACTACAGAATTGGACGCGGATTAATGGTAAAATATTACGAAAATAAGCCGAATTATGGGTTGAATTTGAGAGCAAAATTCTTTCTGTTTGCGATTTTATCGTAATTTTTCATATTTAGTTCTCTGTCTTACACAGTAAACGCAGAAGAAGATTTAAATAAAAAATGTTTTTAATTAAATTCATCTGTTTTCTTAGCAGGCTGAATATGAATTACCGAATTCGTATTTTTTAAATCAATTGTGGTTGAAATTCCATTGTGTTTCTATATCAGATATATACAGGATATGTTGAATCAAAACCTTTATCGTCTTGTCCAACCGCAATACAGATAAGTAAATGGAAAAGTTAACAAAAAGTACAGTGGATATTAAGTCCCATCAAACTAAAATGAGCATTTTAAATTCAACGCAAACAACAGATGATATTGTAAAGAAATATTCAAATCATTGTGAAATTTTAGTTAAAAAGATGAGTTAGTTCCTAGAGCGTGATAGTGGATGGGCGTTGATAGAAATCAGTCATCTTGAAATTAATATTAATCAATATAAATGCATAAAAGGTTCACAATATATGTACATATATGTTTACAACCTGTCATACAAAGGAAACCATGCTATGCTCTATATCCAGTCGCTCATGGACAGCATTCAACGAGATGTTCATCATATAATATTAATAACATACAAGATGAAATTATAGTGCTGGAAAATAACATCGTTTTAAATTTCAAAAAACTTAATTTCCCCTTGGCCGTAAATAAAATAAAGGTGTTTGAGATGAATAATCTGAATATTAGCATAAATGTGTTTGGTTTGGAAGGGAAAAACATAGTGGGTCCATATTATTTCACCCAAGAAGAAAAATCAACTCACATAAACTTCCTCTTATTAGAGGAAGGAGAACGGTTTCACTACATGTGGATTAAAAATATTTCTAGGTAAGTTATAGTATTTATATTGATATAAAACGATATAAATTAAAAAAATTATTCTAGTACTGATAAATAAAAATATATTCTTTTTTCCTTACAGATTAATAAAGAATCAAGTAACAAAACACCCACGAAAACTCTACGTATGTTACACCTGCTCAATCCACTTCCACAGCAAGGAAAAGTTAGAAAAACATAAAACAGAGTGCAATAAAATGGTGACGAAAATGCCTAGTTTAGATGAATGTAAGTTAAGTTTTAAAAATTTTAAGAAGCAAATGGATGTGCCTTTTGTAGTATATGCCGCCTTTGAATGCGTTTTAGAGTCGATTAATATACAAAACTCTACAAACGTAAAATCTACGCAAAAGCATATTCCATTTGCTTATAGTTATTATATTAAGTGTACATTTAACTCCAGTTTAGATTTATTTATAGCGGTGATGATGCATCAAAACACTTCTTTAAAAATTTAGTTGATGATGTCTTAGATATCTATAATAATTACTTAAGTGTTGTGAAGCCAATGAATATATTAACCCCACTTCAACAGATAAAACAAAATACAGATACAACTTGTCATATTTGTAAAAAAATTATCAGTTGAAGATAAGGTGGCTGACCATTGCCATTTGACCGGTGAATATAGAGGTTCTGCTTATAACAAATGTAATTTAGAATATCAAATTGCGAATTTCATTCCAATATTTTTTCACAATCTTTCGGTATATGATTGTCATTTGTTTGTAAGGGAACTTTCATCTGTTGAAGGTGACATAAATAAAATTCCTTTAAATAAGGAATTATATGTATCCATATCAAAAAAAAATTAAAGTAAATGATAAAAATACTTTTGAACTCCGTTTTCTAGACTCATTTCGATTTATGTCCTATAGCTTAGAAAAGCTAGCAGGATATTTATCATATGATAACTTAAAAGTTGTGAAATCTATATATTAAAATGTTAACGAGTTCAATTTAATGAGACGTAAAGGTGTCTTTCCTTACGATTATCTGGATTCAGTCAATCGTCTGCAGGAAACACAGCTACCACCCCGTTCAGTCTTCGTTAATAAACTTACAAATGAGTCGTGTAGTGTTGATGATTATGAACATGCTGAAAAAGTTTGGAATACATTTCAGTGTAGAACTTTTATATTTAAAAATATATGTCTTATTACTTTGTGATATATTTGAAAGTTTTAGAAAAGTTTGTAAAAGTATTTATAATTTAGATCCCTGCCAGTATTATACTACCCCAGGACTTTCTTGGGATGCTATGTTAAAATATACAGAAATAGAACTGGAATTGTTAACTGATATTAACATGTATAGTTACGTTTTGTGGGTATTAGAGGAGGTATTGTACAATATAGTAAACGACGTTCAGTTGCTAATAATAAATACGTTAGTGATTATGATTCTCCTAAAGAATCAAATTATCTCATCTATTTAGATGTTAATAATTTGTGTGGTTATGCATTGTCGCAACACCTTCCCTATAAACATTTTAAATGGATAGAAAATTTTGAAAATTTTAATGTAAATAATATAAAAGAAGATAGTCTTTTGGGTTACATACTCGAAGTAGACTTAGAGTATCCATAAACAATACACGACTATTATAATGATTTTCCATTTTGTGCCGAAAACAAAAAAATTTAAACTATGAAGCAATCAAAACTAATTTCCGACTTCAATTCAATCAATCGGATTGCTTGAAGAAATACATTGACTTAAATAATCATCATAGAACCATAGCTAAAAATTCATTTGAACAAAACTTTTTCAAGCTTCTAAACAATGCTGTATACGGTAAGACAATGGAAAATGTCGATAAAAGAAAAGACGTAAAATTAGTTTGTAAATGGGAGAGTAGAGGTAAACGGTTAGGAGCTAGAGCTCTAATAGCTAAACCTAATTTTCATAGTTCTCTTAAAATTTATGAAGAAATGATTGCCATAGAAATGAGTAGAGTGCAAACTGTGTATAATAAACCTATTTATATCGGTTTTTCTGTTTTAGAACTATCAAAATGAAAAATGTATAACTTTTATTATTACATGAAACCAAAATATCTTGAAAATATCCATCTCTGTTATATGGATATCGATTCATTTATATATGATGTCAGAACAAATGATTTGTATGATGATATTCGAAATGATATCCCAATACATTTCGATACATCTGCATATTCGAAAGAAAATATTTATAATTTCCCACTGATGAATAAAAAAGTATTAGGAATGATGAAAGATGAGTGTAATGGCAAAGTTATTAAGGAATTCATTGGCTTAAGAGCTAAAATGTATTATGTAAAAATTGGTAGAGATGAGAAAGAAATCAAAAAAATTAAAGGTGTAAAGCAATGCGTCACCGCTAAATTAAGTATTAACTATTTAAGAAAAGGTATTTTAGAAAAAAATTGTATTATGATTTAATGTATATATTTAGATCTAAGGATCATCAAATATATACCCAACAGTAAGTTAACATTAAGCTATTTAGATGATAAGAGATTTATTAAAGAAAATGGTGTTGATACATATGCATGGGGACATTATAGAATAAATTCTTTACCTTCATTATCAACACCAGCATCATCATCAACAACATCATCATCGGAATTATCAAAATCTAATTTAAATGTATATGATAAATTTATGGATGATGATGATAATGATATATTTCTTAGTATAAATATAGATGTTTAGATTAGAGAATAAGAAAATATTGTAAAATTAAAGTTATATAAGGAAACATTGAAAAAATAAAACTATAAAAACAACAAAAAATTGTTTGTAATAAAAAGGTTATAAAATTTATAAACGAAAAGTCTAGTCCTATATATATATATTTATTAGATTTAGATTACTGATGGTATTAGAAGAGACGGAACATAATATGTCTGTTAATAAATTTGGTCATCGCTCAAGCGATATTATTAAAACTGAAAAAGGAAAAAGAAAAATTCGTCAAGTCGTTGGAATTCTCTTGGATAAAAATAACAATATCGACGTGCAAAATAAAAGGATTACTAATATTTCGTTTCCTTCACAAGAAAAAGACGCTATTAATAAACATTACGTAGGAATGGAAATCAGTCAATTACAACAAAATTTAATAACTTTATCAAAACAGCAGCTCAAAAAACTTTACAAATCGAGGAATTGCGAGAAAAAACATATGGATTAGAGAATCTTGTTTTTAATTCAATAATTAAAAAAAGGATATCTCAAGCAAAGTAACTCCAACAAAAAAGAAAATTAAAGTTAAATATTAATATAAAATAATTTTTGATCAGATAATAAAATTTTGTAAAATAAAATTTTGAATAAGAATTATATAAATATACTATACATTTTTTACTAAAATTTGAAATGTGTTTATTTCATTGACAAAGATAAATATTTTTTAATTACACTCATGTATCCAGCATTTCGATATCGAACTTTATAGAAAACACAGCGCCAGAATTAATATGGTTTTATGGTTTGTTTGATTTTTGCATGAGCATACATAATGTAGGGTTGCGGCAATGACATGTTTGAAAATTTCCAGCTTCCTGACAAACATTCAACAGAGTTGTTCAATATATGTGTCCGGGTAGGGGTGTTCGGATAGAAGTTTCAGGGCTGATATTCAATAGAGAAGCGTTACTGACATTCAAATCAGCCATGTGAAAACAACAAAAAAATTGTTTGCAACCCTCTAATACACAAGATACAAGAATATTGTTTTAATATGAAGCATTATAAAAATGTATAAGAATATATTTAATGCTCTTTAAAAAAATGTGTTCTTATCAATTAAAAAAAATGTGTTTGAATTTCAAAACCACATTTCAAATTCCCATCCAGGGCTGGAAAACTCATATTATAAATATATGAAGCAAGAAACATATTTTTAAAGATCACGTTTCCCAGCCAGGCATGAGCAGACTTTTGTACTGATTGTGGTTCTATATCAGAAAAATACAGGTTATATTGAATTAAAACCTTTATCGTCTGGTCCAACCGCAATACAGATAAGTAAATGGAGAAGTTACCAAAATTTTAAAAAGACAACAATCAGAATACCACTAGTTTACATACACACGAACATCATACGAGTTTCAAAGAAAAAAGAAATTAAAATAATGAATTAAAATATGTTGTTATATTTTATAATTTAATATTTTTTCTTACACCGTCAAGTTATTTTTATTTTTGTTATTAATATTATATTATATCAAATAAAAACGTCGACAACTTACTAAATTCATTATATAATTATTTTATCACTGTACAAAATCCTATCTGATAACATATTGAATATTTTTGAAAAATAAACCTTTTATGGTTCATAAACCCTCGCGAAGGGTAGTCATCTTGTCGCGATGCGATGCTTAAGTACTGTGACATTTAGAGTCATGCTGGCGGTAGTGATGTTAGTCACGACCGGTAGGGCCTCCCATGTCAGAAGGGTCTAAATCGAGTACGAACAAAGAACTACCCCTCCCCACTCTATTAGCGTCTGTTTCTCCTAGTTGGAGCGGCTAATGGAGTATTCTAGTCCGCTGGCCTGAAGCGGTCATCTTAGGCTCTCTGAGGTCTGTCGGTCCGTGAAAATCCATCAGCGTCTGTCCTCATATTCAGCGGCTGATGGTCTGTGTCTGTCTCCAGTGGAGCGGCAGCAATCTTTTCGCCTGGCAGTAGGCATAAAATGCAAACCCCCCCTATCTTCCAAATGTCAGATAAGAACACACGCCCTACGTATCCGGTAAAGGGCTTCATAATCTCCGGAGAACCAACTACTACAACGTCGGTCTCAGGCTGTAGTAAGTTGTTAGCTACTGAGACCCCGTCTAGCAGAGTGGTTGCGCCAGGCTCTGCTAGTCGGTCTGCTACTAGTGCGCAAAAAATCATGACCAAGCCTTCAGGCGGTCGCAAACCGAGCCTGGTACAAGGTTCTTCCAAACCAAGTACCTCTAAGGCTTCTCAGGTCCGGACGGGAGTAAACCCCGTCAAAATCCCTTCCTCGGGCGCAGGTTCAACGGTTAAAACACAGTCTGCCGTTAAACCAGCTTCCGATGTGCCGAATCTTGTGCAAACAGGGCACCAGAAGAACGGCCTCACTTAAAAAACCCCAAAGGCACATAAATCCCGCCAAACGGGCCTACACCACTAGGAGCTCTGCCTATAAAATCGTCAGCCGACTTGGTGGAAAACCGGTCGGTGAGCTCACGGAGCAAGAGGAAAGCTCTCTTTTCCTTTATTGTACCTTGCACAGATGTGTAAAGGGTGTACATGTTATTTGACATTAAACCTTGTATTGGGGAAAAACAGCAATATGTTTTCATATTAAAAACAATACACAATAGGTACAAAACAACATTTTATACAATTTTCAAAATATGGACCTTCTGAATCTTTTAGCGTATTTTAAATGTGGAAAAAATATCGATGCTTTTCCCAATAAGAGGTTTAATGGCAAATAACAGGTAGACTTTTTGGACATCTGTGCAAAATGCCATAAAGCAAAATCTTAAAGTAGTTTGAAAAGGTTAATTTTTATTATATACAGTGGCTCACAGCTTATTTCAACCACCCTCTTTAATAAAAAAAAAATCTATATAACTTTTGAATGAAACAAAATATTGGAAAAATTCAGGTAGGATTTAATAAAACACTTTCTTATATTCAAAACAAAAATATTTTTTAATCCAAAATTAATATATTTATAAACTTAAAAACTAAAAATAAAAAAACGTATACATTTTCATAGTCACAGCTTATTTCAACCAGCTTATTTTAAGACCGGTTTAATTGCCATCACTTACCGCGTAACGGTAAATTTCCAATAACTCTTGTTTGTAGTAATGTTTTCAATTGTTTAGATAAATTTTTAGTGTGATTTTTGCAGCTAGTTGATTCGGAGACACATTTTTAAATAATGGGACGACGCACTACAATTGAACAAAGAGAATTAGTTATTCGCCATTATAAAAATGGCCATTCTCGTCGAGAAATCGCTAAAATAGTTTGTTTAAGTGATTCGACAGTGCAAAGTATTATTTATAGATTCAGGCACGAAAACAGAGTAGTCGACAAGGGTAGAAAAGCCCCGAACAAAATTTTTAATGAAGCAGATGAGCGGCATATAGTGAGAAAAATAAAGAAAAATCCAAAGCTATCTGCTCCAAAATTAGCTGCAGAAGTTAAAAGCGACTTGAACAAAACTTGCAGTGCAGAGACAATTCGACGTATCCTAAGAAACCACGACTTTAATGGTAGAGTAGCCCGAAAAAAACCATTTATAAATAAAAAAAATCAAGCTGCACGACTTAAATTCGCTAAAGATCACATTACCAAAGACTTAAGCTTTTGGGAGCATGTGATTTATGCGGATGAATCAAAATTTAACATCTTCGGCTCTGATGGTCAAACTTACGTATGGCGTAAACCAAATACAGAACTGCAAAATAAAAACTTAAAACCTACAATAAAACATGGTGGAGGAAGCGTCATGGTGTGGGCCTGCATGTCTTCAGCTGGGGTTGGAAACTTACAGTTTATTGAAAATACAATGGACAAGAACCTATACCTCAACATCTTAAAAGCCAACCTTCTGCAAAGTGCCGAAAAACTGGGTATCAAAGACGAGTTTCGCTTTTATCAGGACAACGACCCAAAACACAAATCAGGTATTGTCCAGACTTGGCTCATTTGGAATTGTCCCCACTTGATGCAACCGCCGGCGCAATCACCTGATCTAAATGTCATTGAAAATTTATGGGCAATATTAGACCAAAACGTCCGCCAACATCAGATCTCGAACCGGAATGACTTAATAGCAGCACTAAAGGAAGAATGGTCGAAAATAACTCCCGAAACCACACGAAAATTAGTGCATTCTATGCAAAACAGACTAAAAGCTGTAATTGACCAAAAAGGAGGCCATACCAAATTTTAAAATTAAAAAAATTAACAAAACAAATAATTAAATTTTACTGGTTGAAATAAGCTGTGACTATGAAAATGTATACGTTTTTTTATTTTTAGTTTTTAAGTTTATAAATATATTAATTTTGGATTAAAAAATATTTTTGTTTTGAATATAAGAAAGTGTTTTATTAAATCCTACCTGAATTTTTCCAATATTTTGTTTCATTCAAAAGTTATATAGATTTTTTTTTTATTAAAGAGGGTGGTTGAAATAAGCTGTGAGCCACTGTATATTTTTTTGTTTAGATAATATTGTTTTGATACCTGTGCACAAATTTACTTATTATGTAATTAAACCCTTCACGCACTTTAAGCTTTTCCTTTATTGTACCTTGCACAGATGTGTAAAGGGTGTACATGTTATTTGACATTAAACCTTGTATTGGGGAAAAACAGCAATATGTTTTCATATTAAAAACAATACACAATAGGTACAAAATAACATTTTATACAATTTTCAAAATATGGACCTTCTGAATCTTTTAGCGTATTTTAAATGTGGAAAAAATATCGATGCTTTTCCCAATAAGAGGTTTAATGGCAAATAACAGGTAAACTTTTTGGACATCTGTGCAAAATGCCATAAAGCAAAACCTTAAAGTAGTTTGAAAAGGTTAATTTTTATTATATATATTTTTTTGTTTAGATAATATTGTTTTGATACCTGTGCACAAATTTACTTATTATGTAATTAAACCCTTCACGCACTTTAAGCTTTTCCTTTATTGTACCTTGCACAGATGTGTAAAGGGTGTACATGTTATTTGACATTAAACCTTGTATTGGGGAAAAACAGCAATATGTTTTCATATTAAAAACAATACAGAATAGGTACAAAACAACATTTTATACAATTTGCAAAATATGGACAGTCACCGGTTATTGGAGAGAACTCTGAAAAAAAATATTTGCTATGTAATACATATGTATGTGCATATGTATGTACGTCTTACCTTAGGCTTTTTTAATTCATTAAATTTATTATATTATATATGTATGTATATACATACACATGTATGTATATTGTTTAAGAAACAGCTTTATTCTTATCCGTTTGCGTTGAATAAAAAAATTTAAAGCTAAATTTAGACAACTTGCCGCAGCTTTTCTTCCAGAGAGGACCTGGACAAAACAATTTATGTAAGCTATATAATTTAAAACACTGTTATGTATATGTACATGCATGTATAAATTGATTTTAACTCACCTTTAATTCTTTTATTACACAATATTAGCTACTCAACGAGGCAATTCACTCTAGATTAATTATTCTGCATTTTTTCAACAAAAGTTCCAACGATACAAGAACAGCAGGTATTTTCGCTTACGTAGATTTCCTTGTAGCTGTAAAAAACATGAAAAACAAAGCTTGACACAATAAACATGCTAAGACCGTCCCTAAAACTATACATATATGCACAAACTAAATGAACAAAAAAATTAAAACTTAATTCACTAATTAATTAATTGAAAGAGTGGAGAGTAATAAGAGTAAGCAAGCTTTGTTCAATATTAAAAGAAAATTGAACAGATTATTAAAGTAAACTTTTCTTGCGAAAATTACACAAAATGATTTGCCAATCAGCAATAGATAATAAAGAAATTCCATTCAAATAAATAATAAATTAGTACATGATCAATCACTGCCGGGATTTTTTAAAATTTTATATTTAACTTCATTTCATTCAATTTGAAAAAATTTTAAAGTCTGTTATCCCTGAAAATAGTTTTTGATTCTCATTAAATATTTTTCAATATATCAACGTACTTTATGTATATATTTTTTAGTAAAATTTCTTTGTTTTAGTGTATTAATTTATATTTGCAAGGTGTATTTATTTAGCTGACAGCATTCGGAAAACAATTACAACAATACAAGAACAACAGATAGTTTCGTTTGTGTAGTTTCATTGCGTATGTCAAAAACCTAACCCACAAGACAAAGAAAACAGATACAGAAAAAACGGTAAAAGTATTTTGCATGTATTTTGACATTCGCAACGAATAGTCAGTTGCTGTAATGCTGTCACCTGGTTAAATACGCCTTTTATATTTTCTTATGCTATTTATTAAGGCAATTATTTGAGGAAAATTAAATATGTTGGTATAACTTAATGAATATTTTGACATGTTTGGTTTTGTCAACCGTGTTTTTGCCAAATTTTTTTGGTAATATCATGTATGAAATGGTTTCTTCTTTTAGCTGAAGAAATCGCTTAATCTACCTGACTACTTTTACTAAAACACCCAATCGCTTAATCTACCTGACTACTGGCTACTTTTATTAAAATACCGAAGCGGTTTATTATAACGGTACTCAAAGACAAAAGAATTTCGTTGCACGTTTCATTATATATTATAACGCCCGTGGATTAATTTGTGTTGTGTTAATGTTTACCATTATTATTATATAGTAATAAAAGAATTAAAGGTGAGTTAAAATCAATTTATACATGCATGTACATATACATAACAGTGTTTTAAATTATATAGCTTACATAAATTGTTTTGTCCAGGTCCTGTCTGGAAAAAAAGCTGCGGCAAGTTGTCTAAATTTAGCTTTAAATTTTTTTATTCAACGCAAACGGATAAGAATAAAGCTGTTTCTTAAACAATATACATACATGTGTATGTATATACATACATATATAATATAATAAATTTAATGAATTAAAAAAGCCTAAGGTAAGACGTACATACATATGCACATACATATGTATTACATAGCAAATAGTTTTTTTCAGAGTTCTCTCCAATAACCGGTGACTGCGATATTTTTCCAGCTTCTAAGAAAATCTGCTTCAAAGTACTAGCTAAGTGACTTAATTGTCCATTGCATAGAGGTAAGCGCATTTGGTTTATTTTTTAGATTTTGCTTAATGACACTGTGCAAATGTCCAAAAAGTCTACCATGTTAGTTGCCTTTAAACCTCTTATTAAGAAAAGCATCGATATTTTTTCCACATTTAAAATACGCTTAAGGATTCAGAAGGTCCATATTTTGCAAATTGTATAAAATGTTGTTTTGTACCTATTGTGTATTGTTTTTAATATGAAAACATATTGCTGTTTTTCCCCAATACAAGGTTTAATGTCAAATAACATGTACACCCTTTACACATCTGTGCAAGGTACAATAAAGGAAAAGCTTAAAGTGCGTGAAGGGTTTATTTACATAATAAGTAAATTTGTGCACAGGTATCAAAACAATATTATCTAAACAAAAAAATATATATAATAAAAATTAACCTTTTCAAACTACTTTAAGATTTTGCTTTATGGCACTTTGCACAGATGTCCAAAAAATCTACCTGTTATTTGCCATTAAACCTCTTATTGGGAAAAGCATCGATATTTTTTCCACATTTAAAATACGCTAAAAGATTCAGAAGGTCCATATTTTGAAAATTGTATAAAATGTTGTTTTGTACCTTTTGTGTATTGTTTTTAATATGAAAACATATTGCTGTTTTTCCCCAATACAAGGTTTAATGTCAAATAACATGTACACCCTTTACACATCTGTGCAAGGTACAATAAAGGAAAAGCTTAAAGTGCGTGAAGGGTTTAATTACATAATAAGTAAATTTGTGCACAGGTATCAAAACAATATTATCTAAAAAAAAAATTAATATACAGAGGGTTAAACCTTTTCAAACTACTTTAAGATTTTGCTTTATGGCATTTTGCACAGATGTCCAAAAAGTCTACCTGTTATTTACCATTAAACGTCTTATTGGGAAAAGCATCGATATTTTTTCCACATTTAAAATACACTAAAAGATTCAGAAGCTCCATATTTTGAAAATTGTATAAAATGTTGTTTTGTTGTTCTCGTGGTTTGCGTTTTTGTGGCAGAATTTGTCTTCAGTTTTAAAATTTTGAATATTATTTTTCATCAATTAAAAGAAACAAACAGAATGCATTGTAATAAATGAAACCCTTAGAATCTCCTTTTCTTGTGAGGTCTTGTAGATTGTTGTTTTATTTAATTAAACATTTAAATAAAAATACATTCCCATTTATAATTCTTAAAGAAAAGCTGAATCCACTATTAAAAGGAAACAAAATTCATATTTGAACACAAAATTTATTTTAATAAATTCAGTGTTTATACTAACAAGAGTTTTCAATAATATGTTTTCATATTTTTTTTGTATGCGAATATGAATTAATTTTTCGAAAATAGTATATTCAGCTTTTATATAAAAAATATGAATGAATTGTCTTCTGATTTAAATGTTTTATTCCGTAAATCCTCTACATACAAAATTTTACAAGAAATAAGTAATTTCAATAATTAATTTAATACAATGCAGTGTGTTTCCTTTAATTGATGATGTATGGGTATGAATGTTGCATTGTGGGTAATAAAAAAAATTTTAAGAGTAACAATTAAGGCAAATGCTGCCATACGCATAGACAGAAATGGAAAGCGCAGGAGAAACAAAACAGCAATATATTGAGAATTTCTGATAATATTTTACAAAGCTTGATTTATTTTACATAAAATTAACATTTTTAAACCGTTTTGCTTAAATTTATATAGAAATTAATACGATTGATTCAAACGTCTTCATAAAAAATGTCAGCGATCTCACCTAAAATATTTTATAAATCCGCAATTATGTCAAACGAAATTGCTAAGTATTCTTCATCCGAATTAGCTTTAAATCAGCTATCACCTCTCTATAATAAAAATTCAAACAAATGCAAGTTAAGCCGTGCTTCTTTATCTGCTTCTTCAAGACAAAAAAATTTCTCGCACCACAAGCAAGCATATGCCGAATAAAAAAGTCAAACTTGAAAGTAATTATTCTAAGTATATACTTCGTTCAAAGAAGCTGTTACCATCAGACCCTATAAACAAAAGAGATGAACAGAGGAAAGTAATTTCGCGAAATAACAGGGAAATAATAAAATCCTCTAAAGAGGAGGAAATAATATTTCATAACAACAGAGAAGTAACCAACATATCCGAGAAAGGTGTTTTATTATATAACACAGCTGCCACACGTCAACAGAAAAATATTTCAAAAAAATACCTTCGATTTTGTTTCAGTCGAAAAAGCAGCACATCTACAGATAAGAAATTAAATTTAAAGCAAAAAGATATAACTTTCAGCCAAAATAAAAATGTTTGTAATATAAATTTGAAAGCTATATCAGAAGTATTTTTTTGAACAAGGTACACATAGCGATATTGAAACGAACAGCTACTCTAAAGAAACAATTGTATCAAATACTACATACTCTAATGAAAATGCAAGAAAATCGTATTTTAATGATTCAATAGAAGAAGAGTTGAATAAAAAAAGATTAAAACAAAATTAGAAGCGCAGGTGCTCTAAATTCCAAATTTGTTGCAGTAATTTAGTAGTATAGAACTTTAAGTTGGCAATACAGTTTGATATACGCGCCATTTCGACCGCTGTTACTTTTTTTGTTAAGTTTGGTCCGCCATTGACGCCTAATCCTCACCTACAAAGGTTTTACGAAAAACATGTTCATTTCTATAAACAAATGACTTGCACTTTGGAACACAACATTGGTTACGTTATATCTGACATGCGGTCCCTACTCATATTCAATTAAAATTGAAAAATAGTTATCTTTAAGATAAATCCAAATTTATGCTAATAAGCATAATTTGTCTGTTTTATTTAAGTTTAAAGTTCTGTACTTCTAAAACCATTAGTAAGGATAACCCGCAGAGTTTATATTTAATATTTGTACAAAAAACCCCACTTACATATGTTGAAATATTGAATAAAAATTCCCCGGTGAATTCTCCCTTTTTTAAAAAGGGGCAGTTCACATATAATATGCGAGCAATTAATAAGTGAAAAGACCCTTTTTGGGAAAAGGAGAAATCTCCCGAACAATTTTTATTCATAACTGGGCTGTATATGTATCAACTTTTATTAGAAATGACTTACTTTAAAATACTCTATACATACATACATATATGCATTTAATTTTTTAATTGTTTTATTTAAGCATCGCCTTATGGTAAGACCAAAAGATGCCGATGGACTGAGGAAGAAAAACAAGTAATACACAACCAATTACGGATGTCTAAAAGAATTGAAGAAATTACCTAGCCTTGGGGAATGTGTGCAAGCAATAAAAAAATTTCCAGCACTTGGAAGAAGAACTCCTCAACAGGTCAAAACATGGATCGATAACCAAAGAAGATATACATAGAAACGAAAATTATATTTTTAAGTTAATAATTCGTAATTGTAATATCATTTTTTATTTTATTTAAAATTTATTTCAAAATGTGTTGTATGATTACCTTTGAAAAAAACCTGTACATTCATACATATAATAGCTTTAAAGTGGTTTCCTGTAGACTAGTTTCTTTTGGGTTATGTAATTGTTTAAGCAAATAAGCGCGTAAGCAATTTCCGGTATTCGAGTTAATTTTTTAATTGGTTGTGGATACAAAATGTTATATAAATATATATCGCTAAATAAAACACAAAGGAATTCATATTTGAAAATATTAGCATATGATTTCGTTTGAAAAATCATTTCTATTGTATTATAAAAAAGCAGATCTTCCGTTAACTGTGAATAAATCAAAACTTGTTAATAAATTTAAGTTTTATACTATTTTGGTAGGAATAATCATGATGAAATAAACAGGGCTACAACGGCAACAAAAAAAGGTATTTTTATAAACAAAACGGTGAAACTTGTTTTAATTGAAACTAATCTAAATATGGTAATATTGAATTAGATCTTGCTGCTGATCTAATGCGGCATCAAAGAGCCAAAAGAACTTATAAAAATTTTAATAAAAACAATAAACACAAATTAAACAAACAGAAACTTGGATATTTTGTAAATATAAATAAACTAGAGATGTGATCGTGAGTGACTTTTTACTTTGCGCTCATACAGGCTCACGATAATAAATTTTACTCATGCGAGACCTTATATTTTTGACTCACGTTCATGCATGGTCACGCGAGTGGAAGCAAAGTTACAACACAAAACGTGATCCGTTGTGCTACTCTGATAAATAAATTGTTACAATAATAATTTATTTATAAAAATAATTTTAAGTCATTAAACAAGTTTCTAACACTCGATTCACACAACGAATTTTATGACGTCTTTTTTGGTTTGTTAGCAAACGGTGTAGAGAAGAGAGGGGGGTAGAAAAAATGACACTATTTCTGTTTTTCATGGGTTTTTCATATATTTCTTTTCACTAATGTCTCTTTTCTCTTGAAAGTTTCTGTTATGTTCTACATAGGTATGATAGAATTTTATATAGTTATATAGAATATAGTTACTTTTTATGTTTGAAATAAACAAAATTAAATATTAAAAGAATTTAAAAAATCAATAACTGACTTTTATTTCTGTTCAAAAAATAAGAAAGCATGTAAAAATTACTCCTGGAAAACAACAGCTATTTCTGCAAAAGAAAGAAATTAAGAAATACCAATTATTTCTGCAAAATGGCATAACTGTTACGATCCATGATGTTACTATATACAGTATGTGATACAACCTGCATTTTCGTTTTGAAGTTAATACTAGCAACTACTGTTTGTTTGTTTGAAAAATTGACCAACCTAAATTTCTATGTTTATTTTTTTACACACAGCTCTTATGGAAATGTGAAATTTAGACAGATGTTAGTACCTGCCTTATAGGCTAAGAACTATGCTAAATTAGCTTGTATGTATATCTCTGTTTTCAGCAGTTTTCACTTGATTATTGTTGATTACATATCATCAATACACCGTGTCATTCCTCAGAAAGCTGACTAATAATTTTCTTATGGGCTTTGATATGTTTGTACTTTTATGGCCTTATTCGCAAACGATTAATAAAGTTATAGTGGGTTTTGGATTTTTATATGGGAAAACCGGGTTTCATGCACACACTAACTTTATTAGTCGTTTGTGAATAAAGCTATTAGTATACATACATATTTAGGTCATATTTATATTAAGTCATATTGATATCACCTTAACTAAAATTTGATTGTTTAAAATCGACAATTATTAAAACTTTTCAAATAAATTTATTTATATTTTTATCTTTTTTTTTCTAACTTGAGGGTGTGTTGTTATAACAACACCAATTAAAGATACTGATTATTAGTTTTTTTCCAGCATGATCTTTTCAAATATCTATAAAATTATGATATATATAAATAAAATATATTTTTTTAAACAAAAATAATTTAATTGCTACTAATTTAATTAAACTGTGTTTCTTTTAAATGTACAAACACATTATTGACAGACTGTATATCGAAGTACATGGGATGATAAAAAAACAAGGCGACGGCGGCAAAAATCAATGAAAAAAGTTAACGTGGCAACTTAAAATTTGTATGAATTACAGAATATATTAGGGTACTAACCCCAAACAATAGGGAATATACAAGTATGACCCCAGACTATCAGGAATATACATAAATGGCTGTTCATCGGATTTGAACGAGAATTTTATACTAAGACCAACTTTTATCCGAGTTTTATGACCATATTTTTAAAAATGCATGGTAAAAAATGATACATTTTTATGACTCTAAAGTACCATCAATACAAACATATATATATATATATATATATATATATATATATATATATATATATATATATATATATATATATATATATATATATATATATATATATATATATATTGAATTAATCAAACTGTTTACCAGTCCTTGTCCTTGAACTATCTTTTTCGTATTAAAATTTTTATTTACATACACAATCATTTATATATGTATTTTATTGTTTCTGAAAATAATACGTTTACCTTACGAATATAAAGAGAAAAATATTCATCAAATCATAATATAACTGTCAGTTGTGAAGATGCGGTTGATTAAACAGCATTCAAATATTTTAGTTAAAAATTTAGATTTCAATGCAGACAATAATCTAACTAAACACAGTTGCCTATTACCAAATTCTATAAGAGCATTAATAGTAGGTCCATCTAATTGTGGAAAAACAAATGTAATGCTAAGTTTAATTGAAAGTCCAAATGGATTAAAGTTTACAAATATTTATCTTTATTCGAAATCATTACATCAACCAAAATATCAATATCTAAAGAAACTAATCAGTAAAGGGAATTGAAATTTACACGTTTTCAGAGAACGAAGATGTTTTATCACCTGAAAAATTGTAAATCATTATGGCGATCATGACAACTAAGTAAGGGGTAAGCTAAATCTACTTCGTAAATGTAGCCAACTTCAGAATTTGATGGAATGCCTCGCGGATGAATAAAAACATTCGTCCAAGCAAAACCACCATATGGAAGATACTCCGACGTCGCCCAACCGTAAAGGTTATTTGCATCTAAATATAAAATATATTCAGAAGGCTTCTTTTGATCATAAGTACTTAAATACTTATGATTCGCCTTACTATATCTCTTACTACATTGAATATGGCCACCTCGAATACCGCGTTTAATAAAATTATACATTTCTAAGTCTGTTAGTAATTCTAACTCAATTTCAGTATATTTCAGCATAGCATCCCATGATAGACCTGGGAGCGTATAATAATGAGATTGATTAAGATTATATATGCTTTTGCAAGCCTTTCGAAAGTTTTCAAAAATGTCAGTTAGCAAAAGAACATCAGTTTTAAGATATAGCATCATATAATCCCGTATGGTTCTACAATTAAATGTTTTCCATACTTTAAGTGCATGCAAGTAGTCTTCTTCTGAACAGTTTTTATTGTTCAGATTACTATAAAATGCTTCAATTGGGGGAAGTTCATTGTCATCTAATTTTGCAAATGTGTTAATGTACTCATAAGGAAAAATACCCTTTCGCTTCGTGAGGTTAAACTCATAAAGTTGCGAAAAATACTGTCTAACGGTTCTTAAATCATTAACAGATAAATTACCAGCTAGTGCATCTAAGCTAGATGTCATAAATCTATAAGAATCTAAGAACCTTAGCTCAACATATTTCTGTTCTTTTTCTTTACGTATTTTTTCAAGTTGCTTTTCAATTACAGCAATAGGGATATTTTTTGAACTTTTTTCTTTACGCAGTTCATTCAATAAAATCTCAATTTCGTCATCGCTATATACTTGAATTGTATGCGATAAGGAAATATATAACTCCTTATTTAAAGGTATAACATTTGTTTTTCCTTTGACATTTAACAATTCTTTATCGAATAGATGACAGTCGTAAAAAGTACAGTTGTAATAAAAAATTGAAAAAAAGTTTGGAACCTTATAGTTTAAATTGCATGAGCTGTGTGCTGCCCCCCTGCATTTTCCTGATAGATGACAATGATCTTTTACAGTTAGTTCAGTACCTAAAGGTTTACCGCACGTTGAAAGTTTTCTTGCTCTAAGGGAGTTAAGAGATGCATAGCAACAATTTTATCGTAATGATTTTTATATACATCTTTACATTCCCTAATTAAACTAGTGACAAAGTGTTCACCTACATTTAAATATTCTAAATCTATCTAAATTATCATCAAAATTTCACTTAATATAATACGCATATGCACATGGTATATGTTTTTTAATATTACTATTACTTACTTCTATATCCTCAAGAATACATTCAAAATCTACATACACCTTGAATGGCACATCCATTTGTTTATTAAAATTTTTAAATTTTAAAAATCTATTTTCTCCTTCTGGCATCTTCGCTACACATCGTCCGCATTCCTTTTGCTTGTGTACCGCCATTACATATTCCGAAACGGTATGGAAGAGACACCCATTGCAAATTAAAGTGGTTTCACCACGATGTAAAGAAATTTGAGATGTCAGTAATCTAAAACAAATAAAATTAAGATGCGAATGTTAAGTTATCATTTATGATTTCACTTATTTATGTTTTACAAAAAAAAAAAAAGCAAATAGAACTATTAATTACCTTGAAATATTTTTTATTAATATGTAATGATATTTCTGCCGCATTGACTCTCCAACAACATTAAATTTATATGAGAGTCCTTTTCAGCCTTCGTTATATAATATGGTCCAACCACAGCTTTCGACTTGTTGTTGTAGCCAAAAACATTAATGCTAATATTTGCATTATTTTTTTCGAACGTTCTTATGTCCTTAACATCGGTTGGAAATCTCATTCCTGTAAAGTTTAACACTCTACCGCATTCCAAAACAATTAATGGATTAGATATATCTATAATTCCATATGTTGATGGTCTGTGGAAGTTTTCATTGTCTCCAGTTTAGAAAGATGCTATGACACTCCATTTGAAGTAATACACATCATTATTTTTGATATTAATGCATGCTTTTTTCTTTGAGAGCTCCAATGGTGTTTCGAGGTGATGAGAGCCTGGGATTGGTGATGCTTTATTTATATTCAAATCAAGCCATTTCATTTGAATAAGAGTCCAACCTGAATCTCTCTCTTGGAACTCAGACATCTTGGCTTTTATTGTTCCTATCTGTATCCTTAAAGCATCACCGATATGATCCGCTCTCGACAGACGCATTATTTCTGTTACATGAAAAATGTCTTTTTCTGAAATCAGATTTGTTGGTAGCTTATATCGAGCTGTCAATTCTAAATTGAACTTCACTAGGAAGTGATCAGCTAGACTGCTGTTTAGAATTTTCTCGAAAATAACTCTTCCATCCTCTACATAGCTTTCCACATTCAGCTCACTATCTCCTTTGGGAAAGCGGTAGGCTTGAATACGAGATTTAAAGGCACTTTTAAGTAGAGCGATTCGATTTCCAACCGATTTATTTATTTTTGTTTTGTGCTCCTCTTTTGCACAGTGGTTGAACCATTCACTGGATTTCATTAAAGTATTACAATCCTCACACTTTAGTAGAGAATCTCCTTCCGACCGCTGAACTTTCAACGGAATTACGGAACTTAGAGGAAGCTTATGCTTTCTAGCTTCTACCGATGTTGATGGCCGCGGATTTATTATTTCATCCTGATCATCATATACCGTTGACGTTGATGGTGTTTCTGTTCAATCCTCTACATGTATTTTCATATGGGCTTTTTTTCTATATGTATGTTAAACGTACACGAGAACAATATATACATGGATTATGTACTTCCATATGTTTTTTTAATTTTTGCTTGCTCACGTACTCGTTTGAGCAAACGGTACATTTAAAATTTACGCAAAACATTTTCACTTTAATTTTTTTTAGAGTTCACAAACAATTTTCTAATTCAGTGCAATAGTTTTTTTTTGTTTTAACTTTATTTCTTTTATTTTTATTTAAACGTTCACAAAATTTCTGATTTTAGTCTACTAGTTTCTTTATTATACTTCACAAAAGTATTTTTTTATTTTAAAAGAGTTTTACTTATTTCCACACTTGTTTGAATAATAAGAAAAATGTAGCACGCTTTGAGCTTTATATACTATAAATACACCTATCTCTGGGAAAACAAATTCTCTATCCTCTGCTTCTGTTGACAGTCAATTAGTCTGTCGCTCTGCCTACGAATTTCCTAACCAATACACACTTTCTTACAACAACAACATATTACACATTTTAAAAATCAATGACTTGATTATAACTAAAAAATTACTTCAACGAAATCCATACAACTCATTCTAACAAACAGCCAATCATCAACATATATTCATAAGTTCATTGCTCCAACTTATCAACACAGCCTAAATTTTTATTATTAAAACTGTTCTTGCACTTGGGAAATAATCCAAACATTCAACTAAAAATCAAATCTTCACCTTATCACCCTTTTCATTTCAAACTACAAAATTATCAAATATCTATAAATAAAAAAAATCATAACTAGTTCATTAGCACGATTCTCCACAATTTTCCTTTTTCGTACGCGGCATTTTTATCTACATGCATACATAGTACATCCATATTCAAAACATAATTACATACGTATGCATGTATATAGCACATCAATGTAGTAAACCTAAATATTTGTTTATTCTTAAATGCTTTCATACCCACAATATCAACATTTTTAAAAACAAAAATACATTACAAGTTCATCGGCACATTTTCTAAAACTATACTTATACGATGCTGCTTCCAAAATACAAAACGTCTCATATGCACTTGTAATATAATACAATTGCTTTTCATACTGACTCTCAATAAAACTGACCTTTACACTCTTAAAATAAAATTATTTACTACATTCCCATATCCCTACATATGTAACTGCAATCTACACCACATTAATAAAACTAACACTTCACACTTCAACCTAAAATACATGCCGCACACACCGACTAATCGACACTTAAAATCAATCCATAAACAGAAATTCAAAACTAGCGATGCAACAACACTCACATCTTTCCAATCACCAAGCACAACAACAATCACTTCAACGCCCTTTAACATATCCTTAATGTTTGCATCACAATAATCACACATCAATAATTCTATTTTTCTAACACTCTCATTTTTATCACATACTTTTCACTCACGATCACATTTCCTACTAAATATATTATACACTTCACTTTCTATAAACTTCAAACAAGTTCATTGATCCACATACAAACCCAAAAATTACATACTACATTGACATATTCACGATCCCCCACCCTCATTCAATTTTATGACTTTTTAATAAAACCATTAATTACACATAAAATACACATCATTAATTTTTAGTACCCCCCTAATTGACATTTTATTAACACTAATTATGATTTATGGCTTTTGGGTGACCTTTTAATGACTTTTGGATAGCTTAATGGCTTTTTCCATACAAATTTTATTGCTTTTGGGTGACCTGAATTAGAATCTGCATTTCCTATATCCTGTGTTGCAGAACGATTGCGTATGCGGATGACGTCGCAGTCATGGCTATGGGTAAGGATCCCAGACTACTGTCTGAACTCATTGAATCCGCACTTGATGTCCTCGTAAAATGGTGCCGGGGATGTGGTCTGGATGTTAGTCCTGCCAAAACGGAACTGGTACTTTTCACTAGGAGATACAAAATTCCCAAATTTGAATGGGGTTCCACTGAAACTATCCGATAGTGCCAAATATCTTGGAATAATACTAGATAGTAAATTCAACTGGAATATGAATATCACTTCCAGAACCACTAAGGCAACAACTGTATTATATTGCTGTAAAAAAGCCATTGGCCTAAATTGGGGTATCAACCCGAAAAATGTATACTGGCTATACGAATGTGTCATTAAACCCATTCTATTCTACGGTGCAGTCGTTTGGTGGCCGGCGCTTAGGCGGAAGAGTCATCAAACTAAGTTTGAACGTATAATGAGAATGATGGCAATACCAGTAACAGGTGCCATTAGAACAACTCCTTCTAAGGCACTGTTCATGATATTGAACTGGCTACCACAAAACATTTTGGCTAAAAAGTTGGCTGCGAACACGGCAGTAAGACTAAAAGTCACCAGAGCATGGAGAGATTACAATATCGGTCATGCCAACATCCTATATAATATAAATTGGCACATGAACGTTGACTAGGTCACACCTGAGCCAATCCTTGATCCTGGCTTCTCTGTAAGCTTTTCGGATAACGCGGCCCACCCTGATGACCTACATACACCCGCGAATGTGATTCAAATTTTCACGGACGGGTCTAAATCACTGAATGGTGTCGGTTCTGGCATTTACTCCGAGCAGCTAAACTGGTGCATTCCTTTAAGGCTGCCGGACAACTGCAGTGTCATTCAGGCTGAAATAACGGCCATTTACACAGCCGCAAAATTCATTCGGTATGGCGTAATATCTGGTAGGGATATTCAGATCATTACCGATAGTAAGGCGGCCATTAGATCCCTGGAGAATGTGTTCATCACATCAAAAATTGTCAAGGAATGCCGGATATCTCTGGACGAAATAGCGAGACATTCAACGTTCACCCTTCAGTGGGTACCAGGACACTGGGACATACACGGAAACTGTATCGCGGACGCGTTGGCGCATGCAGGCTCCACTTTAAATCAATTGCAATGACATATGTAGAAGTTGCGGCGATGAAGAAGAGGAAGAATCGACGGAACATCTTCTCTGTCATTGTCCGGCATTCGATGATCTAAGACTTAAACTTTTAGGTCAAAGAACCCTTGGGGACAAAACTTGTCTCTCTAATATTGATTCAAAAAAGATCCACTCCTTCATTGAATCAACCGGGTGGCTGCGTGAGAATATCAGCATCCAGATAACATAGGACCCTTGGAAGACGGGACAACATGGTAACACAACGGGAACTAATTGATGGACCCACGTGAGCTGTGCTTGATCACGGCTGCCAATGGAACCTAACCTAACCTATGGTTCATAAAATAGGAAAAAAACGCAAAAATTAAAAAAAAAATTTATAAATGAGATTGTGCCTGGTTTTTAATATAAATTGAGAAACAAACTTTTTCAAATAAAAAGTAAAAGTAATAAAAACAACTAAAATGTATCGAAAATTCTAAAAAAAATAGCAATGTGTTGTGTTCAGGATTCGAAACCGTGCCACCGTGAAACCAATTTGTTCATTTGGTTCAAAGTTTACAAGAATATTAAAGTTATAATAAATACAGAAAGCATAAAATAAAATAAATAATTGTGTGCAGTGAAAAAAAACATACATACATACATACATAAATATATCATGTACATATAATCGAAACAAAATTTACAAGAATATTAAAAAAAATAAATTAAAAAAAAATATTTTTTATATGTATGTATGTCTATCTAATGTATGTAAGTGGCAAAATAAGCGAAAAAAACAAGTGAAAGCCCGTTATACAGAATTCCATAAGTTTCTGTACCAAAAGGTCATACCTAAATATATGTATGTATATGTTTAAGAAGTTATGTAAATATGTATGTAAATACCGTAAGTACATAAATACATTAATATAAATACATACATATGTATATGTTAATGCACATACTTACATACATATGTATGTACATACCATCAACATTATCCTGCTAATATTGTGGTTCCCCGCAATTGTGTTTGCCTGGTAAATACCTGCATATGTATGTATATATTTCAATTTTATTCGACATACATATACGTATGTACAAAAAGTACAAGGCTTTAGTACATATATGTATACAAATGTATGTATGTGTATATACCTTAGGGATCACTTAAAAATCAAAGTGTCCAATTCATTTACTCTTCAATATCGCTGCTGAAATCATTTGAGTCCATGCATACATACCTATATACATACATATGTATGTAACTCTTAAAATTCAAGATAAAACCCGTAACGAACTCTTAAAAAAATATATCATACAAATTCCTTTGCAAAAGTTTCAAGATATGTATGTACATATGTATGTATGTACATTGCAAACCAAAACCATAATTGAGCTTTGAGAAAAAAGCAGTGACGGAAAGTGATACACATATAAATTAATTTTAATTTAATATATACACATATATAAATATATACACATACACTTAAAAATAAGGTAATTTCTTCAAACCCAAATTAAATTTTGCTTAGCAATATCTAATAATTGGAAAAGTGGCTTTCCATCCCTGTTGCAGTAGATATCGATGTGTTACCATTGCGCACTTTTAAACCTGGGGGTAACAATTGAGCACTCTTTCCCACAGACCAAAATTTAATTTTACTAAATTAAATCTAAAATAATATTTATGTGGAGGTAACAAGTGCGCACTCTTCCAACCAAGATTTAATTTTTCAAAATTAAACCTGTTGAAAAAACCCCCAATATCCCCTTTTCGAATATGCAAAATTTCTATTGTTTTTAATCAAAACGACTGAGTATCTACATTCTCCTATCTAACTTTATTCCTCAAATTGCAACCACCACACGTAAGTAACAATAAATAAAACCCAACTAGATTTTGTGAAAAGGACTACCCTCTTACACTAATTAAAATTATGCTCTGAGGTATCATAAGTAAGTCGACTTTTAGATACCCTACACTCACCCATTATTTCTATTTATCTAAAAGAAGATTTTAAGCGTTTGGTGTCCACTACACATCAAACACTCATTTTATTTACTTGTAACGTGCTTGATTAACAATTTGTTGAATCTGGATTTCGTACCAACTGCTATATTATATAGCATCATACCAACTCTGTAAATACTTATATAAAAATATGTTTTTATTTTATATTGCCTGTGAGCTATATATACCTATATCGCAGTACAAAATGATCTCCAATAACAACGATGATTCTGGCCCTTCTCTCAAAGACCAATTCGATTACGACAGCGATCGTCTGCTCAGTTTCTGTGTTTCTGTACTGCTTCAGGTAGCGGCCTCAATGAGTCACTCCTTGAGGTCAAACTAAAAGACTTAGAATCAAAGTGGGCCAGTTTTGACGCTTCCTGTGAGGCGCTTTTATTGTCGAGAGACAAATCTATCACAGCTGACGTCAAAAAAGAGGTTAATAAAATATTTGACGAATGTACGGATTCGTATTATCATTGCACTGCCCAGATTCTGGAATCATTAAAGCCTTTTCGATTGAAAAACGCTTATTATCCCTCGGGACACTCAACATCCCGGCATTCCACATCAAATCAGCTTCCACAACATGGGTTCCTGCAAGATACTTCTGACGGCATAAAACTTCTTCCCTGTGACACTGATGTGTTTAAGGGAAGCTATGAGCAGTACCCTCGTTTCGTGATATGTTCACGGCGGTGTATATTAATCACACGAGGCTCACCCCTGTTACAAAATTATACCGTCTGCGTAACAAAAAAAGTGGAGAAGCGGGAGATATCGTAAAAAGATATCAACTTTCTGATGAAAACTTCGAATTGGCATGGAATGCTTTGAAAACTCGATATGAGAATAAAAGAGTTCTTGTTGACAATCAGATTAATATTCTTTTCGATATTCCAACAGCAACCAGCGAAAACAGCGAATCGATTCAAAGGATTCGTTCTTCTGTGAGTGACTCCCTAGCGACTTTAAGAACGCTTGGCGTACAAGTAGACAGCTGCGACCCAATACTCATACGCTTGATCTCAACAAAATTACCGCTTTGGGAACAGTCCCTCACTGCTCCACGAGAACTCCCAAAGTGGACTCAAATGTCTCGATTTCTTATATAGATACGAGGCGTTAGAGCGCCTTGCAAGCATAAAAACATCAAAACATTGTTTTACTCTAACAAAACAGAGAGTGGATTACGTCTTCAAAAATAAATATTGCAATAACTGCTTGGCCAAATCTCAAGTCAAACTGTGGAAGCAAACACAAATGTTTACATTGCAAGAAAAATCATCACACTCTATTGCACATGACACAGACACCACAAACCTCAATGCACAGCTCAGAAAACCTTCGTAATGGAAGATTGCATGACAATACTATGGTTGTAGGAAAAGCTCAAGCACATACCTCTCATGCAGTTAGAGACAACACTCAAGCCGAGTTTTCCCACACATCTAGTCAAATTCAAGTCAATTATTCCACTAGTAGTGAAAGTATTTTATTGCGTACAGCCATAACTTAAATAGAGCATAGAGGTGAACTTTTTACTGTCAGAACTCTAATTGATCCTAAATCCCAGCGGACATTTTCAACAGAAAGAATTAGAAATCGCCCCCAACTTCCCTACAAAACCTCATATTTCAACATTATAGGTATCGGAGGTCAAAAGCACTCCGCAAATAAGGCATGCGAGTTCGTTTTGTATGCCAAAAGATATAATTTGCGCATTCCGATAAAAGCCATTTTACTGCCCAGAGTAACGAAACAGCTTCCTGCTTCCAATTTCGAACTACCAGACTCAAACACACTGGAAGAATTGGATCTAGTTGATCCAACATTTAATAAAGCTTCACAAATAGATCTTATTTTAGGCAATGACTGCGAACATTTTCTAAATATTGACGAAATAAAGAAAAATATTTGTGGTCAAACGTCAGCCTACAATACTGTTTTTGTATGGGTTTTAAGTGGTCCACTACAAACATTCACAACTTCAGTTTTCATATCGGAAACTGTAGAGCTCAATAACATTTTAAAACAGTTTTGAACAGGAACAAACCCCTAATGCTTGACTACAGCCAAAAGAAGATGACTTTTGTGAAAATTTCTATACACAAACCACTACCCGTGGCGATTACGGCAGGTACATCGGTAGGCTTCCTTTTAAAGCAGAATTTCCAGATCAAGTTTTCCTCGGCTCATCCTGCTTCACGGCCTTAGCCCAATACTCAAGTTTGGAGAGAAACTTACTGAAAAACCCCGAACTCCAATCTCAATACCATGAAGTACCTTGCTCTGGACCATATGGTAGAAACTTCGTCAAATGAAGTTATTTCTCACGGTAAATACGGCTCTTACCATTTACCACACCACGCAGTCGTTCGTCCAGAGCATAAAACGACAAAAGTAAGAGTTGTTTTTAATGGTTCTAGAAAGTCAAAATTCCAATTCTCATTGAATGACATTTTACACACTGGGCTTACCCTACAAAACGATTTAATGTCCATTATAATCAATTGGAGAAAATATCGGTGTTTTTAGTGGCGATATTCAGAAAATGTACCGCCAAATTCTGGTACACATTCAGCGAATTTTGTTCCAGCCACAGCCAGACAGCCTCATAAAAGACTACCAATTAAAGACAGTAACTTTCGGCGTTAACTGTGCGCCATATCTTACAATTCGGACCCTTCAACAACTCGCTTTCGATTCCTAATCCACATTTCCTAAAGCAGCTTCGATTCTGCGCACAGAAACTCATGTCGATAATATATTAACTGGTGGTTACTCAATAGGAAGCTATGTCTGCCCAAACTCAGCTCATAGATTCTCTAAAATCAGCTGGATTCCCTTTAAAAAAGATAACTGCAAATGATACGCGGTTACTTACCCAATTTCGGAGGGAAGATCTTTATGATACAGAGTTCCTTCGCTTCCACGACACTAGCTCTACCAAAACCCTTGGTATAAAGTGGAATGCTCTTACAGACTCATTTACTTACAATTTGTGTCCAATTGAACAATTAGAAACAATCACTAAGCGACAGATTCTCTCGTCTGTCGCAAAACTCTTTGATCCCGCTGAATGGCGAGTTCCTGCAGTCATTAATGCGAAAGTTCTCATGCAGCAGCTGTGGCTAGAAGGATTAGACTGGGACGACGATGTTTCATCGGACTCTCTGAAAAAATGGAATAGTATCGTGCAAGATTTCTCGCACAAAGAATCTATCTTACGTTGGCTGCATTTCACTCCTTCGGATGCAATTCAAATTAATGGGTTCTCTGAAGCATCGAAAGGCGGCGTACTGTGCCACGCTTTACATTCGGTGTGAAACTGTATCTCACAACATATTTACAAGCGTGCTAGTCGCTAAAAGTAAAGTAGCCCCAATACAGACAATCTGTCTCCCGCGCTTAGAACTTAATGGCGCAGTGTTACTAGCAAATCTCGTTCGCTATGTCGTCTCTTAGGCTCAATATAAGCGTAATTAATCTGTGGACTGATTCTTCCATAGTGCTAGATTGGCTTTCGAAACCCGACACATGAAAACCCGGCTGACCTAGGCACACGTGGATGCGACGTCAAGTTCTTGTCCATAATTCTCTCTGGTGGCATGGACCGTCCTGGTTGCATAAGCTGTCCTCAGAATGGCCAAAGCGAAATCCGCTTAAAAAAGTTGGAAAGTCTTTAAGTGAAACTCGGGCTCTACATGCAGAAGTTCAAGAAAACGATATTCTGTGTAAATTCTCATCATAGAGCAGAGCGCTATATCTTTAGATTTTTCAACAAATGCTCGATAACCTCAAGGCTAAATGTTATACAACCTGCAAATAAACATTTAACACAGGATGAAATGAAATTTGTCAAATTGCGTCTCATCAGTATGGCTCAGAGAAATTTTGATAAAGACGAATACCAAAGATTGTGTAACTTGCAAGCGCTACCAAAAAAAAGTTCGGTAGAAAATTTTAATTCATTTCTCGATTCGGACTCAATCTTGCGAGTAAACAGCCGATTAGCTTTATCGTCTCTGCCATACAACTGCGCTTCTGCCAATTATACCTTGGTTATTTACACAAGTTTCTCGCTCATGCGGCATGTAGCCAGATGTGTAGAATCGTGGAATTATAATTTTACATCTTTAGACTTAAGCCTAGAATCAAAGCCATTATTCGCCACTGCAAGGTTTGCATAATTCACAGACAACAACCATGCTCGCAGATAATGGCACCCTTCCCATTACAGATGTAGTCTGTCACCACCATTCCACATAACTGGAATCGATTTTGCAGGCCCTTTTGAATTAAAAGCATCAAACCTGCGAAAATCCAGCATTATCAAGGGATACGTGAGCGTGTTCGTTTGCTTCAGCACGAAGGCAATTCACTTAGAAGCATGCTCTGATTTATCTTCAAATGCACTCCCAGCCACAATCGCTCGCTTTTTTGGGAGGCGGGTTCCAACTGATAACGACAGAAACTTTCTCGGTGCCAGTCGTACCCTTGTGCGGGAATTCTCCAAGTTCATCAAAAGTACAGCTTATGACATTGCCCAGAAATATGTAACCCATGGATTTGAGTGGACATTCATACCCCCTTATGCACCTCATATGGGCGGCTTATGGGAAGCTGCCGTAAAGAGCTTTAAATTCCACTTCAAAAGAATAGCAGGAGCTCAAAGGTTTAATTTTGAGGAATTCTCTACCATCCTAGCTCGAATAGAAGGTATTCTTAATTCACGCCCAATCTCTGCGCTGTCCGAAGAAACCTCAGATTTGACAGCACTCACGCCCGGACATTTTTTAAGGGGTGCTCCCATAATGCCCTTTCCCGAGCCAGGAGTACAAAATATGTCCGCTGTTAACAGATGGGAGAAATTAAAAGCTCTACACCATCTATTCTCAATGAGATGGAAAGAAGAATACTTCAAAACATTACACAAACGCTATAAATGGAGAAACTCGACTCCTAATATTCAGGAGAACGATCTCGTAGTAGTAATGGACGATTTACTACGTCCACAGGAATGGCGACTAGGACGAGTAGTAAAACCTTGCCCTGGTACAGATGGAAATGTACGTACCGCGGACGTACGCATCGCCGTTGGAGTAATAACGCGCCCAATAATCAAACTCTGCTTCCTCCCCTTCCTGGAGGAAGAACAAACTGCAGACTAACTACCACACGACCAGTGGAAAACACAAACCCATCTAAACAGCAAAATTCCGAACTCTATAAATGCGTCTTATGCAAAGCGTTCCATGGGCTTCGAATTTGTCGAAAATTTTTAAATATGTCTGTAAAAACGCGCGGACTTGGTAGATAAGCACCGAATTTGTGTCAATTGCCTGGCCCTAAGCCATGATAAAAGATCCTGTTCATCGCTGGATACATGTAGGAAATGTAATAAATTTCGCCACACTTTGCTACATCGAAAAGCAAAACCGAAGAAGCGCCCAGCACATAAGGCCGGGCCATGTAAGCAACCACAAATAGCCTCGGAACAAAAACCTACACCGTTAGCCACAGCAGTAAAACAACCATCACCATCAACTAAAACATCAACAGCCATCCTTGAGGCGATCAAGTCGTTGGCAAATGTCCTATGCGCCAGCAATAACACGGCATCTGTTTCCTAATGACAAGGCCGGCGGCATGTTCAAACTTGTTTGGACAATATTTGTACATTGTAATTTTAATATTTAACTGAATTATTATGAACTAAGTGTAAATTTATACGTATATGGAAATTAAAAGGCTTATACATTCGTAAGCTGAACTGAAATGTACCTATCTTTTATTAAATTATACTTACGATCGTATAACCTTTGATTCTCGTCTACAATGTTCTTGTCAACTTACCTAATAATCCTGCAATTATATATACTTACCATAAATAACCTAAAATTCACCTTAAAATTGTTTATGTTATAAATATGTAAAGTTGTCCACATTGACGATGTAATTTACTGGAAAATTTCCAAATGTCAAGAGCGGCTTTTCCAATGCTGAACTTTCGTTTTTTTAAATTAAAAAAATCACGCTATTCGTTTCTTACCGCAGTGCGAACAACTACATAGCTTACAGCTATTAATTTCTTTTAATTCAAAGATTTTAATAAATTCCTAATTATTATTGAAAAGATAATTATCTGGCTGGCCGTTTTTATCTTTTCCCCATCCCTAAATATAATTTATTCAACGCGAATAAATTACATTCATAATTATTAACTTTTAGTATCTCCCTAATTGACATTTTATTAACACAAATTATGGCTTTTAAGTGACCTTTTAATGGCTTTTGGATAGCTTGATGGCTTTTTCCATACAAATTTTATTGCTTTTGGTTGACCTGAATTAGAATCTGCAATTCCTATATACTGCTGTCCGAAGATGAAGAAGAAGAATATGCAAAAATTACGGACACCAACGTGAGTTTTTGTACTTGGAATTATCGGGGACAAATAAATGTTTAACAGGATCTCAGTCATCAGAAAAATAATGTCCAGCACCAAGGCGCTATATGAAGAATCGCTAAAATTGCTAAAAAGCAAGAACATGAACGAGGTAAGAGACAGCAAGATTTTTAAGATGGCGATGTTTGGTCTTCCCCGGCAGACGACTGCAGTTCTAATTGAAGAATTCAAAAATACACACAATATTACGCCTGTAAGTGTAAAGGAAATTATAACAAAATGATATAGCAAAGCTGACAAACTGTATCTGATCGAATTTGACAGGCAACACGTTTCAAAACGTGAAATTTAAAACAATCAGATTTTGCTCAAATATTGCTGTTTACCAAAATTAAAAAATATATATATTATAAAAGAGATTTTGCCGTGCTTTTTCAAATAAATTATAGAACAAACTTTTTCAAATAAAAAGTAAAAGTAATAAAAATAACTAAAATGTATCAATAATAAAAAATATCATAATGTTGTTCAGGATTTGAAACCGCACCCTACCCGGTGGCACGGTTTCGAATCCTGAACTACAATATGCTGTTTTTTTTTGATTTTGCTCTTTTATAATATATATATTTTTTAATTTTAGCGTTTTTTCCAATTTGATGAACGATTAAAGGTTTATTTTTCAAAAATACCCAATATGTTATCAGATAGGATTTTATACGGTGATAAAATAATTATACAATGAATTCAGTAAGCTGTCGACGTTTTCATTTGATATAATATAATAATAATAATACCAAAAATTAAAATAACTTGACGGTGTAAGAAATTATAAAATATAACAACATATTTTAATTCATTACTTTAATTATGTTTTTTCTTTGAAAATCGAATGATGTACGTATGTATGTAAACTAGTGGTATTCTGATAGTTATCTTCTTAAAATTTTGTTAACTTTTCCATTTACTTATCTGTATTGTGGTTGGACCAGACGATAAAGGTTTTAATTCAATATAACCTGTATTTTTCTGATATAGAACCACAATCTATACAAAAGTCAGCTCATGCCTGGCTGGGAAACGTGATCTTTAAAAATATGTTTCTTGCTTCATATATATATAATATGAGTTTTCCAGCCCTGGATGGGAATTTGAAATGTGGTTTTGAAATTCAAACCCATTTTTTTAATTGATAAGAACACATTTTTTTTAAAAAGCATTAAATATATTCTTAGCAATTTTTATAATGCTTCGTATTAAAACAATATTCTTGTGTATTAGAGGGTTTCAAAAAATTTTTTTTTTGTTTTCACATGGCTGATTTGAATGTCAGTAACGCTTCTCTATTGAATATCAGCCCTGAAACTTCTATCCGAACACCCCTACCCGGACACATATATTGAACAACTCTGTTGAATGTTTGTCAGGAAGCTGGAAATTTTCAAACATGTCATTGCCGCAACCCTGCATTATGTATGCTAATGCAAAAATCAAACAAACCATAAAACCATATTAATTCTGGCGCTGTGTTTTTTATAAAGTTCGATATCAAAATGCTGGATACATGAGTGTAATTAAAAAATATTTATCTTTGTCAATGAAATAAACACATTTCAAATTTTAGTAGAAAATGTATAGTATATTTATATAATTCTTATTCAAAATTTTATTTTACAAAATTTTATTATCTGATCAAAAATTATTTTATATTAATATTTAACTTTAATTTTCTTTTTTGTTGGAGTTACTTTGCTTGAGATATCCTTTTTTTTAATTATTGAATTAAAAGCAAGATTCTCTAATCCATATGTTTTTTCTCGCAATTCCTCGATTTGTAAAAATATTCTTTCTCGCAATTCTGTCATTTGTTCATACATTTTTAATGACATTTCTCTATGAGATATCATATCTTGAAGTGTCTTATTAATAATCTCAATTTTTTCATCAAGTTTTATGAGCTGCTCTTTTGATGAAGTTATTAAATTTTGTTGTAATTGACTGATTTCCGTTCCTAAGTAATGTTTATTAATAGCGTCTTTTTCTTGTGAAGGAAACGAAATATCAGTAATCCTTTTATTTTGCACGTCGATATTGTTATTTTTATCCAAGAGAATTTCAGTTTTAATAATATCGCTTGAGCGATGAACAAATTTATTAACAGACATATTCAGCCCAATTATGAATAAAAATTCCCTGGGAGATTTCTCCCTTTTCCCAAAAAGGGGCTGTTCACATATATGTTCACATATTAATTGTTCGCATATTATATGTGAACAGCCCCTTTTTGGGAAAAGGGAGAAATCTCCCGGGAAATTTTTTATTCATAATTGGGCTGATTATGTTCCGTCTCTTCTAATGCCATCAGTAATCTGAATCTAATAAAAATATATATATAGGACTAGACTTTTCGTTTATAAATTTTATAACCTTTTTATTACAAACAATTTTTTGTTGTTATTGTTGTTTTTATAGTTTTATTTTTTCAATGTTTCCTTATATAACTTTAATTTTACAATATTTTCTTATTCTCTAAACAGATTAAAACTAATTAAACATCTATATTTATACTAAGAAATTTATCATTATCATCATCATCCATAAATTTATCATATAAATTTAAATTAGATTTTGATAATTCCGGTAATGATGTTGTTAGTAGATAGGTAATGCCGGCAGCGCAGTCGCGCATGTCTAAAAGCCCCATTACTTTTGAGCGAGCCAGTGTTGCCATCCTCTAGTTTTTTTATGTGTGTGTGTAGGTTCGTTTGCTTGCCTGTGCTATGTTGGTTGTGTGTGTGTGTGTGTATGTTCTTTTGCTAGCCTGTGCTATGTTGGTTGTGCGTGCGTGTGTATGTTCGTTTGCTTGCCTGTGCAAATCTCGTGATGTATGTTTGGGTGTGTGTCGCGGGTGTATGTTCTTTTGCTTGCCTGTGCAAATCTCGTGATGTATGTTTGGGTGTATGTCGCGGGTGTTTCTGTTGGTATCTAGGCAGTGAATTTTTTGTTGGCAGAGAACGTGTGTATATCTGATTATTTTAGATGCATCGTCATCACAAACATCATATTATGTTGGTATGTAGGCAGTGAATTTTTTGTTGGCAGAGAATGTGTGTATATCTGATTTTTTTAGGTACGTCGTCATCACTGACGTCACAGTATGTTGGTATGGAGGCAGAGATATTTTTGTTGGCAGAGAATTTGTGTATATCTGGTTATTTAAGTATGTCATCATCACTGACGTCATAGCGTGTGTATGAGAGTGTGTTTGAATGTGTGTGTGTGTGTGTCTGTGTGTATGTTGTGATCACTTTGGTATCGTTGTATTAATGAGGTTTAGTAGATTTTATTTTTTGTTTTTTATATATTTAAGTCTGTTTTTTTGTATGTTTTTGATTTTTCTCTATGTTTTCATAATTCTGCTCACTTCGAGATTTATTCCTTATAATTTGGCTATATAGATATATATAGCATATTTTATTTTTTGTTCTTTTTTTATATTTGAGTCTGTTTTCATGTATGTTTTTGATTTTTCTTTAAGTTTTCATAATTATGCTGACTTCAACATTTATTCATCATAATCTGTGTATTATTTCCTTCTCCCTCTTATGTCAATTTTATATTATTATCTCTCTCTATCCCCTTCACCCTATCACTATCCCCCACTTATTCACTATTTCACCATAAATATTTTCTTGGAAGTATCGGAGCTACTTTTAAGTTCAATTACAATTAAAGATTCAAAGTGACAAGATCTCAATCAAAAATGAACTCCGTGAAAAATCTAAAAACAAAATTTAATTCCGTGGAGAGTAAATCCTTAATTCACATTAAGGATCTGGATATAACAGTTAAATATCCTATTCAAAATATATCACGGGTAACAACAAAATATGGACCAAAACTAGAAGTTGAGTTGGAAAACAACATAATGTTTCTCCCCAAAAAATATAATAGTTTAACAGATGAAGAAATTAAGGATCTCTCGAGCGGATCATTTCAACTATGCAGAGAAGGAGAGTGCGGCCTAATTCTTGACAGTGAGATGGATGAATTTTTAATTCAAAATAGTCAATATCCCGTTTGGCATTAAAATAAATTAATTCTGTTTAGTAAATTATAAATAAAAAATAAAAAAGCCATTAAAGAGTTTTGTAAAATATAGATGATTATGTGTTTTTATTTAATCTTTCTTAGTTATTTCATAAAGAAATTTAAGACATAAATGACCACAGATAAATGTATTAAAATTCTGATGTTGATTATAGTTGTATTTTATATTTGTACCAAGATATTTGACTACTTCCGAAGGAGGTTGTAAGTTTCCAAAGCTGTCGAAATACTCTTTTTCATCGATGTTCTTATAATATGCTACCCAGTGTGTACCAGGACCTGTTGATAAATCTAAATTGATTATTCCACACTCAATTTTCTTTGATCGTTTTGGTAGTGAGTCCAACATGAATACTCCTCTAAAATAAGGAATATTTATAGAAAAATTTAATAGGTCAACATCTGATAGTGGTCTGTTGGGTAGCATTCTTAAGAGTTTTTTGTCTGTTCTTTATAAACTAAACCATATCCCTTTTTATATGGTTTTAGGTAAAGGCCTTTTCCAACTGCTATAGATTCCATCGCTTTATTATGTCTAGTTGCTTCATCAAGTTGATTTTTTGCATTCTTTGTTGCATTTACAGCCTTAGCTATAGCGGCACCTCCAGTGGCTAGACTGCCAATTGCCCCCAGAGCAGTTAGAATCGGTATTAGGGGTAAAAAACCACCAATTTTTGGAACACTTATTATGCGTGGTATTATAACATGTGATTTTCTTCCTTTTAGGGATTTATTGATAGTTTTACGTGCGATTCTAATGGCAGAGTTAATGTCTAAAGGTTTTTGTTTCTTTAGTATTTTTGTTGCAGCTCTAATTGATGAAGTGAACAATTTTTTACCATTTAATTTGGTTTTCTTTTCATTTTTCTTTTTTCCCACACCCATACCGAACTTCGTTTTGGCTTTCATTGTGTTAGTAACCATATATGCAAATGATTTTTCTGCAAGACTGCTATCTTTTGATAAAACTCGATCCCAGGCTGAATTTTCAAGAATTTTATCTGCCTGATGTCTAATACTTAAATCCTTATTTTTAGAATAAGTTATATCGTGATTTTTGCAGGCAGAGTCCAGTAAATTAATTCCTCTATCACCTCGATTTAAACGCTTTTGTAGCTTAGTTCCAGGTCCACAGTACTGATATCCAGGAAGATGAAGTTCAACAGGAAGATTATTTATTATTTTATCTACTATACCTGCTCCAACGAAGGTGTTTTTATGACTAAACGACTTGTTGTAATGTATAACCATTTTATTTATTTAATTTATTTTTTTCTATAATAAAAGGTAACAAACATAAATTATATTTAGTTACAAAAATGCGGTTAGTGAAACAACATAAAAATATTTTGGTTCGTAATATTGATGATTCATCGAACATCACTTCAAAAATAAAACACAGCTCACTCTTACCAAATTCTATCCGAGCTCTAATAGTGGGACCATCAAATTGTGGAAAGACTAATGTTATGATTGGGTTACTAGAAAGTCCTAACGGACTAAAATTTGAAAACATCTATTTATACTCAAAATCCTTATATCAGCCGAAATATGAATACTTGAAGAGATTAATTTCACCAATTAAAGGAATGGGATATTACACATTTGACAACAATGAATCAGTTATTACCCCTAACGAAGCTAAAACTAATTCAATTATGATATTTGATGATGTTGCATGTGAGAAGCAGAACAATATACGGGATTATTTTTGTATGGGTCGACATAAGGATGTGGATTCATTCTACTTGTGTCAAACTTATACCAGAATTCCCAAGCATTTGATAAGAGACAACGCGAATGTAATTATAATGTTTAAACAAGATGACAGAAATATGAAGCATGTTTATAGTGATCATGTTGCCGGCGACATGAACTTTGAACAATTTCATGAAATTTGTAGAGAATGTTGGAAGGAAAAATATGGATTTCTGATGATAAGCAAAGATAACGAGTTAAACAATGGTCGCTATAGAAAATTATTTGACTATTTTATAACAATATAAATTACTATACATAAAAGAACAACTTTAGTATATAATCTAACTTTGAACACACAATACACCTACATATCTATTAAAATATTTACTATACCTGATAACCTAATAGGATACCCAATAACCTGATCTGGTACCTAATAATCTGATCTGATACCTAATAATCTGATCTGATACCTGATAATCTGATCTGATACCTGATAATCTGATCTGATACCTGATAATCTGATCTGATACCTGATAATCTGATCTGATACCTAATAATCTGATCTGATACCTGGTAATCTGATCTGATACCTGATAATCTGATCTGATACCTGATAATCTGATCTGATACCTGATAATCTGATCTGATACCTGATAATCTGATCTGATACCTAATAATCTGATCTGATACCTGATAATCTGATCTGATACCTGATAATCTGATCTGATACCTGATAATCTGATCTGATACCTGATAATCTGATCTGATACCTAATAATCTGATCTGATACCTGATAATCTGATCTGATACCTGATAAGCTGATCTGATACCTAATAATCTGATCTGATACCTGATAATCTGATCTGATACCTGATAATCTGATCTGATACCTGATAATCTGATCTGATACCTGATAATCTGATCTGATACCTGATAATCTGATCTGATACCTGATAATCTGATCTGATACCTGATAATCTGATCTGATACCTGATAATCTGATCTGATACCTGATAATCTGATCTGATACCTGATAATCTGATCTGATACCTGATAATCTGATCTGATACCTGATAATCTGATCTGTTACCTGATAATCTGATCTGATACCTGATAATCTGATCTGATACCTGATATTCTGATCTGATACCTGATAAGCTGATCTGATACCTGATAATCTGATACCTGATAATCTGATCTGATACCTGATATTCTGATCTGATACCTGATAAGCTGATCTGATACCTGATTACCTGATCTGATAATTGCTGTTGCTAAACATGGATGAGAAAGTTTTAAAAGAATTGGTTGCAACGAGAAATGTCTTGAAGAAAAAGCTTCGTAGTATAAAAACTGGTGAAATAGATACACGTGATCAACTAAGAGATACTTTCAAACCTATAACAGACCCCTTAAATGAATTTATAAATAGTTCTAACAATATCAATAGAATTATCAAAAAATAAAAGAATAAGATGAAAACAGAAATTGAAGAAACTAACAGTCCTCATATTAATAAATCAACAATTAAATTGGAGACAAGCACACCAAAGAAACTTGTAGAAGGAGCAATATTTGATAATAGCAAATCATTCAATGATTCTAATGAAAGTAATAGTGACAACGAGGATGATGATAATTTTTACTCACAGAATTCAAATATTGAAGAGAGTTACACTGACTTATCAGCCTTGGAGGGCAGAAATGAATTAGATACTAACTATGGACCACATAAAGATTTCAATAATGAATGGAAATTTGGTGATAGTAACCTCAAATTAAATGAGGGTAAAATACAGGTTGGTGGTCAAATATGGGCTCTAACGCCAGGACTGTTTTCTCTAATGTTTCATAAAACGCCAAAAAACTATGATAAATATGAACTAGAACTCTACAAAAAAATCTTAATTAGTACAAATGCGTATAGAAGAGAATATAAACCTGATGGTCAAATCAAGGGAACGAAAGCATATAAATATAAACATATTATTAAAAAGATGTTTAAAGAGCAAAACCAACAGTCTGTATCAAAAGCAATAGCAAATAAGACATCATCTAATTATAAAGGTGGTGGATTGATGCAATTTAACCCCCATAAACCAAACTATATATACTGGGACGATCCAAATGAGTTGGTAGATCGACTTCGTCTACTGATAGCATCACAAGCTGCTGGTCATACTAATCATAATAAGGAGATTGTATCAATTATTGAAGAACTACGCGAAGCTAATATAATACAATAATCTATATAAAGTATGTCTGTTGATAAGTTTGGACACTATCTAAACGGTACAAGCGATATAATTTCACTGAAAAATGCCCCTAGACTGTTGGGGTTCTTTATGGATACGAACAACAACATTGATGTCCAAAACAAAAGAATCAAAAATGTTGCAAAGGCTGTGGAGGAAAACGATGTTATCAATAAATTGTTTCTGCAAAATCGAATCGAAGAAATAGAATACAAACTATTAAAATACTTTAAGGAAAATAACAACAACATGTATGATACTTTTAGAATTCAACTCGAAATGCTACAACAAGCAACAACATTACAGTTGGAAAAGAATAAGAAAATTGAAGAAAGCATTTCCAAAATCAATACATTTGTGGAAGATGGTTATCTACAAAGATTTGTTGAGAGTCTACAAAAGAAAAGTTAAATGAAAAGATTTATAGATGGGAAAATTACATGTTCGCATCAATAAGTAAAAGTTCATCAAGCAGATTACAACGTATCCAAATCAATTCTTAAAACTATAAACATGTCTTCAAAAAGAAATCTAGTTAACGAACTCCATAAACAAGCTCGAAAATCTTTTGCACGTCGTAGAGTTGTGATGAAAGGAATAGATGATCTCTGGCAAGCTGATTTAGTTGAAATGGGAAATTACTCTATAGACAATAAAAATTATAGATTTTTGTTGACCATAATTGATACATTCTCAAAATATGCATGGGCAGTACCGCTGAAAACAAAAACTGCACTTGAAACAACACAAGCAATGGTAGATATTTTTCAACTGGGACGAGTACCAAAAAACCTACAAACAGACGATGGAAAAGAATTTTTTAATAAAAACTTTGCGAAATTGATGGATAAGCACAAAATTAATCACTATTCAACGTATAGCACAATGAAAGCATCAATAGTAGAACGATTTAATAGAACATTAAAAGGGATGATGTGGAAAGAATTTAGTTTTAATGGTTCGTATAACTGGTTGGATATCTACAAAGATCTATTAAAAGCATACAACAGTAAAGTTCATCGTACCATCAAAATGCCTCCAATTAAAGTCAACTCAACAAATGAGAAAAAATTATTAAATACAGTATACAGTCATTTGAAGATGTATAAAATCTCGAAATTTAATGTTGGAGATCATGTGCGCATAAGCAAATACAAACATACATTTGAAAAAGGTTATACTCCAAATTGGACAACAGAAATTTTCACTATTAAAACAATTCAAAATACATATCCTGCAACATACATATTAGAGGATTATCGTGGTAATCTCATTCAAGGTGGATTTTACGATGAAGAACTCTCAAAAACTAGATTTCCAAATACATATCTAGTTGAAAAGATTATTAAAACTAAAGGAGATAAAGCGTATGTTAAGTGGTTAGGATTTACTAATGAACACAATTCTTGGATAAGTAAAGATGAAATATTATAGTTGAAACAAAATATTCAGAATTATTGTATTAAGAATTATTGCATTTAGTATTAAAAATTATAATGTAAATTCAAAACAAAAAAGATTAAATTAAAATAAAAATGCTTTTTATAAACCATATTGTGTGTTAAACTTTATTCATTTACAATCAAGCAGGCATAATGTCTGAGCTCCAACACTTCAGAGTTATCTGCTAATTACTTCCCTCCTATTGAGTTAAATGAGACATATGAATGTGCTCTAACTGATTTTCATTCGTATAATAGCATTGCAAATGTTGATGTCTACAACAATTTGTTTCATATAGGTGAAAATGTGATTGAAATACCAATTGGATCTTATGAATTGAATGACATAGTTGATTATATAGAGGAAGAATACAAACGATATGGTAGAGAAAATAAAATTTTTATAGAAGCCAATAATAACACAATGCAGGTTAAAGTTAATAGTTCTACGGATCCAATATATTTTAATAAGGAAAATACAATTGGAAAACTCTTAGGATTCAACGATAAAATCCTAACTCCAAACGAAGATCATTATTCAGATCTTCCAGTTAATATTTTCAAGGTGAATCTATTACGCATTGAAAGTAGTATCACTGTTAATACATATATGAACAATTCCAAATCGCATACACTACACGAGTTTCCGATTAATGTGCCTCCAGGCTATAAAATAGCTGAGATTCCTAGAAACCTCATTTATTTACCTGTGAACTCCAGAGAGGTAGGTTCACTATCGCTACGAGTAGTTGATCAGTACGGCGATTTAATTAATTTTCGAGGAGAGGAAATAACAATAAGAATTCATTTAAGACCAACTAAATAATGTTGATATACAACTCAAGTATATCGAAAAATATAACAACAGCAACAACATACAACCCTAAACCATTATTACAACCTAAACCACAATTAAAAAGATCAGTTTATCAAAAAACGTTGACAACAACAAATAAAAATTTTCTAAAGTCTCTTAATTTTAAACTGAAGACAAAATGAGTTCAATAATAAATGTATTGGATAAGCCATTATCTGATGAAAATATAATCAAAAAGGACTATCATACATATGTTCCATACCTACAATCTTACAACAATAATGATGAAATACGCATTTCAATACAAAATCAAGATTTGTATGTTTTACCTAGTGAAAGTTATATATATGTGGAAGGATCTGTTGTAGATGAGAAAACCTCTAAATCTACAGGTAATTTCAAATTAAAAAACAACTTTGTGGCATATCTATTTGATGAAATTCGCTATGAGCTGAATGGCATTGAAATTGATCATACAAGATATTTAGGAGCCACAAGCACCATAAAAAACTTGGTTTCTTTATCACCAACGGAAAGCACAGGAATGCAGAATGCTGGTTGGAATAAAATTGATGATTTAAAACTTGTAAATGGCTACTTTAATTTCTATGTACCACTTAAGATGCTTTTAGGATTCGCTGAAGACTATAATAAAGTTATACTAAATGGAAAGCATGAATTGATATTCTTACGTAATAAGAATGATGAAAATCTTCTACACTCGAACGTTTCGACTGAAAAAGCAAAACTTGCAATTTCACTCATCTCATGGAGAATTCCACACGTACAATTATCTGATCTTTGTAAGCTGAATATGATTAAAATTATTAGCAATGGTGCTTCTATACCGATGGCATTCCGTAGTTGGGATTGTCATGTAAATCCACAATTAAATACAGGAACAAGTCATATTTGGAATGTTAAATTAGCCGCAAGTAGAGAACGCCCCCGTTTTGTGTTGATTGCTTTTCAACAAGAAAATAAGTTTGTTCATTGTGATCTGACCAATTTAAAAGTTCATTTAAATTCAGTATCATACCCATATGATGATCTAAATATTAAATTTAAAAATGAGCGTTATGCAATTCTATATGATATGTATCTAAGATTTCAACAGAGCTACTACATGAGAGAGTCTCAGCCGCTTCTCACCGCTCAAGAATTTAAAAATAATGCACCGATTATTGTAGTAGATGTTAGCCATCAAAACGAGTCGCTCAATAACGGACCAATTGATATAAAAATTGAATTTGAAACAGACACAAATATTCCATCAAAGACATCAGCTTACTGTATTCTTATTCATGATCGTATAATTGAATATATTCCTATAAAAGGACAAGTTCGGAAACTCTTATAAATTCAGTAATATGGAGGATAACAAGGTTTTCATAGACTTGCAAGGTTTCAAAAGTAATTCAAACAATTTTATTGCCAAAGAAGTAGCAGTTGTTTTCAACAATAATGAACGCACCAATTTCATTATAAAACCTCCATATGATTTCCAATGTTTATCGGCAAAAAAGCAGAGAGAAGCAAATTGGTTAACAAAAAACTATCATCATCTATACTGGAACGATGGATCAGTATCATTTCAAAGCGTTTGCAAATTTTTGAAAGACAACTTAAAATATTCTATAATCTATGTTAAAGGTGAAGAAAAGAAAAAATGGTTGGAAGAAATGATTCATCAAACAATTGTTAACATTGAGAATATTGCCTGCATCAACTTTAAACAAATGAATAGCAAGTATCCAGACGATTTCTACTGTGACTATCACAACTATGGTATTTGCGCCTTAAAGAATGCAATTTTACTTAAAACAGAATCTTCCAAGAAACTTTTCAATAAATGCATATAAAAATTAAAACAAATGTTTTTTTATTTCACATACATATAAACTAAATATTTCACAGCTACACACAACGGGGCATTTAAACGCTCAAGCGAATATTTGACACAAAATAAAAAAATTCCCACTGATCAAAAAATTAATACAAACAAAGAGCAATCACTTATTTGTATGTACATGCATACATCAAATAAATTTGCAGATAGGTATATATATGTACACATATCAAATTTAACACCCATGCGATTGCGTACTCAAATATTTATTAGAACTTACATATCCACATACTGAAACTATACAAACAGTCCACCAAGTGACCGACCGACGTTAGAAAAGACGCTCAGTCAAAAAGACGGCCATGCTTAAATAAATAAATAAAAGAAAACATTTTAAAAAGAACCCCACACATTAAATGTAAACAAACACACTTTAACCCAGAACAAATATAAGCTGGACAAAATAAGAAAATCTCATCGTCCAGTATTATAAACAAAAAACACACACACACAAAATTAGGGCCATTCAGATATATCAGAATATTTTATACTACGTACCGTACACCTGATAGAAACTCTCCTCCGCCAAATGTCGACATGAAAAACAATTTATTTCTACATATACATAAATACCAGCCTGAGAAAATTACACACAAACAACAGAGCTCACATACAAAAAAAGAAATCAAACTATTTCAACAACACCCTCAAATCACTAACAGACTAAATTAAATTCCCACAGACAGACACACAGATATTCCCACAGACAGACACACAGATATTCCCACAGACAGACAGAAATCCTCACGCCCGCATACTCACAAAATACTAAAAATAAAACAACAAAGCTGTGAACACCCTTAATATAACGTGGGAAAAAATCACACAACACACACCAACATATCAAAGAATGCCGAAAAAAAAAATTTCTCAAATTTCAGTAATTAAAATCAAAATTTAGGCAATTAACATCAAAATTTTAAATTTTAATTGCTGAAATTTGAGAATTTTAATTGGGGCAGGACATCTAATTCATAACTACTGATAGTGATAGGGTGAAGGGGATAGAGAGAGATAATAATATAAAATTGGTATAAGAGGGAGAAGGAAATAATACATAATTTTAGATACTTTTTGATTAAATATTCAGGAAAAAATCATCAGTATCGACAATTCCTTTGAAAAAGTAAGCAGAAACAAAATTAATACGGGGAAGCAGAAACAAAATTAATAAAATGAGTCAAATAAGAAGGAGTCTAAATAAATTCATAACAGATTTTGACAGCTTCAGACTATACGACCATTGGGAATTGATCAAATTTTTCCAAAATATGCTCGACGAAAATGAGGAATATGATGTAATGGAAGATGAAGACAACACAGAAGGACATTTTAAATGCTGTCCGTGGTATGATCCGAAATGTGAGGAAGGACCTGATGCTTGTAGGTGTTCTATATACTTTCTACGGAAAGCAATAATAGAAAATTTAATAGTCTCATACTATGAAATGTTTCAAACTTTATAATCAAAATTATGAAAAATTAATAAATAAAATATTCTCTGTATTGTATTATTTTTCGAAAAGATAATTAGGAATCATATATTTCTGAAGAAATCAGTAGAGATTTGTGTTTGGGTTATAAAATATCATAACTTATCAGATCGTTTAAATTTTCTAGTTTTATAAAATGCTATATAAATGCAATTTTATAAGATTGTAAAATTCAACTTCCTTTGTCAAGAAATAAACAAATAAAATCAAGATTGTGCCTGATTTAACAGTAGAGCTATAAACAAAAATGCGTTAGTATGCAAAACAGCAAAACAATAAGATTTTGAACCCATTTGTAAAATTGCGTAATTCAGATTTTTGTTAACATATGCATAAAATTATTTTTTGTGAGCTTTGCAATAGAAACTTTTAAATACAATTTACAGATCACCAACGAATTTGAGAAAAAAATATTTCTGTATAGAATAAACAAAAATATTTAAGACTGCAAAATTTTCTGTGTAGTCAGATTATGATGAATAAATGTTGAAGTAAGCATAATTATGAAAACTTAGAGAAAAATCAAAAACATATGTACATAAAACAGACTCAAATTATAAGGAATAAATCTCGAAGTCAGCAGAATTATGAAAACATAAAGAAAAATCAAAAACATATGTACATAAAACAGACTTAAATTATAAGGAATAAATCTCGAAGTCAGCAGAATTATGAAAACAAAGAAAAATCAAAAACATACATGAAAACAGACTCAAATATAAAAAAAGAACAAAAAATAAAATATGCTATATATATCTATATAGCCAAATTATAAGGAATAAATCTCGAAGTCAGCAGAACTATGAAAACACAAAGAAAAATCAAAAACATATGTACATAAAACAGACTTAAATTATAAGGAATAAATCTCGAAGTCAGACATTAACTCTGCCATTAGAATCGCACGCAAAAATATTAACAAATCATTAAAAGGAAGAAAATCACATGTTATAATACCACGCATAATAAGTGTTCCAAAAATTGGTGGTTTTTTACCCCTAATACCGATTCTAACTGCTCTGGGGGCAATTGGCAGTCTAGCCACTGGAGGTGCCGCTATAGCTAAGGCTGTAAATGCAACAAAGAATGCAAAAAATCAACTTGATGAAGCAACTAGACATAATAAAGCGATGGAATCTATAGCAGTTGGAAAAGGCCTTTACCTAAAACCATATAAAAAGGGGTATGGTTTAGTTTATAAAGAACAGACAAAAAACTCTTAAGAATGCTACCCAACAGACCACTATCAGATGTTGACCTAATAAATTTTTCTATAAATATTCCTTATTTTAGAGGAGTATTCATGTTGGACTCACTACCAAAACGATCAAAGAAAATTGAGTGTGGAATAATCAATTTAGATTTATCAACAGGTCCTGGTACACACTGGGTAGCATATTATAAGAACATCGATGAAAAAGAGTATTTCGACAGTTTTGGAAACTTACAACCTCCTTCGGAAGTAGTCAAATATCTTGGTACAAATATAAAATACAACTATAATCAACATCAGAATTTTAATACATTTATCTGTGGTCATTTATGTCTTAAATTTCTTTATGAAATAACTAAGAAAGATTAAATAAAACCACATAATCATCTATATTTTACAAAACTCTTTAATGGCTTTTTTTATTTTTTATTTATAATTTACTAAACAGAATTAATTTATTTTAATGCCAAACGGGATATTGACTATTTTGAATTAAAAATTCATCCATCTCACTCTCAAGAATTAGGCCGCACTCTCCTTCTCTGCATAGTTGAAATGATCCACACGAGAGATCCTTAATTTCTTCATCTGTTAAACTATTATATTTTTTGGGGAGAACCATTATGTTGTTTTCCAACTCAACTTCTAGTTTTGGTCCATATTTTGTTGTTATCCGTGATATATTTTGAATAGGATATTTAACTGTTATATCCAGATCCTTAATGTGAATTAAGGATTTACTCTCCAGGGAATTAAATTTTGTTTTTAGATTTTTCACGGAGTTCATTTTTGATTGAGATCTTGTCACTTTGAATCTTTAATTGTAATTGAACTTAAAAGTAGCTCCGATACTTCCAAGAAAATATTTATGGTGAAATAGGGAATAAGTGGGGGATAGTGATAGGGTGAAGGGGATAGAGAGAGATAATAATATAAAATTGGCATAAGAGGGAGAAGGAAATAATACACAGATTATGATGAATAAATGTTGAAGTCAGCATAATTATGAAAACTTAAAGAAAAATCAAAAACATACATGAAAACAGACTCAAATATAAAAAAAGAACAAAAAATAAAATATGCTATATATATCTATATAGCCAAATTATAAGGAATAAATCTCGAAGTGAGCAGAATTATGAAAACATAGAGAAAAATCAAAAACATACATAAAAACAGACTTAAATATATAAAAGAACAAAAAATAAAATCTACTAAACCTCATTAATACAACGATACCAAAGTGATCGCAACATACACACAGACACACACACACACATTCAAACACACTCTCATACACACGCTATGACGTCAGTGATGATGACATACCTAAAATAACCAGATATACACAAATTCTCTGCCAACATATCTCTGCCTGTATACCAACATACTGTGACGTCAGTGATGACGACACACCTAAAATAATCAGTAATAAACACACTCTCTGTCAAGAAAATATTTCTCTGCCACGATTCCATCAGCAACACACCAAACAGCATAAACACACCCCCCGCTATGACGTCAGTGATGACGACGCACCTAAAACAATCAGATATACACACATTCTCTGCCAACAAAAAATATCTCTGCCTCCATACCAACATACTGTGACGTCAGTGATGACGACGCACCTAAAATAATCAGATATACACACATTCTCTGCCAACAAAAAATATCTCTGCCTGTATACCAACATACTGTGACGTCAGTGATGACGACACACCTAAAATAATCAGTAATAAACACACTCTCTGTCAACAAAATATTTCTCTGCCACGATTCCATCAGCAACACACCAAACGGCATAAACACACACCCCCGCTATGACGTCAGTGATGACGCACCTAAAACAATCATACACATTCTCTGCCAACTAAAAATTCACTGCCTACATACCAACATAATATGACGTATGTCAGCGCAGTCGCGCATGTCTAAAAGCCCCATTACCTATCTACTGTTGTTGATGATGATGCTGGTGTTGATAATGAAGGTAAAGAATTTATTCTATAATGTCCACATGCATATGTATCAACACCATTTTCTTTAATAAATCTCTTATCATCTAAATAGCTTAATGTTAACTTACTGTTGGCTATATATTTGATGATCCTTAGATCTAAATATATACATGGAATCATAATAAAATTTTTTTCTGTAAGACATTTTCTTAAATAATTAATACTTAATTTAGCGGTGACGCATTGCTTTACACCTTTAATTTTTTTGATTTATTTCTTATCTCTATCAATTTTTACAGAATACATTTTAGCTCTTAAGCCAATGAATTCCTTAATAACTTTGCCATTACACTCATCTTTCATCATTCCTAATACTTTTTTATTCATCAGTGGGAAATTATAAATATTTTCTTTCGAATATGCAGATGTATAGAAATGTATTGGGATATCATTTCGAATATCATCATACAAATCATTTGTTCTGACATCATATATAAATGAATCGGTATCCATATAACAGAGATTGATATTTTCAAGATATTTTGGTTTCATGTAATCATAATGAAAGTTATACATTTTTCATTTTGATAGTTCTAAAACAGAAAAACCGATATAAATAGGTTTATTATACACAGTTTGCACTCTACTCATTTCTATGGCAATCATTTCTTCATAAATTTTAAGGGAACTATGAAAATTTGGTTTAGCTATTAGAGCTCTAGCTCCTAACCGTTTACCTCTACTCTCCCATTCACAAACTAATTTTACGTCTTTTCTTTTATCGACATTTTCCATTTTCTTACCGTATACAGCATTGTTTAGAAGCTTGAAAAAGTTTTGTTCAAATGAATTTTTAGCTATGGTTCTATGATGATTATTTAAGTCAATGTATTTCTTCAACCAATCCGAATGATTGAATTAAAGAATTGTATACATTTTCTTTAAAATTAAACCATTTTGAAGACATTTTATGATTTAAGTCGGTAATTAGTTTTGATTGCTTCATAGTTTAAATTTTTTTGTTTTCAGCACAAAATGGAAAATCATTATAATAGTCGTGTAATGTTGATGGATACTCTAAGTCTACTTCGAGTATGTAACCCAAAGGACTATCTTCTTTTATATTATTTACATTCAAATTTTCAAAATTTTCTATCCATTTAAAATTTTTATAGGGAAGGTGTTGCGACAATGCATAACCATACAAATTATTAACATCTAAATAGATAAGATAATTTGATTCTTTAGTAGAATCATAATCACTAACGTATTTATTATTAGCAACTGAACGTCGTTTACCACATTGTACAATACCTCCCCTAATACCCACAAACCGTAATTATACATGTTAATATCAGTTAACAATTCCAGTTCTATTTCTGTATATTTTAACATAGCATCCCAAGAAAGTCCTGGGGTAGTATAATACTGGCAGGGATCTAAATTATAATTACTTTTACAAACTTTTCTAAAATTTTCAAATATATCACAAAGTAATAAGACATCTACTTTTAAATATAAAAGTAAATGTCCATAAGAGTTCTACACTGAAATGTATTCCAAAGTTTTTTAGCATGTTCATAATCATCAACACTGCACGACTCATTTGTAAGTTTATTAAAGGATACTGAACGGGGTGGTAGCTGTGTTTCCTGCAGACGATTGACTGAATCCAGATAATCGTATGGAAAGACACCTTTACGTCTCATAAAATTGAACTCGTTAACATTTTGATATATAGATTTCACAACGTTTAAGTCATCATCTGATAAATATCCTGCTAGCTTTTCGAGGCTAGAGGACATAAATCGAAATGAGTCTAGAAAACGGAGTTCAAAAGTATTTTTATCATTTACTTTAATTTTTTTAGATATGGATACATATAATTCCTTATTTAAAGGAATTATATTTATGTCACCTTCAACAGATGAAACAAATGACAATCATATGCCGAAAGATTGTGATAAAATATTGGAATGAAATTCGCAATTTGATATTCTAAATTACATATGTTATAAGCAGAACCTCTATATTCACCGGTCAAATGACAATGGTCAGCCACCTTATCTTCAACTGATAATTTTTTTTACAAATATGACAAGTTGTATCTGTATTTTGTTTTATCTGTTGAAGTGGGGTTAATATATTCATTGACTTCACAACACTTAAGTAATTCTTATAGATATCTAAGACATCATCAACTAAATTTTTAAAGAAGTGTTTTGATGCATCATCACCGCTGTAAATTCTAAATAAATCTAAACTAGAGTTAAATGTACACTTAATATAATAACTATAAGCAAATGGCATATGCTTTTGCGTAGATTTTACGTTTGTAGAGTTTTGTATATTAATCGACTCTAAAACGCATTCAAAGGCGGCATATACTACAAAAGGCACATTTATTTGCTTCTTAAAATTTTTAAATCTTAACTTACATTCATCTAAACTAGGCATTTTCGTCACCATTTTATTGCACTCTGTTTTATGTTTTTCTAACATTTCCTTGCTGTGAAAGTGGATTAAGCAAGTGTAACATACGTAGAGTTTTCGTGGGTGTTTTGTTATTTGATTCTTTATTAATTTGTAAGGAAAAAAGAATATATTTTTATTTATCAGTACTAGAATAATTTTTTTAATTTATATCGCTTTATATCAATATAAATACTATAACTTACCTTGAAATATTTTTAGTCCACATGTAGTGAAACCGTTCTCCTTCTTCTAATAAGAGGAAGTTTATGTGAGTTGATTTTTCTTCTTGGGTGAAATAATATGGACCCACTATGTTTTTCCCTTCCAAACCAAACACATTTATGCTAATATTTAGATTATTCATCTCAAACACCATTATTTTATTTACGGCCAAGGGGAAATTAAGTTTTTTGAAATTTAAAACGATGTTATTTTCCAGCACTATAATTTCATCTTGTATGTTATTAATGTTATATGATGAACATCTCGTTGAATGCTGTCCATGAGCGACTGGATATAGAGCATGGCATGGTTTCCTTAGTATGGCAGGTGGTAAACATATATGTACATATATTGTGAACCTTTTATGCATTTATATTGATTAATATTAATTTCAAGATGACTGATTTCTATCAACGCCCATCCACTATCACGCTCTAGGAACTCACTCATCTTTTTAACTAAAATATCACAATGATTTGAATATTTCTTTTCAATATCATGTGTTGTTTGCGTTGAATTTAAAATGCTCATTTTAGTTTGATGGGACTTAATATCCACTGTACATGAATCATCTTCTTCTTTTATTAAAACATAAGTACTTGCAAAAGAGTTCGCAATAATATTTAATGTTTAGATGATTTTATAATGAATCTATTATCAATTTCAAAACTTTTTCTTTTACTTCATTTAAAAAGATCTCTGGTATTATATTATCTTTGTTATTATTTTCAAATAAATATGATGCTAATCGATTTTTAAAAGATGAACTTATCCATTTCATAATGTCATTATTCATTAGCTCAGCACTATTAATTTTATGTGCATTTGTTCGCAAATGATATTGCCACGTTGTTTTTTTAATTTCTTTTTTACATGCACTACTTTAAGCCTCATTTACATTTTCAACGTGTTCTATTAAATGAGAATGTGTTACGAATTCCTTACGGTTCGTAAATTGGATGTCACATGTTGCACACTTTAATGATGATGATAAAGGACCATCGTGATGCAATCTGACATGACGTTTTAGAGATGAATTTATATTGTAGACTTTTCCGCAGAATGTGCAAATAAAACCGGCCATTTTTAAATATATTTTTTGTTGTTGAATACTGTTAGTTAGCTTTGATTTCCTTTTCAAGAATGATAACATTTATTTTTTGAACCTTCTATTTATATTAAATTTTAACGTCAGCTGTTGTTGTGAATTTAAACACATGTTTTTTTCATGTTAAAACATGATAATTTACGAGTTAGCTGTGGTTGTGAAATTCAAACACATTTTTTTAAATAACATTAAATATATTCTTATCACTTGTTTTGTTTTAACGCATAAAAAATGTTTTTCACACCGGATGTGGTTTTAAAATGTGTTATCAGTTGTTTTTAATTCTAAATATTAAAATATGTAAAGTCTTAAGCTATGTACAGACGATTGGCAGATCTTACAATATTGCCAGAAAAATGTTCAGAAAATGTCTGACAACCATCTGAACTTACAATTTTTGTCTTACAACGTTGCCAGAAAAAGCATTGTCAGTTCATTGTAAGACAATAATATTGTCAGACATCTCACAATCGTGAGAACACTCTACTTTGCCATTGTCAGATAATTGTCAGACATTGTAAGCTCTCGTTTTATTGGCAGATGTGTTTAATTTAATACATCTGACAATGGCACCATTGTCAGATAATTTTTTTAGTGGCAACGCTGTCCATAAATAATAAATGTCAATAATAATCGCAAAAAAAAAGCAAGATACATAAAAATATTAAAAAAATAAAAGTAAAACTGTTGTTACGAAAGTGAATAAAGAACTGAAGTTTTTTGCAAAGTAAAAGAAGTGTTTACATTATATAATACATATGCAGCTAAAATCGTTGCAATTGCTTTTTTATGTTCCATATTTCCACTTCTTTAATTTAATATTTTCACACAATAATAATAAACTCACAATTGATAATTTCTGTCAAAAGCTTTGACAGTTCTGACAAAGTTTAACAACACATCTGGCAATTTTTCCACACAACAATCTGACAACCGTGAAAACTGACAATTTTTGTTGGCAGATAAATTTATTGGCTGACAATTGTCTGGCAATGAAATTGTAAGGTTTTCTTACAATCGTCTGAACTGACAATTTACCATTTGGTAAAAATTTTTCATTGTCAGTACGTTGTCAGCATATTGCCATATCTTACAATATTGTAAGATCTGTCAATCGTCTGTACATAGCTTTAGTTCTGCAATAGAACAAATTTTAACTTATATAAAACAGAATTCTGTTTATACAAGTACAACTATAATTTTATGTTTAATATTAAGAATAAATACTATTATTGTATTATTTAATAATATATATCATATACGATATATTTCCAACAAATTACATACAATCATTTTAGATTGTGTGTGTGTTTTTTTTTCATATTCTATTACAATGTAGGAATATGTATTCAATA